>KE525157.1:124240-139820 GCA_000441895.2 Anopheles sinensis | reverse complement strand
AATGATTTTTATGTGGATGACATCTTGTCCGGTGCAGCAACCAAGGAAGAAGCAGGAGAAATGGTTAAAGAGCTCAGTGAATTGCTCAGCCTGGGAGGGTTTGGCCTCCGCAAGTGGGCTTCCAACGACCATGAAATACTTGCAGCAATTGCACCGGAGCACATCGCCAAGTCGGAGAGTTATGATCTTGGAACGGAGCCCAACGGAACGGTGTCCACTTTGGGCATGTTATGGAACACAACTTCGGACGTTTTGAGCGTGCAGGTAAGGCTGCCGCAACATATAGGAAACCTACGCACAAAACGGCAAGTGTCGGGGTGTATCGCTAGACTGTACGATCCGTTAGGTTTCCTCGATCCAGTTAAAATGAAGGCAAAGCTGCTTTTGCAACGGATAGTAACGTTAAGGGATTCCAAGGGACAACGTTGGGACTGGGATGATGATTTACCAGAAGCCTTGTTAGAAGAGTGGAGGGCGTTCTTTCCCCAGCTTACGGTGTTGTCAAGGGTGGAAGTTCCAAGACCAGTGGTGTCGGATAACAGCATGGAACTGCAATTGCACATATTCTGCGACGCGTCAGAAAGAGGGTACGGAGCTTGTGGCTACATCCGTTGCCAAAAGCCTGGAGAAGGCGCGACGTTTAATCTCTTGATTTCAAAGTCGAAGCTGGTATCATCGCGGCAGAAGATTACCATTGCTCGACTGGAGTTATGTGCTGCGCTCCTGGGCAGCAACTTGTATCGATTGGTCAAGAAGGTTCTGCCGGACGGAGTACGTGCCTTTTTGTGGACGGATTCGATGACGGTGTGGCATTGGATAAACTCCCATCACGGAAACTGGAAGACGTTTGTGGCAAATCGCATATCCAAGATCCAGCGAAATACTGAAGGAGCTGAGTGGAGGCACGTGCCGGGAGTCGATAATCCGGCGGATCTAGTGTCTAGAGGAATGGATCCTGAGGCGCTTATCGACGCCCAGCATTGGTGGTCGGGGCCAGCATGGGGCTCTTTGAATCCAGAATCGTGGCCAGCAGTGCCAAGCAAGTCCAAGGCGTTAGAACCAACAGGCGAAGAACGAGCAACAGCGGTACTAGTCTCTTCGCTGGACGAAGAGAAATTTAGTGACCGACTTTTCTCATTGTGCTCTACATACACGAAGCTGCGGAGAGTTGTGGGATATCGTCAACGATATATCCACGCTCTAAAGACGCATGCTAAGCCAGCGTCAAAGGAAATGGACCCGTTAACGACAGAAGACTTGAGAAGGGCGGAATCAACGCTGTGTCGCTTAGCACAGAGGGAGCAGTTGGCAGCAGAAGTGGACACGTTGCAGAAGAAAGGGAGCCTGCCGAGTGCATCAGCTTTGAGGTTCTGTGATCCATATCTGGACGAAGATGGTTTGATTCGTGTGAAAGGAAGGCTTCAGAACGCACATATGAGTGAGGCAGCCAAGCACCCAGTAATAGTTCCTAAAGGGCATCCATTGGCAAGGTTGTTGGCATTACATTATCATGTCAACTTACTTCATGCCGGACCACAGCTAATGTTAACTTCGCTACGTCAACGTTTTTGGATCATGGGAGCGAGGTCAGTGGTTCGGCAAGTGCAACGTCAGTGTGTCGCTTGCTTCAAGAGCAAGCCGAAGTTAGTGGTCCAACCGATGGGAGCATTACCCGCGACCAGAGTGGAGGAAGCGAGACCGTTTGCCATATCGGGAGTGGACTACTGCGGCCCGGTATACATCAAGGGAAGTCATAGGAAGGCAGCACCCACAAAGGCATATATTGCAGTGTTTGTGTGCTTCGTTACGCGGGCTGTGCACCTGGAATTGGTTTCATCGCTCTCCACTGCAGCCTTCATCGCAGCACTTAGGAGATTCGTTTCGAAGAGAGGCTTAGTGGCTGAACTGCACTCCGATAATGGCACGAATTTCAAGGGTGCCGCCAACGAACTGCGAAAACTCTACGATCTTCTTAGTTCCTCTCAGTTTCAGGCCGAAGTGATAACCTGGAGTAGCGAGCGAGGGCTAAAATGGAGTTTCATTCCACCTGGGGCTCCCCACTTTGGAGGACTTTGGGAGGCAGCGGTTGGATCGATGAAGCGTCACCTACGGCGTGTATTGGGAGACGCAGCTACTTCCTACGAGGATATGGTCACGCTGTTAGCGCAGATAGAAGGATGTTTAAACTCGCGGCCTATCACTCCAATGTCGGATGACCCTGGTGACTTGGAAGCGCTCACACCCGGACACTTCATCACGGGGTCGAATATGCAGCAGGTACCAGCTATCGATTTGCGTGATATTCCGGAAGGAAGGTTGAATCATTGGCGAGTGGTTCAACAACGGTTGCAACATTTTTGGGATCGATGGCGGTCTGAATATTTGCATCAGCTGCAAGTGAGAAGTAAATGGAGGATGTCTGCGACGGCTATAGAGCCAGGAAAAATGGTAATAATTCGGGATGATAATGTACCACCAAGCAAATGGCCACTGGCACGAGTTGTTGAGGTGCACCCAGGGAAAGATGGAGTAGTCAGAGTGGTCACCTTACGTACAACTCAGTCCGATAAGGTGAAGAGGCCAGTTGCAAAGATTTGCTTACTTCCATTTGAGGAGAACCGAAAGGAAGAAGGAAAAAAGAAATTATGAGTTATGTAACGGTTAGGCAGGGTTTAATAGTTTATAAAAATTTGAATTTTTATGGTGGTCGGGATGTCCGCGCCATAAAGTATGCAAAGGACCTGGCTAGTCGGCATAATCCTGAATGAGATGCGTAGGAGTAAGGATTATAATTGTATTAGTGAGATAAGAGTTTAGTGTTAAGATAATGTAACATTACATGAATAAATGTATTTAGTCTAAGCCAAACCACCATCGAGAGCTGTCGGAAACAGACATAAAAACTCTACTCGTTTAAACCTTATGCTTAAATGTTAACTCTTGATGTTATTATCTGGATCTATAATACTGTGTACGCTTGCATGTATGTGTTTTTTTTGTATGTCTGTGTGGCATATGTTTATATATATAAATATATATATAAATATTACTTTCGTACTCGCTTTGGTTGCGCGTTGTTTGCCTTTGTTGTCTGCTTGCATAATTTATCCCACGCCGCTGTTTCCACTTTCTTCTTTTTGGTTGATTATTTACACATCAGAAAAGAGGAGAAGGGTTCCTGGGGCTGCGTGCATAGGTCGCCGGTACTGGAGGCGGAAGAGATGGCTTGATGTTACGGGGCAAATGGGAGTCTTGGCATTGTCGTTCACCGTATCCTTGGTCTATCGAAAATTTCTTGTTTTCTGTTTTTTGTTTACTTCGTATATAAAAAGCCGTATGGTTTTCTTAAAAACATTTCAATCAAAACTTGTCCAATGCAAATCCCTCTCAGGTTTGGTGCCTATTGTTACCCTGCACCGGAGACGAATGCTACCTCCGCGGAAAATGGACTGGACTTGCAATCAATCAGACGCGCATTCTCCCATACACCAAAATTGCCGCCAACCAGTAAGGCCGGTTATCCTTTTTTGATCATACACTGCTGCGCTCTACGTCGCTCTACACTAACACCCTTTTTCTTCCTAGAGTAAACAGCGCCCGGCAACCAGCAGCCGATCGTACAGCAGCAGACAGGCACTGAGACCCATGGCGCACACACAGACGCACGGCACGACGAGCAGACCGAACCCGAAGCCGAAGCCGGCAAGCGGTTGCGGAGGTGCGATCGTGCGCTATTGCGGAGGGCAGCGGACCACGGTCGACGTGGCAAGCTCATCGAACGTCTTGTCGATCGGTATCCGGTCATCGTAGAGTGTCGGCGCCTGCAGGATGATGCCGGCCGTCCCGGCCAACACCGCCAGCGTGAAGATCCATAGAAACAGACGGTCGAGCACCATCGCTACATACTTCCAGTCTTCCTTAACCTGTCACGACCAAAATCGAAGAGCATTAACATGACAGTAAGCCTGCTGGACCAGGCCAATAGAGGCCTGATAAAGCTAAGTGCAAGACGGTATATTATTTTTATTATACGGTGTCCGATATATTCTCACACACTGTTGTCATCGAACCGCAGGTTCGACGGTACGATTCATATACTTCTTGCATATGTTTCTAAAATTCTATTGTATTTATACAAGTCATTGAATGATAAAATAAATTTTTACTATTCACTGTTCATCTATGAAAAAAGAAATCTTAGAAGGAGCGGCACCAATACACTATTTTGAAGAATTTTATGAAACTGAACACTGGGCTCAAATTTGGTCAGTGCTTTGTCGCACGATATTTTACTTGATGTCAGATTCGCTAGTCTTTCTGTTTTTTTAAAATTCTAAGAAAGTTAAAAGAATTTTATTATTTTTTCGACATAAAAGCCTCAATTCCGGGCTTATAAAATCAAATTTTGATGACCTAATCGGATACGACCATCCCATAAAATTTGACTATTTTGATTTCAGTGTACGATAATTTATAAACTTAACTTGTCAGAGCACTGAAACCTGCCTTAGCACTGGTTTAATGGTTTGGCTTACTGGTTTAATGACCAAAACGGATCCAACTTGAGTCGTTTAGTAAGCCCTGCGCTAGTAAACAAAGCCATCAGGGAACAAAGCAGACGAAAATCAAAATGTTAAATGTATGAAAACTATGCTTTTAAGTACAAAAGTGGATCAAGAAAATCCTACTTATAAAATAAAATATTATAAAAAATAGAATGTTTTAATATATATGAGAATATATTGGACACCGAGTATGAGGAGTTTGTGTTCGCTTCCTTGCTAGCTTCCAAAGTTTCATAATAAGTGCAGAATTTCACTGAAGCAGGAACATGTTTAGCAACGAGAGACTTTACTCTTCACCAACGTGTAGAAGAGTCTATTATCAATGTTATCAATGTCATATTACGTACCTTTGTCGAGTCCTCGAGCATCTTCGTGTGCTCGGCGATAAACCGCACGCAGAAGCAACTCCGGTGCACCTCGGTCGAGCAGACGGCGTGCGAGAATGCCGGCTGCTTGAAGGTCGGACTCTTGAGGCCGGACGGGACGGCCGTGTCCGCGGCCGTCGACATCGACAGCTCCTCCGACTCGGAGTGCGGCAGCGGAATGGGACCGTGGATCTGACAGCTTCCGCCGAACGGGCCCGTACCTGATAGACTGTGCAATTGAAAATGGCTTCTGTCAGTCCGATGTTAGTGGTGTCCATTTGCATAGGCAATGATTTGATTGATTTATTTCATAGGGCATCGTTCGATTTTCAGTTTATGGGGTTGTTTTTTGTTTTAATTGGTTTAAAGTGCAATCTCGAAAAAAAGACCATCGAAACGCCATTAAGGGAAGCAGAGCGCATGGGTGTGATAGTGATGTTATTTTGTAATTTTTTTTTCATAAACGTGACATGTCGTTTGAAACATTTTATGGTGTTTTTTTTATCATTTCAAAATATTTCCGTTTGAGTTCATCGCACCAAACGGAGAAAAAACGATTTGTTTAAAATCAGGGGGGTTTTGGTTTTGTGAGTAACCAGATAATAACATGTATGTAGATGTAGATGTACATATATTTGTTATATTGTTTGTGATGGTAAACGATGCAAACGCATTAGCGAAGGGATGCGAGAAATCCAAAACAAGAAAGCGAAATTCACAGCGGGCATTTACAGTTGGTTACAGACCAATTTTGTTTTTGTTTCGGCAGAAGAAGTTGAAAGCAGCACACGATATTCAACCCAAGAAACGCAAAACCAAATGATGAAGTTTGCGAAAGATGCACAGCAAGAAAGTTTTGCAACACAGAGTTAACAGAGTATGCGACAAACGAATAAAACAAACCGTAGCAATAAACAGAGAATGAAAAGAGTAATTATTCGAGTAAAATTAAAGTGAAAGAGAGATATAAAGAGAAAGAGAGAAAGAGAGAAAGAAAGAGAGAGAGAGAGAGAGAGATTCACTTTAATATTATTCTATCATAAATACCTTGACGGAGAAAGATCTTCTTTAGATGGTGTCCTATTAGTAAAACGAGCTATACGGTTTAATGTAGTATTTGAGTAATAAGGATAAAAGCAAGCGTGTAGGTCTTTTGATAGCGTTTTTCTACGACAAGCAGAAAATCCCAAATACAGAGAAAAACAGGAAAGAAAGAACGAGAAGAAAAAAGAAATGGTAGAGTAATCGAGCTGGCATATTGTTTTAAAATATTGTTTTTATAGTATTGTTGAGATGATACAAATATGTTTTCGAAAAAAGGGGGCTGTTGGGACTCGTTGGGAGTTCTAAAAAGGAAATTGGTTAGAAAAAAAGTATAATGAAGGCCGTAGGAAAAAGAAACGGTTACAGAACTAAAGTTTGCACAGGACTCAACGCACGCAGCAAAAAAGTACGACGAACAAATGCAGGCAAAATTATTTAGTTTAAATATTACTTCAAATGCGTTCTGCTGGTCGCAGCTTTGGTATCTTATCTTTTCAAATGTGTGCTGTTTGTGTACAGGTTGTGAATTTTAGCTACGTTCAACAGGCGTTTTTTTCTTCTTTCTATCTTTAACAGGGAAGGACCTGGTTAAAGATGTCGGTACTACAAAGATATTTCTGTTAGAAATTAATTACATTCAGAAAGTCGGTACACTGTTTTCAATTTAACGCATCGAAGCACTAAAAGAACGATATGCAACTCAAAAGAGTAGACAAAAAAAAGCAACCGAGACTGAGAGTAACAGATCGAGCCTAAAGAAGGTGGATCGGTAGCCTTAGATAGTTTAAATTTATGTTTGTGCCTTAGATTACCAACAAAAACGGTTGTTGCGGGAGGCAGAATAAGACCACCCGACTGTTCAGAACAAAATGTAATCTATAAACAAAACGCACTTAATAACATATAAAAATGGCTAAGAAACATAAATGCTGCCGAGAGCGTCAGGTTGGGAGAATGAACTTTTGAATGAAAAGATTGAACAAGCAGGGAACAAATAATTAAAAGAATATGACTAAGAAACGATCCGGTAACGGTGCTCCTTTTCTCAAACATCAAAACAAAGGTCAACGGTAAATCAATCAAAAGAGCAAGATTCAAGACATATCGGTAAAAACAGAGAGTTAGAAAGATACGGAAAGGCAAAGACAAAAAGAGATAGAGACGGAAAGGAAGAAAAAGAAAGTGAGAGAGAAAAAATGGGGAAATGGAAATGAGGGGGATGAAGTGTGAGGACCAACCGGTGGCACGTACCTGTGGTTTTCGATGTACGGCGGTCGCTTCATGAAGAGAAATCGTGGTAGAAAATCTGTAAAGTGTGTCGAGAAGAAAAGGATGTGGAAAGTTGGTGTCAACCGTGGCAAACAGTAGTCGAGGCTCGTTCGATACTCTACCTATAAAAAAAGTCTTCACCCACGGTGCCATTCGGTGGGTTTGGGGTGATCGGAAGTGCACATTCAGCACCACCACTGTGACGCATATACTAAAAGAAAAGGAGCGGAATAGAAGGAATGTACGGATGTGTCGGGCGGACCGCGGTATCGAGCGCTTACTTACCTGATTGAGACGAGTATCATGGCGAAGATGAGATACTTTCCTAGCAAAGGCACGACGAGTGACGTTGGCGGTATGATTTCGACTACCAGCAGGAAGAACACATGGAGACTAATCAAAATTGAAATCGAGAGCGTGACCTGAAGGCAAGTTCGAGAGATGAAAAGTAATTACGCTTCTGAATACATTAAGGAGCGCTCGTATAAGATAATGTCTGAACGTCGCATTGGTTCCGTCGGAAAGTCGAGCACAGTCAAGAGCATATCTCGTTTTGCTCCGAAATCAATACACTTTTGACATTAAAACGTCTTTAAAGCAAATTGAACTTTTAGACAAAAGATATAATCCTTTTTAACCCAATTTAAAGACAAATGGGCGCAAATGATCTTCAATCACAATGTCAGCTATTGTTACAGCATATTACATCCCACTGTAGCTGACTAACAAAGGATTAGATCATGTTAGAAAAATGTATTTATGTTTACCGAAGCACTTACACAGTTTTCAGGGCCATTTCGCCTTTATCAAACTATTCCTTGCCATTATTAGGCAGTGAATTGCTCGCGCAAGGCTCTTGTTTGCTTTTATTAGGGAGCACCTTGTGTTTATTAAGTTCAACTTTGCCGTTTTCCGGACCAACCGAACAACTTCATGCAACAAACTATCTCGTGACATATTTCGATAGAAATTTTTAACTCAATCTGTACTGGTATTTTTCCAATTATTTACAACATAAAACAGCTCCTAAAATGTTTTGTATCAAAGATTTATATCCTTAAAATATAATAACGGCTCATTCAAAACAATCCCGCAACGTTTGAAAGGTGAGAACGCGACCGATTTTCGACGCGTCAATGTTGCTCCAGAAAACGGCAAAGTTGGAACTTAATAAACTCAAAGTGCTCCATAATAATAGCAAACTAGGAGCCTTGCGCGGGCAATTCACCGCCTTATGCCGGCAAAGAACAGTTTGATAAGGGCGAACTGGCCCTGAAAACTGTGTATTAAAATATCGTCACCAAGTACTGGGCGCCTCCATCGTGTTGTTTTAATTTTCCCGTTTCCGGTTTGTCTTGTAAGAAATTGTATTTGTAAATTTAAGAAATTTTTCTTAGAACAATTGAAATGAGTCACATTTTGGGTTTGATTTTGGTCGTATTAAATATTCATTATTTGCGAAAGTAAAATTTCTAGTTCAGCGATGCTCAAATGAAAACAAAGTGAAGTAGAAAAATATGCATTCCCGAAGAAAGATTAGCGGTGTTACGTGGCGCGATATTTTATGATGCCATATGATGATCAACCTCTGTTTTCTTCCACTCCAGACGTGCGATAACAGCTCGTTCGACACTCGCGTGTGAACATTGCGCGCTGCAAATTAATTATGTGCACTGTGACAACGCCCTCGTGTGTGATTCGGTGCCCACCCGGCGGGAACAACTCACCCCCTCGTATGGTCTTACCTTTTCGCCGCTGTCCGAGGGCAGATAGAATGTGAGGACGGTCAGGAAGGAGATACCCATGCACGGTATGATAATGTTCACCGTGTAGAACAACGTCTTGCGACGCATGGTGATGTTGAACGTGATGTCTAGGTACGGCTCGTCGCAGCAGGTGTAGAACTTTTCGTTTCTGTGAGAGAGTGAGAGTGAACAAGTCAAAAGTGCGGGCCGCTAACTTGTACGGAATGGAACTACTCGAGTGCAAAATGCAAGCGGAAAGAAAGTGGAGAGTGGGAAGGATGGGTCGTGAGCCTAAGATTCATATCTTGGAGCCGTTGGCGGTCCGTACAAGTTCGTATAATTAATGTAACCGGGGATGGAATCTTTTCCTTGCAATATCGCCAGTTTTAAGAAGCTTGAAATATCATTCTGAGTTCTCAATTCCAGCGTGCGAACTTCTTTAAAGAAGATTCAAACTAGTGATGTGCGTAAGAATGAATATAAATGAGTAAGTAGAATTATTAAATTGAATGATATAAGTCCTGTCGGGATATAAATCCTAAAATAGTGAAATAGTGAATAAAAGAGTTGTTAGTCGCCACAGAGATTTGAAGTCGCTAAAGGAATTGAATGTCCGATGAGGTATTCGAATCTCTATAAAGGACTCAAATCTTTTTGGCAATTAGTAACTCTTTTACTCGTTCCCTAGAACTCATTTCCTCACAGGGCTCAAATCTTTGTGGCGACTTATTGCTCATTTTTTCTCGTTTTACATTACATAAGAGTATCTTAAAAGAGGCGAAAGAGTTTGAGCCGTTAGGTCTCTTTAATCCTTTACCTAACCTAACCTAAGAGTAACTTAAATATTCGAATCATTTTGATGATTCTTAAGTTTGGTTCAGATCTCTAAAAAAGAGATGTTATTCTCATCACTACCCTAGAACTCAGGACTAAATCTAGTAACCTCTAGGCCAGGTAAGACCAAGGCTGGCCATAGACGTCGAAGTAACTCTAGGCCTGACTTGACTGATTTGCAGTTCATAGACTTTCCACATCCTTCACGGTTCAAGTTCACAGGGTAAGAGTGCGTTGTTAACTATCAAACTAGTCAGAATACCCGACCAAAAATATCCATCTGATCCTTCAATCGATTTCCCTTCATTCAGTTGGACTGTTTTTCCTTAGTTTTTCTCAGTGTTACTTAATTTGAGTTAATTTAAAATGTCTTCATTGCGAAGCTCCAAACGGCCGCCGATTGAATCGAAGGCCACCTTCGCTCAAGGAAAAGGGAAACAACGAGCAGCTGCTAACAGGGCGAGGAATTGGCTACTACCTTACTGCCGGCACCTCCAGGATGTCCCACTCGACCGACATGTAGAACTCGGACAGATCGACGCCGACGTCTACGATGTTGCTGCCCGACTTTTCGTCCATATGGCGCAGGTCGACCTGTTGCGGTTTCCGGTTGCGGTTTGGACGGGACGTAGCGGGTTTGTTTTCGTTGTTAAGTTGTCATTCAAATATAGTTTTGGTTTTTGGTTTTGCATGTTTCGTATAGTTTGTTTGTTTGCGTACACCGTTCACAAACGGGTAGTGGAGGGTGCAGATGGGAAAGAGAGGCAAGAAAGAAAGGCGAGATAGTAATGCTTCGTTATAATACCAGTGCCGCGTGAGAACGAAATGATCGAATTGCGTTTTTTTCTAGTTTTGTAAAAGAAGTAATGAAGTGGTGATGAAAGTAGCTGTGTTGGTAATCGTGGCAGTGACTGTGGTGGTGGGTTTGCATTGGAATAGATTGAAGTTATTGGTTGATAGTGGTTTTTCTGGGGTTTCGTTTTTGATTCGCTCCAAACAAAACGATGAAATGTAAACGATAAACAAAACTTATTTACATATGAATGGGTTGGATGGTGCCAAAATAAGGATTTTCGTTTTCTTGAACTAGTGAGCGCATGGGAGGGGTGATGGCGGGGAGATATGCGGGGAAGGCGAATGAAGGTCAGGGTGCAAACAGCTAAAAATGATAGAAGAGTTTATACAAAGCGAATATACAAGAGTACAAAATGAGCGAAAATGACAAGTTTACAAAAACGAAGCAGGTTATGATTCGCGTGTATGCTCAGTGTAACAGTTTGTGAATGTGTGTGTGTTGTTTTTTTTTAATTTTTTTGTGTGTATGTGAGTGTGTATTAATGGGGAGGAGATTTCATTTTATTGTTTTGCGGGTTGGTGAGTTTTCTTTTACTTTAATGTCTTACTGAAACAAATCAGGGGAGAACGAAAACATAAATGGACAGAAAGAATGAAGAAGAACGAAAAGTTAGCAACGTTTACGATGCAACAAAGTGTGATGCACACGCACTAAAAAGGAGACGACGACGATGGCCAACGAGGGTGAACGGCTAGCAAGCAAAACCCTGCGACATTGAAGGATACGATATATTCGGTACACAACTACATACTCGGGTGCACTTAGCCGGATGCAACGTGCAAGGACGTCGCAAGCAAAAAGATGAATGTAGGAGTGGACATGCACAGTGAATTCAATTACGGACGCTTATGTAATGCATGCAACAAACGAAAACTCTCTATACGACATGAGCTTTAGATTGCAAATGTTTCTGGCGACTCAATTCTTGCCACGCATTTGCAACACGTAAAGAGTTGTTTATCCAAAACGAAATATTGGCTCGAAAACTGAAACAAACAAATAATCCAAATTAACCGAATTGTAACGGACTGAGAGAGGAGAGCTTTCCGCAATACAGGCATCGACATCAACAACACTGGCTCATCAGGGCTAAATGGCTAATGAAAGTGAATATTGCGAGGTTCAAGAGTGAACAGTGCAGAAGCCACTACTCCAAACATCAGCCAATGAAAGCTAGCTAGATAAAGGCAAAAGGAACGAAAGTGGGTTCAGTTTTTGACGAAATAAGGACATGATTGCTGCGGAGCTTTGAATGGGCACCTACGAGTAGTTCACTTTTGGACTGCTGGCATTTTTAACACGTTGAATGCCACGTCACCCATTTGCGGGTGACAGCAGCAATCTACATCAGCCTTAATATAATTATAGTGGTGCATTTATTATAGTACAAGGATATAACTTCTCCACAAGCGTATCCTCTGGGAAGTCCTGTCTTTACTTGGCGTACGAAAAATGTTGGTTTGATACATTTTTTAAACAAACTCTATCATAAATTATTGTACTGGTAGTCAACGTGTTAAATCTAGCAGCAAATTTCCAAGAGCGGACCAACGAACGTACATGAATGAGTATGATTGTTGTGTACAATCTGTATATTTTGTATTGGATTGGATTTTAGTTAAGTGTTTCATAGTTTGTTGTGCAATATGTTTTCTTCAGCAGTAGCAGTGCAGAAGTTGTACGGATGTGCAACGGAATGAATGCCGAGGGTATGGCATGAAATAGCAAGATTAGTGTCCAGCAGGATTTTATTAATGTTTTAAATGCATCGCAGGATTATTTCGATGAACGGTTTAAATGGGGAACGGGGAACGCTACGAGGCTCTAAGATGACTCTTAGCGGGAACTAAATATACTAGCGGGGATGATGCTTTGGGGGGAAACAACAGGGAGGGGGGGGGGGTGGGTTGGTATTTGGTTTAGAGTTTCGATTTAACGCTCCGGTTGGAGTTTAGCGCTAGCATGGAGTTTAGGCAGGCAATAGTCATGTTTTGCTCGATTGCATGATTATGTTGATTTTGTACATTTTTCTCCTCCATTCTCTCTACTTCTCTCCATCTCTCTTAGTTTGAAATTTTCTTTCTCACTCATTCTAGAGCCGGTGCATCATGCATTCGCCGTAACGCTACCTGCAATTTTAAATGATTTGGATCATGGGAGGAGGTCATGGAGGAAGGTGTGTATTTATTATTTAACTATTTATTTTTAGTTTTTGGCTTTATAATGCATCGCACGCATTCGAATGTTTATCACCACCGGCAGGCATGGTGGTGCCGTTTGAGTTTCAGTGTCGTTTCGGATTTGACCCGAATGTTAGTTAAGAGGATTTTTGGTTCGGTTTTTTTTTTTGTTGGTTTTTGCTAGGTTTACAACTTTCACAAGAACGCAAAGAAACATTAAGTACGAGTAGAAACGCAAAAGTTATTTTTTTTTTATGTGACAAACACAACAACCACAGATTAACACGCGAACACGCAGTAAAATTAAATGATTAAAAGTACACTAGTAGACAAGGATACAGCAACGCTAGCTATCAGTGGGCTTGATGAATCAGAAGCTAACGAGAGAGGCGATAGAGCGATCGGGGTTCGTTACCAAAGCCGCCTGGGGGCAGTGAAACTATTCGGAAATGGCTTGAAATAAATCGTGAATCTTTGTAACTTTGTTTTTAATCATGTTTTTAAGTCGTTTTGAGTGACCGTACTACGCAGGTCTATTTCGAAAGGATTTCTTCCTACACGCGCCACTAAACTGAAACACGGGAGCTAACGAATACAAGGAGCTGTTTATTTTTAATTTGTTCGATTTAGTTGCATAAGATTTTAATTTAAACTTTGATCACAGTGTCGCTCAGATAAATATCACGAGTTAAAATCAAAAGAGCTAGTAGTCGCAAAAGAAAACGCAGGCACGCATGCACAGGCACATTACTTTTTTTCCGGAAGACGGTTTTGGTCTAGTCAGGTGGTATATTCTGCCGGCGAATGGGCATTCTCGTGTGAGTACGTACGGGGTCCGACAGAGTCTTTGTATTGGATCGTTTAAGAGAGTCTCGTTCGTGCAAGGTTCGACCTTTGGAATAGGGCCGTATAAATAAAATCAACATGTTAAAGCCCCCCCAAAATTAATAAATACCCCGACACGTAAAGGAAGGAGGCAAATGCTAGAGCATATGAAACGGGTCCAGCAACGATCTGCTCACACGCTTAACGATGCGCCGAAGACGAAAGACAATTGTATTGTTGTGTTATTATCTCTACCATACGATAACCATTTTATACGTGGACGTGGCACGAGAAACTACAGTGACGAGTTGAAGATTTAATAATGCATGTTTTTAAAGAAAAATACTACAAATAATCAAATATAACCAAGCACCACGTCCGTTAAAAAAAACGTGCAGGATCAATCCAAAACACATACACGAAGGAACGACGGTCCAAGAAAGAGGGCTTGGAGGGGAGAAGGTCAATCTAATCAGGGAAATAAAGTGAACAGTCCCAGGAAACACAGATAGAACCTAACATTGAGCGGCAAGTAACAATACGTTAGAGAAAAAGTGTAAGATAGAGCGTTATAGTGGAAAAAGAAGGGGACAGAAAGTGTTAGAGGCAGAATAAAGAGGAGAAAAAGTGAAAAAAAAACAGTGGAGTCTCAGATAGATAATGAGAAAACGGAAATAAGTAGATAGAAATCAATGCTATAAATTGCATAACATTTCATGAACGTTCGATTCAACGCAGGTTCAATACAATACGACCGAGTCAGCATTAAAATGCCTTTTTTTGTCCAAGTTTCGTCAAGAAAAGCTCGCAGTCTGCAACAGCAGATTTCAGGTACGAATGTCTGCAACATCGAGACAGTTTAACACAATGAGCGTGTATGATAAGATTATCAAAGTCAACTGAATGAAACAAATAAAGTGCCTGATTCTTCCGACAAAACAAAGAGAACACACTGGAATCCAGAGGACTAACGAAGAGTTACAATGAGGTGCGTAGTTACTCGAATCATAACGATGTATGAGTGATGATTCGCTTTTCCTGTTCCCATTCAGCAATAATTGTAAATAAATACTGTTAAAGTTTAGTTGGAGTAGGTTGACGATTTTATAAACTTGTTTATTTAGTGTTGAGAAATGTAAAATGTCCGTTTGTAAATGGTTATTTCTTTTCAGTTGTTTTTAAAGTAGTCCAAATAGTGTTTATACACAGTAAACTTGTGGCCAATTGCATACAAATGGGAACGGGATCGGATTACACCATGAAATGCACAAAGAACAGGAAAAAGGTAGCATTGCACATTCAAACCTCAATGTGTAGTAGCAAACGCAAACGAAACAACGAGTATCATCGAGGAAAAAACAGAGAGTACAGGAGAACCGCAGTGGGTTTTCGATGTTGTTGGAAAATTGTTATGGTTGTCTGAATGGCATCATTTCGGGGCCGAAGTTTGCAAGATACTTATGTAAGTTGATTTTAAAACATATGTAATGTTTAGGTGGTATGAAAATGGTGGATCAACATAGTAAAGAAGGGTTTCCGGTAAGGAAACGGAAAAGAGTGAAACGTAGAGTTAGAGACAGTAAGAGAGCAAGTTTGATGTGGCAGAACGAGGCGGAAGAAGCTATAGAGTTACGTTCAATTAAGGAGAGAAGACGAAGGCTCAAATGGAAAAAAAACGAGGGGAGAGAGTGGGAGAAAACGGAACGATTTAAGGGAATAATTTCATAGTGATTTATTTACCTTGGCTAGTTCGCGCTTTTCAAGTTTTCGACCGAGTTGTAAGCAACTCTGTATCGAAAAACATTCATTTCCTGATTTGCTACAGTCTCTCAATCGCTTTCCTCGACAGGCGAGTACCGGTGGCTACATCGTATAGGCCTCCTTCGTCTTCTCTTTA
>KE525157.1:114240-119240 GCA_000441895.2 Anopheles sinensis | reverse complement strand
CTGTGTTGGTAGTTATTTACATGTTTGTGTGTTTTATTCGAGGGAACTAGTAACATAATACATTCGTCAAAGTTTGTCGCACATAACATCCGGTGCACAGTTTTCCCCTTGGTTCGAATTGTTATGTTGTTATCCTTTATTGGGTGTATTGTACCAAAGACACTCACACATTTTTTCGCAGCAGTGTCATATACTTGTTGAGTTGGGTCAGTGCACAGTGCACTCCGAAATTGGATAGTAAAACCATGTTGGTTTTAGTCCCCACCTCTCGCATACATCATAATAATATTTTTGTAAATGTAGGTATCCTTCAAAAATAAACGCATGATTGCAAGGGATATGACAGTGAATTTGTTAATCCGTTCAAATCAACCAGCATGCGATCGATTTCTGAATTAAGTATTTTGTGTGTGAAAATCATTACATCAAATTTAAGCTGTTACACAATTCATATCGTCGCAGGTACAATATAAAAGGAAACGATGTGAATGAAAGAATCAGCAGGACAGAATGAAAGCGTCGAGACCACTAGAAGTCAAAGTAGTATGCAAGTGATTTCCAATGCAACCGCATCGAGTGAGCCATAGCAAACGATCAGTCTAAGGGGTAGTTGGTAGAAGTTTCAGTGGTAGTAGAAGAAGAACTATTAGCAGTAGTTACAGTAGTTGTTAGGAACAATTTCCGTGTCGTGGTTGTTGCACGAAGGTACGTTTGTGTTTCTTCTCGTTCTTTTTGTTTTGCAATCTTTCTCATTCTTTCCAATTGTCGCTGCAGGTCATATGCCATATGATTGTAAAACAGTTTTACATTGAATATTCGTCTTGAGATTATCTTTTACACGATCGTTATTTGATATATGCAAAATAAATACTAAAACAATAAATACACATGGTTAGAGAGTGGTCGAGCAAGTAGATAGAAATAATTTAGCTTGATGAACTGATGGTTTGGCTTGCTATACATCGAGTTGGCTTTTTGCTTTTGCTTAGTTTAGCTATTTACACATGTTTATATTAGCTCAGTTTTTTTTCTGATTGGATTCTAGGATGGGAACAAATATTTAGGATCGTGACACATGATGAAGATGGCTTGATGAACGAAAAAGCTGAATATAGATTGTAAAAAAATGTATCCCAAATAAAAAATATATGAATACAAAATCAAAATAAAACGTTCAATAGATAAGAAACATAGGAGTTATGATGGGAAAATTGCAATCACTCGGAAGCAAAGCAAAAGAAATAATGGAAGCACACAAGAAAACAACAAAACGGGATGAAAAAGAAAATCACAAAAGTAAAAGTTTCAAGGAAACCAGTAATATACCGAAATGATGGTAAGTGGAAGAGTTGCAAACGTTAATCACCAAATGATAAACTCTATGAAACAAGTTAAAGATAAACTTTTTCTAAGGCACGTTTTTCTTTTGCGGGTAACTAAAACGTTACAGGAGAATGACGGCACTAGGCCAGTGAAACAATGCCGAAATGAGAGGAAAGTTTAGAAGATAACAAATAGTAATGTAGTTGCACGTAAAACAAGGAGAGAATAACCTAAATGGAAGTAACAAAGGAAAGGATGACGAATGGAGCAAAGGTGGTACGGTTTTTTAATTCGGTGAGTGGTGGGTATTTATTTTTGATAGTGGTGTGATAGTGGCAGTGGTTATTATTGTTGCTTATTTTTTTATTAAGAAAACCAACGGATGAACATTATAGAAACCTACCTTAAAACCATCATATGTCCAACTTCCAAATTTCAACACGCATGTTTGTTCATCGAATGGAAAATATTCTACGTCAATTTCACATGATGATTTATAAATGGCAGGAGGTTTCCATTCAACCAAACCTTCCGAATATATAGTTGCCTTGGTAGCTAACGTCACCTCGAAATTGCCGTCGGCACTGAGATATTTAAAAATGGGGTTTAAATTCATCAACTGGACAGGTAACTGTTTGTGTTTGTTTTTCAGTGGTGTACATTTTAAAACATCGTGCGTGTTAGGGTTTACATTATCAAGTTTAAATATATGCAAATTTAAATCGAAGAAATTCTTAGTGGGTCTTCGCGAGTTTCGTTTAAGTTCTTTTCAACTTGTCTTTGAGTGTAGTGGCTGGTATGTGCATGTTTATCGAGTGTTCATATGTTCTTTGACTGTGGCTAAGTTTTGGTTGATAAGTGATAATTGCTAAAGAAGGGCGAGCTAAAATGTTTAAACTTTTCACTTCGTCTTTGGGTGTAGCTCGATGGTTCTGTTTCGCTTTGGTAGTTGTTTGAGGCTTCTACTTGAATAAAAAAATAGAGCGATTACCTAGTGGAATAATAACACACAGACACAACATGTTCAAGAGTTCAAAAAACCACAAACATACAGAGTATCGACGGGAAAACAAAAACCGAATCGATCAAACGAATCGGTATCGATTTTGGATGGTGGAAGTTGGATGAATATATGCGTTTACTCAACGTTACAATGCAGGACGGGCATAGAAGAGGCACCCATAACGAGAGACTTGAGAAAACTGAAAATGAAGAAAATTATTATGAAACTTAAAATTATGGCAGCAATTATTAAGCTCTTTTGGCAAGTAAGATAAACAAAATGTTCGAAAAATTAAATAATGCAAACTGAATTGGACCGATAGGTATAATTTAATTTGACAAAGGAACGAATGGAACGTAAGTTCGATGATGGGAATGTAATTTTCGTCCCAAAATCGAATCGGTTGAAAACGAAGAGCTTGAAACCTGATGCAAAAGTTGGAAGCTACTACACAACGGGCTTTAGTCCGGATGGGAAAAGGTAGAAGGAAGAAGTATTAGATGTGGAACGGAGTTGAGTGAAGAGAAAAAGGAAAGCACAGAGCAGAAAACACACACCCATCCACATACACACAGGCGCGTGCGCCCACACCCACCCACCCACACACACACACACACACACAAACTCACACACACAGATGCACCCACACGAACTTACGGGCACACAAACATAGGCACGTCGTTTTGTACGACTTTGTGTTTGTTACATTGTAGCGTTGCTTTTGTTTTACGTTACTAAACCGTTTTGTTTTTGTTGTTCGTTTAGTTCTATGTGCATGTATTACACGTTTTTTGACGATTTTCACGGGTACAACTACACTTCGAGTTGCAGTGTGTTTTTGTTCGATTGTTTCTCTACAAGTGCATTTAGTTTCAGCATACACTGGCTCTTCAGATCACGCTTACAACGAAACTAAGTACACTTCACAAGAGCAGCACTCGCTACTAACAACTGTTGTCACGCAGTTTATCTTTTCATTATCGGTCACTTTGTACATCATTTCAGGTTAATTGTTTTTCGTACGTTACGAATGCACCGAGTTTGCAGTACGAATCCTCTGTGTCCTTTAATGAATATCATGTTAAAGTGAATCATCATACCGGAACGTTCTGCGTTCGGAAGCCTGTTTGTGTTTAGTTTGGCTGTTGTTCTTGCACCTTTTCCGCTATCAAGCCGCTGGCTATCGTTACGCTCATACTTACTTGTTGTACAACACTATGTCTGGCCGCCAGATGTGGTCGGATGGAACGTGCAGCATCTGCACTCCACCGTACTCCTTCGGCTCCCAGCGTAGTTTGTAGTCGTACCAAGACTTTCCAGGAATGTGCAGGTTAATTGAAATATGGGAAAAAATGCCATCAGACGAAATATACGACAAGGGCGATTTCAATGTACAATAGATTGAGGTAAGGTAAAGGTTTCAATGATGTTTATGTTTATGTTTATAAATGATGTTCATGTTTATAAAATAAAGTTTCAAAATTAGTTTTAACTAAAACAGAGGAAGATTACTTCCTGAATAAAATTTCGATTGTTGCAAAACTGGAAAAAACCTTTTTTCTGAACCGGTTAAAATAGACCATGTTTCAACATTTTTATAGCTAATCTATATATTTCCATAATCCTTAAACTACTGTTGGAGTTTCCCGCTTCTTAAATTATTTATCAAAAGTGATATATTTAATATACGCTAGTGCATTTTCTCTCTATCTTTTTATCTTCCGCAAAAAACAATGTATAGGTTCTGGAATCGATTTATAGTTCGCGTATAACATTAGAGAAATTTATTTTAAAAACTTTCTCTAGCAGCATATTTACTGTAGATTTTCATAAAGCGGTCGTTATTTAACTTTTCAAATACAATCGAAGGAAATCTAAAAGGTCATTAGTATTTGATAAAACACGAAACAATAATGCTAAGCAAAATAATGAATAGAATTCCAACTTTAAAATGTGGGTATAAAGTACGGGGTCCCAAGCAGTTGCTTAATTTGTGTACCCTTTGATCCGCCTCTGAACTTTAAAGTAACAGTATACAATCAACAGTATTTAAAAAAAATAATAGAAAATAATCGTAAAACATCTTAAACCGAAAATGCTAACATGATAAATGAACGTGTAAATAAAAAATAGAGCAGTTTTGTATTATCTCACTTCAATTAGTTCCAATTATACGCACCTGTTCGACCCAAAGATTTGTGGTCATGATTTGATTCTTTAGATTCTGTGGATGAAACAAAACGATGAGAAACATTAGCACAATGGATGTTAACATTGAAAAGCGAACGAGCTTTAATTTCGCTTCGTTTGTTGCTCAACTTCCAACCGACTTCCGAGTGGGTTATGGCTTTTCGATTGCACTCCGCCATAAAGGATAGCTGTAAATCTGTTTCAATGTTTAAAGACCGACCAAGGCGGCGTGCGGAGGCCAAGGCAATGCTGCACAAACATTTTTCCACCGAAGGCAAAAGCGAGTTGGGTGTAGTTCTGACTCGTTGTAAGCCGGGTGCTGTCGAGTGGCATGTCTGCTGCAAGCAGGTCGCTACTAACAGACTGTTGCCTATGTTGTACGATTTTTCTGTTCCACTTTTTCCTCCGTTCAAAGTCTTGCCGTAAGAAGCTGCTGTCACTACTCGTTTCCGCTTGTTTCTTGTGTCCTGTAACAGAAGGGCAG
>KE525157.1:83595-114220 GCA_000441895.2 Anopheles sinensis | reverse complement strand
CGTGGCTCCAGAAGGTGCGGCCATGCCGGCAGCTGCTAGCCCCAAAACCAGGCCACGGTGGACGGAGCTGATGACGATGTACGATATGTGCGATGCATAATGCACAATTTTTCGTACTCGTCAAATCCTTTCATCAACCAGACATCACGATGTTCGTTCTCGGTTGCGAGGCGAACCTGGAGCGGGGGGACGGGGCTTTGCGGGCGATTTGTGCCTGTTTGCACGAGTGCCACCAAGTAGCTGGTACTTATGCATGAAGGCTCTTTTAAGGGTCGCCAGGAAAAAACAAGTGGAGCAAAAGAAAATGTTGCACTAACGCTTCACGCCGGGAGAACATACCAACGAATAACAAAACCCTGGGCGACTACATTAAAAGGAGTAGCGAATGATTTGCTCCACGGAAGTGTCTTATGACTGTAGTCTAAAAGAGAAAAATGACTGTAGACTAAAAGAGAAAAGGTTCAGCAGAACCCGTTTCTTTAAAAGGTTCACGTTATTTTTCGGTATCTTCTTAAACTGGCTTGAACCTAAAAGATTTATTTGACACTTTAAAGCTCTTTATTAGACAAAACAAAACGAATTGTAAACCCTGTTTTATTCAACATTAGCATCCAAACAGCTGACATTCTGACGCGTTTTTCGATTTTAATATTTCGAAAAAAGCGGAATATTAAAAAAAAATGCTTGTCTTCAAATCCACAGAAGCATTTAAGAAAAATTATTTAAGACGTTTTGTTTGGACAAATTTTGAGAACCATCTTGACTATCCCTAGAATCCCCATTTTGACCGCTGTTTTTAGCACGCTGTAATTTCGTCAGTTTTGAAGACTTTCTTCAGATCCGTAAACGTTAGTTTATTTGTTGACTACTTTTTGGTGGTTTTCGTTTGTTGATGCAGCTCTTCGTTAATCGGTTTTGCGGAGTGAAGTAAAAAGTCCAGAAAAAGTAAATCCAGAAAACATGTGCGCTAAAAAGCTCATAGGTTACACCACCTTTAATAACTAAAATTTTATTTTTCCAATTTTAATTAACGCCATAACTTGACCAGCAAAATAAGAAAATAACGCCAATTCCATATGTAAGGTATCCCGCCTAACGAATTGAAACGCTCACGTACGGAATAATAGCAAGCACAGGACGGAAAAAAAACCTATGGAAAACTCAAAAGCCCCTAGCGGCATGATGAAGAGGTGCATTTGGAAAACCTAAAACTCCAAAAAATAATCAATAGATATACTAGAAAGAAGTTTTTTACAGGGTTGAAAGATCTTCAAGAATGGCAAAGCTTTAGCGCTTTAAGAAGAGCGGTCAAAATGACCGCTAAAAAGTACTCGTGCAAGATTCCAAAGCAATGTATCCTCCAGCTAACACTAGAACTACCGCACTAGTTATTTTGCCTACTCTGGTACCTTCTTAGCGCATTAAATTCAAAAGACAATAAAACGATTCCTGCAAAGTTGATGCATAACGTATGCACATTAATTGTTGCATAGTGGTTATTTATACGAATAAAACAGCTTCCCACTATCCATCAAGGTTGTTTGTGTTAAGAAGAAAGAAGGATAAAATATATTTAAAAGAATTAGAAAAAGCACATAAAAGTTGAATTAAATCCAATTGCACGTTATAAAAAAAAACTGAGAATGTCATGGCGTAGTTTTCATAGCACGAAAACCGAGAGATTATTTGCAACAGTGTAGCAAAACACAACGTTAAATTGTTAAATGAAACGCAATCATATGCCATGCAGAACAAACGTGACTAACCCAGAGTCGAAATAGAATAGCAACGGGGAGCGGGGAAGGAGAGGGGAGAAATGAAAACATTTGCTTTCACCGTTGCGTTATTGGGTGATTTCGGCTCGGCTGGACAGGGAAAGCACTTTTCTCGCTGCCGTAAACACTTTCCGTGTAATGAGACGCCGGGGCCGACAAGCGTTTAGCCGACACTTAAATATTGCATCCTGCACGAGCGGAGTATTCCCGTGGCGAAGACTCTCTGCTGTCTGTTGATGGGCCCCAAGAGAGCGGTTGGTGGGAGCGTTGGGAGGGAAGAAGGGGGGGGGGTGGGGAGGAAATAAAGGAGGTGCTGGACCGTGCCGTACCGGGATGGTGAATGCTAATCTATCACCAACCAACCGTGCCAGAGCTTTCCTGGAAGTGCAGATAAACCGAGGATAAGCAGGCGGGGACTGGGAGTGGGCGAGGACGGGGGGGGGAGGATCTTTTGATATCGCTCACGGTCGTAATTATATGCTTACCGGCAGGATGAACATTAAAGGTTAATTACCACGCCCGCGATATCCCTCCAACCACTTCTCCCCCTGAGGCGTGGGCCTGTTGCTGGGAAACAAGCGATTCAATTCCCCACTGTAAAGGTGGGGGGATTGGAGGGAAGGATGCAAGGGGCACGGCGAGCGGCCTGCTGCAGTCGGTATGTTGCTGCTGACACTTTGCATCAATTATTAATTTTGCACTCTTCGCCAGAATAGCACCGGAAACCCTTCTCGGAACGCGGACGGCATGGCACGCCGTCATGCACTTAAACCGTCCACCGTGAGACCTATTTCTTCAATATAGGCATCCTTTACTTTTCCGCCCGAGCTTCAACATTTCACTAGTGATGGGAATAATAACTCTTTTGAACGATGTGATTCGAATCTTTTAGTTCTCTCTGGTGGTATGAAACGTGCAAAATGAGGTATTTGATTCCTAAAGTGATGGGAATGTTTCTAAGGGATTTGAATCTTAGCCAGGTATTCTAAAACAGTGTACATAACCATGGAAAATGAATACCGAATAAGTGGATATAGACTATTTCTTTTTTTTTTCTAGTATTTCTACTAAGTAAATACGTTATCGAGATTCCAACTCCTAATTGGGATTCGATATTTCGTTCTTTTTATATTGTTCAGAAAGGAGCGAAAGAGCTACCAACCTAGCTCCGCTCCGCGAAAGGAGCGAAAACTTAGTTTCCTGGTTTGTAAGCAAAACTAGCTCCGAAAGTTTGTTGCACGACATTTCGCTTCTTTTCGCTCGTTTGCGCTCTTTTCGCTTCTGTATTATGAGCTGATTGCAGAGTGCAGGTGGAATGTGTCAAATCTGATAACAATAAAAACGGGTACCTGTGGGGCTGATACCGAGATCACACCAAGAGTATGTAGAAAACTCTCCATACGGAACAAGTCTATGCAATAAATGTAAAACGGCAAACCACTAAATTATATATAGCATTCTAGTGCACAGTGTTGACTTTTAGGAGCTAGTTAGCTCACTCCACACCTCTTGGTGAGTGAAATATGCCTGCTCCGCTTCTCAAAAAGAGCGAATTTCTCAACACTAATAGAAATTTTTGTAACAACTAGCGGCTCTTTTAATTACCCATTCACTCTTGGAGGTAACAATTCCTGTTAAAGACTTAAATCCATCAATTGAGCAGTGAGATTCAACTCTCTCATTCGTTCCTTTCCAGTACGCTCATCACTACTTTCCACCCCCGACGACCTCGTTTCGGTTCGGTCGGTAGTGCTATCGTACCGTTGCACAACCGGTGTTCCTTTTTGTAGTGTAATTGCTCGCCAAAACACACACACACACAACCACACGCTTACATAAACAGGAAACACTGGGCGCAATGAGGCAAACTAATGAGTATCTACACGATGCCGGCGAAAACTTACCACATCGATTAGCTGCGACAGCTTCAGCTTGATGCAGACCCGCAGCACATCCGACGTGTTGACGACGGGCCGCACCAGCTTGTTGTAGTTGCTCAGCAGGTCGTCGTACAGGCGCTTCGCGTCCGGGTTGCCGGCGACCGCGCCGTGCACGACCAGCGCCGACAGCAGCCAGGCCCGGAGCGTCTCGCCGGTGGTCGGTGTGATCGTCCGCATGGTTTTGAGCTGCTTCGCCTTGGCGTTGTTCGGTTGTTATCTTCGACTGGGACTCGCGATCGACACCTCCCAGCCGGCTCGTCGGTACCGCCTGTTGTCCTAGAAGTTGTTGTAGTTGTGCCTTGCCGTTCTCCTTCTACTTCGTATTGCTTTTGGTTTGCTGCACAGCACCCGACCGTGGTTCGCTACTTGATAAGCCATTCAGTCACACTTGAGGTACAACCGGAGGTACATGCAAAGGGAGACAGAGAGAAGGAGAGAAACGATTTAATATACCGAACAGAACGTACGATTAACGTAAACGAGCACGGAACGGGAGAGTGACGCTCTAATTCGATTCGGCCGAAACGTGACCAGGGGGAACTATTTCGCGTCAACGTTTGCCTAAGGAGCACCACCAGGCATCGTCTCGAGTACGTGTAAGCTGCCGACTAACCATTAATGCTTTTTCTAATTAATTTATGTTTATTGAATATGTGAATTGAGGCAGTCCATTGTTCGCTTGCTAGCTGACCATCACGTTGTACAAGTGGAACGATCTCTAGGCTGCACTGGTTAATCGGAACAGGCCTTTTACAACCTTTTTTCAGGAGTCATTGCAATGTTCGTTAAATTCATAAAAGGCTATCTTAATACCGGTAAAATTTTTTACCGGTAAATTTTTTTAATTTTTAAATTTTTGACCAAATAATTCTTCACGTTTTACGTATAAAACACAATAATCTATTGGAAGATTAATAAACAGAAGTATGTGTTTAGGATGAAAATTCTCAACATAAACCACAAGCAAATGAAAGTAAATGTCACTTAAATCGGTCATGAAAGCGGATTGTTCACTCATTCGTTAATAAAAACGAATACTAAGCAGTCAAAGAACATTCAGCAGATCCATTTGACGTAAATTTGGCAGCATTCCTTTTTTCCATTGAAAATTTGTACATGAAACTTCTTTGTTTTTGTTAAATCCCCTATGATTATGTTGTTCGCCTCCACGTTTCGTGTTTTGTTTAGTTTATGTGTGTAAAAAAACTTTTTAACGAAATAATGATACCGTATATTTTTCAAAAAGAAAAAAAAACAGAAAGCTATTGACATGATGCATGCTTTCATCACACTACAGCACTTTTCTATCAACAACATGTTTTAGCAACTTCGCTTCACTAAAAAAATATGTACATGATTTGGTTAATCATGCTCAACTGTGACTTTTTGTTCTACAGTAAACAATCTGTTTTAGTTGGTCCTATTTACTAATTTATCATCCAGTAGTCTTGTTGTTTCTATTGCTATTTCTAACTTTTTTTATCAAAGTATAGCATTTTTTCATTCATAACCATTTTAAGCTTTGATAATATCAAAAAAATTGAATGTTGTTAAGGTATCAAGTAATGGAATCATTAAATAACGAAGCTTTATTTCAATAAATTCAATTCAAGCAAACCTGAGAGTAAAACAGCAGCAAAAAAGTGGCAGGAAAAAAGGTAATGGTTCAGTGACGCATTTCACCACCATTTTGATTTTTTACGCTTCACGGCGGTAGTCGACGTTCGGCTCAACGACTGTATTATAACGTTCCATGGTCGTTGTTCACACCCATCGTCCCGAGCCAAAGGACATCCCTAATGAAATTCTTCTCGTCATCACCTAGCCTGTGTCTCCCCTCCACCGTGTCGCCCACTCCCCCTCGCCCATTCCTGACGATCCTTCACCAAGTGAAAAACATCCGATAAGATAAATTACTGTGCGATACAGAAATGCGTGCGCCACCGCCCCGCTTGATGGTCTGCTTTACCCCGGCTTTGCCGTATTGCTTCATCCGCCTCGCTTCAGCTCCGCTTCATCCACCTGAGATGTGATGCAATAGGATCCATGACTCGAAGCGAACGCAAAAGGATCCATTAGGATGAGTTTTATTTCTTTACGTGCGGGAGGAGTGCATAATATGAAAGATCAGAAAAAGTGAGCGAGAGTTGGAAGTGTACGAGGCAACATGAAGCCCCTCCATCTGCTGTGCACACGTGTATTCGTATGTGTTTGTGCCTGGTCGGTGCGATATGAAACATTAATCAAAGAAGCTTCCATTCTTCTGGCGATATTGGTTGAGCGTATGTGTGTGTGTGTGCACTTGGTGTGAATTTATGTGGGTGGCAGGAAATAAAAGAGATCCCTAAAATACCACCCACACACCTCGCTCCACTATCATCGATTAATGTTTCTTTTGAAACGGTTAAAACTTTTCCCCGCGAGCGAAAGGGCGAGAAACACCACGAATAAAAGAATAAGCTCCATGTGCTGGTGATCCTATCGAGCGGCAGAGTATTGTGAGTTAATCTGATGTGGTGTGGAAGCCTTTTTCCTCCCTTCCAACATCTGTCACCGCCCGATGGTGGAAGTGCTTCTCACTCCACACACCGTTCGACAGTAATAACCACCATTCCGATCATCTTTGTCAAGTTCCCAGAGCAGGCCTTGACAACCTTTGTGTTACGAATAACATATTCACGGCGTGCTGAGCAGTCGTTATGTGGATGCCAACTCTCCATGAAATAAAATGCACAGTGGACATCAACCGGGACTTTTAGAATTACATTAGATGAAATATTACATGTGGATGCTGCATTCTTGTTACATAAGTGATAATTTGAAAACACTTTTTTGTGTAACATCATTTACTGAATTAGATATTGAAAACTTTCACCGATTTTTTTTTGTATAAAGTTCCATGTTCAGCTCCATACGCTGATAGTTTACCAGCTACTGGGCGCCTCCATCGTTTAACGCCGTTGAATAATTTGCTGAAAAAACTATCTCCTTCTCTCTCTATCTTCTTCATTGTCTCTCTCAGTGCTTTTTGCTTAGCTATTTTTTATCAGTTCCACCTTATAATACTACAAGCCATGTGCTACTGAGTTTATTTGCCGGCTGTCAAACTACTGGGCGCCTCCATCGAGGATCTGACTTTCTTCTGACGCGTCGTATCTACTAGATACAGTGGTGAGAACAGAAAAATGAAAAAATACAGTTCTCTTTGACATAGTGTTTCATTAGTAAATATTTTTTTTATTGAGTTGAAAATCTCTACTTATTCTCAACATTCTTGTACAAAAAACCAGGCGCCTCCATCTTGAGTAAATCTCATTATGAAAAAATGTTTTACATGGTTTTAGAAATGAGTTTTGACTGTTTGTTATTTTTGTTCTGTAAGAAACTGTTTTTAATCGGTTCATATACAAAATTTCAATCAACTTTTTTGTTTTATACTTTGGAGAATATTTTTCTTTGATCCAAAATGATGCGTTAAATGTCACACCTTTTAAATGAAAATCAAATGATGTTTCAACATCACTTTGTCCACTGTGCACTGTGGGAGGCTATGGTGGTTCGAATTCGCAGGCGAGCGGAATGGCCCGAAGGTAAACGACGGGACAGTCAGAAGCTGACAACTTTCTTCATCGCGTTTTATTGAAGAATGAAAACGGTTGAATGGTGACGCTGGCAGCCGATACCAATCATAATGCCAATGGGCATTCGGAAAACGTGGGCCCAGACTCGTTAGCGATGCAGATCGCATAGGCGTGTTCGTCTTTTCGTTTCGGCTTTCGGCCGCTCTAGCTTACTTTCCGCTAACGCAATTTGTACGTACGGGGCAGCGAAGGCGTTCGCAAAGGTTTTCGGGTGCGTACGGAAAACTGCTTGCAAGACACTCGCACGCTCATCTTGGTTAGTGTGTCGTAAAAGTTACCGTATCAGCCCAAGCGAATAGGGGTGAGGGAAGCGGACGGGAAACGTTCCACCTTCCACACCCTCGGATCAGCGTTAAAGACCCAAACGGAAGCCGACGATGACGACGATGACGATGGTGACGGCGACGTGCAGGAAAATAAAACATACTTTCTCATCCTAGACACGCCCAACGAATCGTCCCTACGATTCATAGCTTCGGGACGAAACGTAAACGGAGGGTGAAAGGGGAAGGGACATGGGATAGATGAGGGCAATGGGAACGACCACGCATTTTATTTTCTTACTAGAAGAGGTGTGTGGAACGCATGTCTCTCAACGACTGTGTTTTATTTTACTATTTTTCAGTTCTGTTTTCGTGTTTCAATATGGAGGTATAATTCTTTTTATTTGACACATTTTTTTCACATGACATTGAATGGATAAATTATAATTAAAAATTTTGTTTCAAATTCAAAGTCTTGAAAAAGATACGAACATTAAAACAAAACTTCAATTTGCTTTTTTTAGCATTTTAGCTGCCGTGTCACCCAAGAAGGGGGTGACAGTAGCTATCACCTTCGTCAGGCTCGTTACACTAATGTAGAAGCGCGCTTATATAGAAGTAAGTTCCAGTTTGGTAAGCCTTGGCTTCTTAAAATCGTTGATTTAGTAGATTTATTAAAACAAATTTTGACAAAAATGAGTGTATTAAAAAGTTGTACTAAAGTAGCATGACAGTCAACGTGTTAATCTAGATGATTTGAGCGAGTACATCAATCTTCAATGTTCGCCAATTGATGGGAACTAATTTTAACCCAAATTATGAATTTTTAAGTTTCACAGTAAAAATTCAACAGTTTTAATCGTGATACATGAATGATTAACTCAAATAACAAAATAGAAAACCAATAAGCCCATCAATATAGCCAACGAACGAAATGGATTTATAATCATTGTTACAAAGAAGAAAGGCGTGGTTGTGTTTCATATTATGTTGCCATTTTTTTGTTTCAATAATTCAACTAATATTTTAATTAAAATATTTGTTTCTTAAAATTGTAACGAATGAATCTGAGCCTGAAAGATTCATTTGGAACTATTTGTTAAAACAGATTTAATTTTTCTTTAAAAAACATAGCACAGCATCATGATACAGCTTTGACACTCTTCTCTTTCAGTAGATGCACCAACTCCCCGTTGCAGTCAGTTTTATTGTAACGATGCTTTCAAAACGGACACGTTAACTTAAATCTGGCATAAGCAATGGGGAAGTTGGTGGTCTTCTCACCGAAACCTCCCGGGGGGTTGACAATCGGCAACCAATTGATTCGAATCGAAGGAGACTGTTTGACGTTTGCGCTTTTGGGAATTCGCTGGTCGTCACACCATCCACCAACTGACTCCGAACGCATCTGTTGGCCTCTGGCTGCCCAAGTTGCCAAAAAATGGTCAACGCTTTCTCCCAAATTGATTGCCAAACAACTTCCGATCACCATGCGAAACAACACACACTCACACACACACCCACCGAGTGAGCACCGAGCACCAAGAGTTGTTGCCAAATTGTTCTGTTGTCACCCTCCGCCCCCTCCACAAAGCGAACCGCAACACGCCAAGGGAAATGGCGATAATCTGATCGATTATGCAAACACTTCCATTATTCGGCGTCTCCCGTCAGCACGTACAGGAAACGTTGTTGGGCTGCGGACGAGCAACGGGAGTTCTCAAATGAAATAAAGCTACACATTTGGGGGCAGCTAACATTTTGCACAGGTGGACCATGCCTTGGATGCTTGAGTTATTATAGCGTGGGAAGCTGATTGGTTTGCTTGATTCCTGGAGGTTTTTTTTCCCCCAGTTTCCCGGCCAACTCCTGGCGTTGACCGAGTGTTCTAGTTGTGAACAGTCGCCTGTCATTGTTGTCACGCTCGCTCACTCATACACACAGCCGGGCGTACTCTTACAGCAAACGTGCCTGTTGGATGGCATACCGAAAACGAGGCACAAGACAAAATGATCCGGGATCGGGTTTGGAGCTTGGAAAAGACGAGCTCATCCCTTTCCTTGACCCTTGACCCCGGTGCTGGAGCATTGTATTGGTGCACGGAGACACGGACTGGCTATGCTTTATCAATGCTGCGTGTCAGAAATTCTCTTTTGTCCCGAACGGTAATGCGATTTGTGCGAATCCATTGGCGTGCGCGTGTTGGGTCCATGATTTTTCCTCCTCACCGCCCCCTCCCGGAAGGACGCAGCCTCTCTCTCTCTCTCACACACACACACACACACACATAAACTCTCTACTCATCCATCTCTGCTAATCTTGTTCTATCTCCCTCTCTCTTTTTCTCTTGCCTTACATCTCCATAAAGGACTCACTGTGCGCTTCTTCATCTGTCGCTCACTCTTCACGATCCTCACCGATTTGGGTTCTCTCGTTTTATCTTTCCCTCTTCGCCATCTCGTGAAGAGCGCGAACCCACACACACACACACACGCGCGTACACACTCTCCCACACACTCGCAGAACCATTTCCTCTTTGTTTAATTTCCCCAACGCTCACTGTGAGGCTGCTATTATCAGCTGAAGAAGAAGTTAAAAGCTCGTCAGCTCAGGAAGTTTCCCCCCCCCCTCCACCCGAAACGGCGAGCTTTCCACGCGTGCTGGAAATAGACCCCGCCATCCCCCCCCCCCTCCTTGGGCTTGGGTGGAAGCTGGAAGGGGTGGAGGCAATTCCATTGCATAACTTACGGCGTTGTTTTTGTTATTTAATTTTTGCCATTCGGCTGAAGATCTTCGGCTGAAGAATGGTTGGAGTTTGAATACTTATCAAGGGACTGGAGGGGTGGCTTAAAGTGTAATGGTAGGTAAGAACAATAAAGCAACCCCCACCCTCACACTCCCCTCCAGTGGTGGGGCGGTGTCCTTCTTTGGCAGCTTTCCGCCCTGGCTTTGTGGAAATTCAGCCTCGTTTCGTGCGCTTCCGGAAATTTGCCGGGATTTGTGTACTACACCCATCTGTGCCGATATCTATCTGTGCTGTCTTGCGTTCGTATGTGTGCGTGTGTGTGTGTTTGTGCGTACTTGATTTTCCATTCCTAACCCCCCCCTCCCCTCTCCCCCCCCCCCGCAACTAAGTCCATTGCTAGGAAAACCAGGTTATACAATGCAGGGGCGCGTTCGCAGCTCGCAAGAAAAGTCACTTAGCGTCACTCAACATCGGTGAAGAAAAAAAAAAAACATGGCGACATATTTGATTACCCGAGGATGGCTTAAAAACACGCACACACCCTCCCCCCACTCGATGCCAATTTCCTAACGGAGAGGTAATGACATGGAAACGGGGCGCTGAAGGATAATGTAAACATATGTTAATGTTTACACATACCCTTGATAGTCGCTCCTGAGTCCTGCATGAGTCGCTTGTCCCCAAAACATGGATGGGTTATGGATTGACTGACTTTTGTTGTCTTTTCCTTCTCCGTTCCAGTTTCCTAAAGCCTTTTCACTTCTTTTCTTCTTTCTTTCTCCTTATCGCATTCGGCCCTTTCTTTCTCTCCTTCTCCTTGCACACGCACAGTAACACAAACACAAATTCACTAATAAATGTCCCAGCCCCAAAAACGTCCGAATGGTGGGGTTGATGCAAATGTTTGGCCAATTCGATGTGTGTATGTGTTTTCCTTTTTTCTTTTGTTCTTGATGGTTCTTACGCGCAAGCTGAATTGGCTCCTCGCGTGTTCGGTGCGAATGTTTGATGTTGGACCGTTGATGGTTGACACATTGAGCCGTGCCCTGTGAGGCATGTCGGTATGTATATGCGGCCGCAGCTTCCGGGATGGTTGCGGGTTGATATTTTCTCTTTTCAATTCATTTTTTGTGTTTGTTTTTCCGTGTTTGCACTTCCCAACTATTGGAATGTCCCCATCGAGCTAGCCGTTGTTTAATCACACTTATACACACCGTTGTTTTGTTTCTCCACTTGAAACCTTAAGTCCTATGGCAAAGGGATGCATCTCTACCGATCATCATAAGCATTAAAGAAACAAAGACCGATTCAAAATAAAATTAGGAAGAAACCAGAAGAACCGAATTTCTGGCCACGGCTGATTGGTTAATGGTCCTTTTTCCCTTCTCAAAAACCTTCGGTTTCCCAACGTGCCTGCATTGGAACAATGCGTCAAAGGGTGCTAACGATGTTAGAATGACATGCAGATAGGTACACGGAACAACAATGGAAACAAAAATCTTTATAAAACAATTGGGTTGAAGTAATGATTCGCCATTCGCAATCGCCGATTCCTGGCTTAACGCACATACTCAACCACACACACGCTCACACACATTGAAGCGCACGCACACAAGCAAGGCGGCAGGAAACGCGGCCGAGGATGCACAAAAAATTACCAACTGACCAGGTACTACTAAAAAAAAAAAAACCTTCGGTACGGTAAAACTCCTGGGTACGTACACTGGGACGAGGGCGGGGAACGGGTACGGCCACGGACCGTGTATGCATGTCGCCCGCGTGCATACATACGCAGTGGCCAGCGGGCGCGCCCTCGGTGCTGCTGTTTACAACCGCAGTTAGCTGCACTCGCTGCGCTGAAGCCGTGAGGTGAAGCTCCACTACGCTGAAGCTCTGCGCTTCACCACCAGCGAGAAAAACCTGCTGGCCTGCTGCACTGGACTCTCAAGCACGGCGATCAGGGAGGAAAAATAACAACGGCCCAAGGCAGCCCTCTGCTCAGCACACGAGCAGGCCAATGGTTCACTGATAACTGAATCGGCGAGGCTGTGCTGAATGAAACTTTTGCGAGAACTCCCTTCCACTCTGCACGATGAGATCGCGCCACACACTCGCGTCAAGAAGGGTGGGCATGTGGGAAGGGGCTGGTCCGTAGAAACCACGCCGACGGGGAAGCCGAAACCGAAAGCTAGCTAGCCGCACTGTGGTACGCTGTCACACTGTCCGCCGGTCATAAACTGAATGCTACTAAAATTAAAATAAACAAATACTCCTTCATATAAAGAACGCGGGATTTAGTTCAACGTAGAACATTGTTCAGTAAATGTAATTCCAGTGCACGTTGGTATGTTTTACTCGGCTTATCATTGGAATGCCCTTACATATGAAACTTTTTTTAGAACAAATTATTTTTCAAAATTCAGAAAAATTTGATAGCACTGAAGACGTTATGGTTGTGTATGGTTATAAAAAATATTTTTAATAATAATAAATACCAGCGATTGCTAGACACGACGATATTGAACTATGAGAGTAATCGATTGGTCACCTTCTTTTTATTTTGTACCGAGTATTGAATCTTGAAATTTACTGGAATGATCATTTCGAACGAGTTTTTCGGTTCGGGTTTTAATGATAACGCAAACTTTTCGTTATCCCCATTAATGGTACAAATATATCCGTCAAGGCTTCGTTTAACCTAAATGTAGAGGACGTATGGCCTTAGCTGCCGGTCCTGAGTCTAATAGAGGTTTATATCACCAGATTAGCTTGCGAACGCCCAGGAAGCTGGATTCAATAGCCCTACTGGTGTGTATCCTCGAAGAAGAAGAATAAGAAGAAGATGATGATGAAGAAGAAGAAGAACCTAAATACAGTATTGAAAACATCAACTGTGTTCTTTAATTCAGAGTCCGCCAGTTTGGCTTCACGATGGCAAACCCTCCGCGACCGCGAGTCAAATCTAAAAGTGATCAATTACATGGCGACTGTGACTTGGTCGACAACCCTCGGAGTATTACACCTGTTAGGAACACTTTTTCTCAGTGGAAAGTGGCGCTCGAAAAGTTTGGAATAAAAGACTAAATTTTTGGCTCACTGGAGTAAGTGCCCCACATAATTTCCTTTAGAATTTATTTATTCACGCTCCTTAGGATGAATCGCAATAAGGGGTGCCTAAAAATTACAGAACAATCTGTCGTACAAATGGCACTTCGTCATTTCGCTTCGTTGCTAAATTTTTAGAAGGATAATCCAAATTAGTTTTGAAACGGGAGATCTAAATGCAAGAAATCGTCATTTTTTTTAAATTCATTTATTTGGAAACGATTTATTGTTATGCCAAAAGAATTGAACATCAAATTGATACAACTGTGAAATGTAATCGCGTCGAAAAACATTATTCGAAGTGGCATTCAAATACAAAATCAACTAAATTAGCGTGAAGTCCACGTTTAAGTAAACGATAGTTTGCAAATCAATTCGAAAACAAAACCGGTACCTATGATTAGTTGATGATCAGTACGAATGTTATTAAAATTCAAAACAAATATTTCCATACAACACGTTGTATAAGAAATAAGGAATGATAAATTGGCTTGCATTGCTTGATATTGTGGAACAGTGGTGGTTTTCAACAGGAAACTAATGCTTTTTGTATTATTTCCAGTAAAACAATAGTACGTGATTATTATGTTTACGTTTTGAAGCATATTTCATCTACAACTTTCCATAAGTAAAAGTACGCCAAGAAAGTTTGTTAACCAAACCGAAACCTTTTGTATTAAGACATTAATTTAATAAAAACTTAATTTGCTCTATACCTCGTCTTCATCGTATCAATATTTTATCATTTCCTTAATATTTCTAGAAACTTCCATGTATAGCCAGAAATAATAACCAAACAACATAGAATAGTTAAAATAAAAGAATTTAAAACCAGCCAACCAATGTACCATAGTCCAACGAAAGCCATCGACTGGAAGCGTTTGAAGACGACAGAAGGAGAGATAAGGCCTGTGAGACAAGCGCAGAACGAGCGAGTGAGAGGCCATGAGGAGGCAGTAAGCAATCCGAAGAAGGACACCGGACAGGAAAATACGAGGAAGGCTTGGGGGGATGTTGGGTTTGCCTCACTTTTAGGGTGTTGTACGCGGGTTTTTCCTTTTCCGCGCTGATGCTGGGAGGCGACACCGTTTGTGCAGCGGTTGTGTGAGCGGTTACCGACGGCGTGGTGGAACCCCATTGCGCAGCTGCACCGTTGGTTCGGCAAGCGGCTCGGGTGACGTTCGTAACACATTTTCCCGAGTACAGCGAGTGTGTGCGTTAGGGGGAAAAGCAGGTTTGGAGGAGGATGTGAGTAGGGAAAGCTGGACCGTGGGCTCGGTGGCTGCGAGAGCGAGAACGGAAAACTCGGCAGGACGCACACACACACACACACACACACACAAACACGGACACCTCCCGGACAAGGGTATGAAATGTCAAAGAAAGCACAATGAAGAGATAAATATCGGACTCCCCCCCCGAAAGGGAGCGACAGCTGACAGGGTTGGAAAATGATTTGCCAACGGAATAGCTGAGGGTGAGTGGAGTGGGAGGTGGAGGGGGGTGGGAGGGGGTGTTCTTTTCTCAAGCAAACCCGGAGCAACCGAAGGCCGAATGGGAGCAACTGCGAGTGAATCGGTCGGAAAGACGACCCAAGCCGGGACCGAAACCGACCGAACAACGACAGTCAAGTGGACGAGGGCTGTCCAGCTGGAAGGAGATTGAAAAAGCAAGCGGCACCTTCGAAAGTAGGGCGCGATGGGATAAGGCTTTCAGAGTCGGCAGGAAGCAGCAACACACGACTGCGACGAGAAAAGAAAAGCAAACCCCAACACCGAACAGGCCGACGGAGAGCACTCGAAACGCGAAGGTGCATCACATGACTAAGTGTTTTGGGAAGGAACTCGAGCACGCGGCCTCCTCGTTGGGCTGCCTTTGGGTCCGACATTTACTGGCGCTTCACTCTCGCGCCTTCGTAACCTCTTCAGGGCGCCCTTCGGATCCCCTCTCGGTGGTCGCTTCCGCCGTGATTGGCTGAAGCCGAAGTGTTGCCGTTCCCCTGAAGGCAATCCCCCTCCGACGGACGTGGCGCCTTTACACACCCGGAGGCGAGCTGCTCTTTTTTCGGGGCTCCGGCCAGCCTCCCGCTGTTTGGGTGAGGGAGTTCCCCTTTCCCGATATGATCCCGGCAAAATACTGCTTAATTAAAAGAAATCAGAACGGTTCCCGCAACAAAACACCCACACACCGGACGGGAGAAACTCGTTCTGGTACGGCGCACACTACAGCACCGTAATCAACCATCTCCCCTTCGACCACTTCAACTCATTTTCCCACCGATAACGTGCGGCGCATTCGGCGTTTGGTGTAAACATTTTACTTCAAATCGATCAGATAACGCCCGAAAGAAAACTCATCTTAGGGAAAGTTTTTTCTCGCTCAAGGCTCAACGCGCTCTCCCTTTTCCCTGCGAAAAGTTGCCTATCGCAGCATCCATTTCGGCGCTGTTGGTCAGTTATGTAATGTCTGCCTCCGTCGATGGCTTTTCCCGTCGGAACTTCACCCTAACTGGGCTGGCTGGGGCGGGAAGGCCGAGAGTGAAATTAATTTTCTCATCATTGCTGCTGCCTTGACTTTTACTTGGCAGTTTTATTTCCCTCCTCCCCCCCTTCCTTTGTTTCGGATCCGACTTTGGTTGAAACTTGCAAACATGTTTTAAACTAATGAAATGTAATGCAAGATAAATGAAAATAAATTATGTTCGCACACCCATCGCCGGCATCCGATCTTCTGGTGGCGAAGCGCTGGAGAGGAGAACAAACATCTCGAAGAAGAGTTTCCTTTTTCTGTGCTAATTTAAAGCACAATAGGGTAAGTGAAGAAGTTTTCGCCCATGCATGTAATTTTTGCCGATTGGAAAAGAGAGCACTTATCACACTCAAATATTTTCAAATTATAGTACACCCTTACCTTTTTGACGTATAAGTATCGACTTATTTTGGTATGGAAGCGATTGTATCAGTATTTTTCGAGGAAATCATTAAAATGTACCACGCTGTCGGATTGTCGGCCATTTATGTTGTTAGCAGATAGTTCGTCCACATCGAAATATAAGTAACCACTGCTTAAGAAGATTGAAAGATTGTGTTTCTTAAACTTTGAGTGATTTTAAGAATTTAAAAAAAATCGATGTAGAAGTGGATTAAACTAGATGCAAGGAAATCTGGTTTTTACTGGAGCGACATTTCTATGCATTCCGACAGTGACAGCTGATTGTCAAAGATTTCCTAGACGAAAATACGATTATTGTGCTAAAAAGTGGATTTTAAAATGGCAAATTACGCCTTTCATATCCCTTACTTAACAATGGTAAAGGTAAATAGCAGATTGCTTAGATAGTTACTCTACATAACCATACCAAGTTTATTATTTTACGACCGATACAATTAGTGTAACGATTTCTTTTGTGGTGACCCTGCACTAAGTAAGCTAAAACTCCCTCACTTACATTAGTTCCATTCATCAGTAGTTCGGCATGATTTCAAATTTCACGTAATGTAGACGGGTTAGAAATTCATTTCACATCAATGAATATTTTTTGACAACTTGCTCAACTGACAGCTTTGAAAGGACTCAGTAGTATAAAATCATTTAAAACGGTTGTTAAAATTAAGAAATAGCGTCGTTTTATGCGAAATTCATGCGCATGATTCCAAAAGCTACATGAATTTTATTATTAATGTTAGAGACGAAATGATTTAGCTTATTTACAATTCTGCACAGTTTGTGTACCAACCCAACATGTTGACAAATACCGTTGATTTGTTGCAAGTCGTGTATGCATGTACTGAATTGTGAAACTTTCAGTCAAACTGATATCAAGACGTTTGAAAGTATCCGATGAGTGAAAGTTGCTGTCATCTAATCGTACCTTAAGAGTTCACTCAATTCATTTAAATAGGCCACTAAAATGCATCCTACTAATGATAACAAGCTCTGTTCGGAACACTCCAATTAAAGAAAGTGTGGTGAGATAAAATGCAGAAGGAGTTTTTAAGTTATCCCCGGTGGGGTAAAATGCACAAGTTTCATTATCATACGCAGGCAATATGCACCGGCTTATGTGAGGTTAGATTTCACTGCTGTAAATGTTAAACAAAACACTCCAAGTTTTCCAAATTCATTCAGTATGAACTTAGTTCAGCTAAATAAACTCAAGGTTGTACGTATTCTGTGTACATAACACACACTCCAATATCGATGTTCCGTTATCGAAATATATGATTTTAAATGAATTCCAACAAAATTGAAAGTTATTTGCGCTTGATAACACATTTAATTAAATTTATTGACACACTCAATAGCTTCAAGTCTCGATATATAGCTCTGGACTATTGTTATGTTCGGGCTGTTTTGCTCCAATATTGTCCAAACTCGCGTGGTCATCGTTGAAATCTTCAGTTTAATAACAATCTCAGAGTTTTAATGCCGTTTTATTGGTAGAATGTCGTATCGATGATAGCAGTGATGTCGTTTTTTGGTAATAGAAGAGAGAATGATCGATCTGTGAAGATTTGGATTAATGTTTTCGACGAATGGTTTAGTTTTTACATATACTTGATAATTCAAAGGGTGTTGCTGAACAAATAGTGATGTTTTATAACACTTTACAGAACAGCACAGACACAGCACAGAAAATTGTGAGTGCCACATTTGGCATATGACCCTCAATATTATATGTTAAACTCAGTTAATTTATTTTCACCTTAGATTATTTTAAAATCTAATCTACTATCATTGTCGCACGAAGAACCTCTTCTGGAGGGTATCTGAACAGCTCCAGACAGAGTAGACCTGTTGTCTGTAAGATATTTATCTATATTGAAGCTTGCCAGCTGGTATTGAAGATGACTTCATCTCAGTGCCTTGACTTGCATGGAGTAAGATTTGCCTGCAGTCAACCTAATGTGACCACCTATGAGGGATTGCTACGTACTGAAGGGGACTTTTAGTTGCAGATATGCAGGTGCACAGAATTCGTTGCAAACCATTCCATCGGGCCTGTTGTGTGTTATCGCGTTCCTCGGTACAGATTAAAGCCCATCTGCTCAAGGTTTTAAGCAACTTCTGTCCTTCGCTATTGTCCTCTTGCTGTTCTTATCCTCGGAAGCGGATTTAGACTGACGATAAAGTGTGATACCGTTACATTCACAATACGCCACAATTTTCTCCGGTTGTTTGGCGGATCCAAGCCCTTCGGAAAGAAAACCCACACACACACACATACAAGCACGTGTTGTCACACGTACGACCGGCGCGCGATCCATTGTTCAATGCGAACAATATCGTCGTTACACAGGAGTTCCAGGCCCAAAAGGGAAAACGGTCGTGCGCTCGGTTTTTCCTTTTGCTTCGGCGGCAACAATGGGCGCACACCATAACTTATGCATAACCCAGCGTGTACGCATTCGAACCTTCCCCCTCCCACCACCACCGTCCACCCCTTTCTCGCTTCCATTCGTACATTTGACAAACCAGTTTTCCACGCTGTTTTCCGGCGAGCGAACGCAAGGAAACGGGCTGAACGACATCGCGCTTTCCTCAACTTTCCACGCAATAAAATTCATTCATTCCCTCGTTGCTGCCGGTTTGTGGTGACGCAGAGGTTCCCGCATGTGGCTCGGCTCATGTACGTATCCAGTGTGTGCTTGCGCTTTCCTTTGCTTACATCCGAACGGGCGAAGGAAAACCCTTGCCCTCCGGCGTGCGGCCTCCTTGCGGCGAGGAAATATTTATCCATCGGTTACGTAACGCTGGCTTTATTCACATCCACTCGCAACTTTCCTTAACATGCAAGGAGCTCAAGGAACGGCGATAGATAAGGGCACGGGCTTACCGCAAAGAAATGAAATGAAAAACAAAAAAAGCGCACATCCTATTCACGCACTCAAGTGCACACAAACGTGCACACAAACACATTGCACAACCAGCATGCCCAAAATCAAAATCAGCAACGAATCGGTGAAAAGGTAAAACCTCATCACGGCAATGTAAGAAACCGAGGGGAAAATAAACCGCGCCCGCTTGTTTGCGACTTACCAACGGTTCTCAACAGTTTCATTGCCTTTTCCGTTTTTCGTACGTGTTATTGTTTTTCTTTCGTCCTGCCGACCGTCCGACCGACCCTGGCCGGTTTTTCTTTTGATTTTTTTGTTGTTGTTTTTGCCGCACGCTCGATTACGACGTTTTCGATTTCGCTGACGCGTAACATCCCCATTTCCCATATTGTCATCCCTTTTGCCCCCCCCCTCCGCGATCGGTTGTTTTCCTAATTTCACCGACAGACGACGCAGGAAAATCAACCAACGGGTGCCCAAGAGGGGAGGGAGGGGGGGGGGGGAGATGGCCACCAGCAATTGAACTTTATGCGCCAGCGAGCGGGGGAAAATCGGTCGGTCGGCCGCAGTCACTTTTTAAAGGTTGCGCCATAAATCTCTATTAGCCGGTAATCGGTGGTCGGCCTCTCGGATGGAACGGCGCTTCTGATAGATCATGCATGGCTTCCACGGGCTTCCCAAAGCTTCGGAAAATGGCAAAGTGTAATGTGTAATACAATATTGCTTTATTGATTACATTACAGCGCGGGGACTTTATTGTTTCATGCTCTCAGCGACCATTTTTGCTTGGCAACCATAATTCGCTCGTGAAGTATATTAGATCATGTTTATTATTGTACAGCTATCTCACACGAAAAGCAACTACCAACATGAAAAAAGAAAGAATGGTTGATTCAGCTTTCAAATATCAAATCAAATACGTATCAACCTAAAATGGGAATAACATTCAATAATGTTTAACACTAGGTTTATGGGAAGTGTCATTTTGCAGGATTTTTATATTTGAAATGAACCACAGAACCAACCATATTATTACTTTCTTTGTTTGTTAATTTATCGTGTCGTTAAATGGGTTTGTACAAACAATTATTATTTCTTTATGGTGTATTTAAAATTTGCAACATGGTAAAAATTGTCCTTCGACAGTATAATTAATAGTGCACAAAAGTCAAAGGGGCCCTACCTATTCAAATATAGTCTAGATAAGTGACAATAGTTTTCATTAAATGGACTTTATTCACACCGAGGAGGAAATATCACGACATGCATTTTTTTCACCTTCGTTGGTACTATTCGCACATAACACATAACAAATCTGCTAAAACCAGCGAAAGTAACGAAGAGCATAGTGACATTATTTTCTTTAAAAAGCACACTTATTTTGTTTAAAAGTAAACACTGATTAAAAGTTTTTTATCTAAGCACCAGACATAGCAATATACAAATAGAAGACAATGGAAAATGTGTGCCACAAACTATAACTATTTTTATCATAAAACAAAGTTTGCCAATGTTGCGAATCAGATGACACGTAAATATGGTGTAAAAGCAGAGTATTTTTGGTAATATTTTAGACAGAAAGTAGCATAAAACAATGATATTAGCAGAACATTTCAAAGTTTTACTTCTAATTATAGATTGAATGGATCACTTACGTTGCTACACGCGTTTATTTGCATTATATTTTGTGCTGTTTACGAACACTAACTCTTTAAACGCTGTAATTGATTTCTTCAAATTCTATTTGAAATTCAAAGTGACAAAGTGAACTGAATTGTGAAGCTTTATTGGATTTATTTGGTATAGATATTAACCTATTTATAAATGAACTTTCTAAAGCGAAAAGTAGCTTAAAAAGACAATGATTGTTAAAATATTTCAAAGTTTTACTTCCAACCATAGATTATCTTACTTATTTGCATAACATTTTGTACTGTTTTGAACAGTAAATCTTTTACCGCTATGAATACTTTATGTTATTATATTTGAAACTCAACGTTACAAAGTCAACTGAAGTATGAAGCCTTGATAGATTTATCTGATGAGATTTTAATCAATTTCTAAATAATATCAACCAATTTTTTATATAGAAAGTAGCATAAGTCGGTTTTAAGGGTAATCACAGAATGTCTTACTTACTACAATGAAATTTTGTGCAACAATTTAATTTTTATCGCTCTAATTAATTTACTTTATTTCATTTTAAACTCACCGTAACAAAATCAATGTAAGTATGAAGCCTAAAAAGATTTATCTGATGCTCATTTGACCATCTGGTAGCCCAATTCCGCCTGGGTTATAACTTTTCTTAAATCAAACGTCAAAATCGGCACTTTTTCCATTGTGTTTCTTAACGGGCGTAATCGAGCAAACAAGAGTTTACCTGAAACAAAATCTCACGCCTAACGAACGGTGTTAATCCCTGGCCAAATCCCTCCTGGGAGGATTTTCGACCCTCGTTGGTGATTTATCTATCGTCTCACACCGACACACCGACGGCCTGACTCGCAGACGCCAACTGCGATGAAAAAAGGTAAGTGAAACAGGGAAAACCTGTCCACCGAACATTATGGATTGCGTTAATACAATACAAAATACGTTTCATCTGTGCCCGCATTGCCGCGGTTTTTCGGACACGGAAGCCTCCTTACGTTCGCTCGATACATCAAATTTGGCACCACCGGCATGTGCTTGGGTGTTCGGTTGTTCCGGTAGGTTGTTTCGGTGTGGTTGGCTCTTGGATTGGTGCTGGGTTTGGGACGCCCTCGCTCCTTCCACCTTCGTCTTCGTGGGCCACTCCTGTTTTATTTCAACGCTCGGCTTCTCTTCTCGTCCGGGGTGGAAATCCCGACACGCTCGGCTGGCAGCGCATAAATTTCCGCCGACTGGAGCCCACGGCCGGAGCGAGCTTGGGCCGAGTAAATTCATCTAAAATTCATATCGCGATGCTTTACACTCACCTTTTGCAAGAACAAAAAAAAACAAGGAAAGCCCTAAAGACACATCGGGCAAATGGTTGAGTGCTCGGGCCCGCTTTGGTCCGGATGCCCACGGAAAAACCGAAACGGTGGAAAGCGAACCGAATGCCGGGGCTAGAATACCGCGCGCGTTGCCGTGGGAAGAATCCAAACGACCAGTGCACAACACTTCGAAGTCTTCTCCGCGGCTCGAGATGCTACTTGATGATGGTTTTTTTTCACTCGGGACGCGAGAAAGTGCACGAGTAGATATGCACGGCAGCATAAATATGTATGAAATGTCGCCGTACTTATTTCCAGCTATTAAATAGGTATACAGCAGTACACGCGTTTGCCGAGAGCAGGAAGTGGCAAAAAGCACGTCAATTATACCTAGTTTACAAACAGCAAAAAGAAGCGAAAAATGCTAGTAATCAAGCGCTTCACATAATTGTTCGCTGTACAAATCAAATCAGAGCACCAGCAGGGTGCGTGCTCAAAAGTGAATAATATCTACCTACCCTTTTTGTCGTCAATACTGAGGAGGAATAACTATCCAACCATTTAACTCAATTTCAAAGACGTAACAATTGCCATAAATGGATTTACAATGTACAGAAATGTGATATGATTACACATACGCTGTGTAGTAGTTTTTATAGAGATTCCCTCATTTCGGTGAATTTAGTAAGCTTTCGTTTTGATAAATGAATGTGGAATAAAATTTTGTAAAGAGGTTCATTTTTGAAGCTTAAAATATCAAGTAGTTTTGTACCGAAAATCAGTAACAATAATTTCATTTGATGCATATTTAAACTGCTGTGCAATTTCCAGTTCTATAGAGCCACTTGCGATTTCTTTACTAGTTGCTCCATATATCTGGTTTTGGAAACTATTCCCGTTTGCGTTCAAACATTTAAGTAACACGTAATCCTACTATTGTTCTCCGTAGTTTTAAATAATCGGTTTGGATAAATACTAGTAAGGTTTTGAGCTGACAATTCTTTGATTTTTGTTTTCAATAAATAATTAAAAATAATCCTCACACTTCGTGATCCAGTTTGCAGCTATTTTATTCGTCTGCCAAATTAGTTCCTTTTCCTTAACATACAACCCTTTGACGTAGTTCCTAATGTTCCCAAATTCCTTTTTCGTTGATCCTTTTCTCGGTATAATTCATGACGGCTAGAATGTAGGCAAACTGCCCAACTTAATTTTCCAGAAAATAAATTTCTTGACTTTACTGTGTATCTCTATAGAAACTGCACAGTGTATAATATGTTATTTATATAAAATAAAACAAAATTAGGTATGAATAAAGTAAACACAAACCAGCATCTCCGTTCGTTATCAGAAACATGCGCGCCAAAAACCCGTTGTGGGTCTACCTTCGTTTATCCCTCATCAATGTGCCGAGGATCGTTGACGGGTTTTTTCGGCCTTTTCCACATCGATTGTTCGGTTTTCCATTTCGCTTACTGAACATACCCTTCTCCCAACCGTACCTTTTTTTTTGTCATAGATTTGTTTTAGATCTTACCCTTCTTTTTGCGGCTCGATTCTTCAAACGGGTTTGCTTCCGAAATCGATTTTGCGTTGAAACACTCGCTTGTCACTCGCACTTTCGTACCAAAACCCCACGACGGGTTGGAAAATATTGCTTCTGGTTGTGACTCACCCACGGCGTACAATATTAACATCATTGCAAGAGGATTCAGCGTACAGGTGGATTAGAACAAGCATTTGAATCTACCGTTCAACAGCATCGCAACAGAGAAATATCTCGGTTTCGTTTAATAATTCAATAAGAAAAGAGTCAGGAAAGCACTAGCATTATAACATAACAGCATATATTCGTGAGCCTTAACTTCATACACTGGAATATGTGTAATTTTTTGGACGGTTAACATAAAAATGAAGTTATTTTATCCGATTCTCAAATCTAAATCTTATTTCAATTAAACGTCAACTGGTAAAGGAATAGAAAAAAAAAGTGACATCTCAAACCGAAAAGCTTTCTGCGAAATAAGCTTAGGTTAATCGAAAGCGTCCAACCGCATGCTTGACTAAAGCGACCTGCTAGCGCACCTTTAAAGACCGAACCAAACCATCGTTCCCCGGAGATGCTTCGGAAAATGTTGCTCTAGAAAGCCGAAAAAGACGATCAGCGGTGCATTAAACCGAAGAAGCGTAGTCTGGAGGAAACGATAGCGGCGGGTTGTGCTTTGCATCATTGTGTAACACCCGTTGTTCGATAGCGCTCATCGATCGATTCCGCTCGTAATGACGTTGGGCAGGGATGGGGGAAAACCCCGGGAAAACTGGCTGACAGACGGTGTAAGGTTTTCAGGTGGGCGGAACGAAGGTGCGGAGGAGCTGCGGACGGAGCGGTGACTTGCACCATCGCAAAAGCCACCGGAAGGCACGGTTGGCCTGCGGGTAGGCCGGCGGGACTGGTATTTTACATATTTGATGTAAAAGGGAAAACTTTTCACGAAAATCATCCACTTTAAAGGCGCTCCGCCCTCGGCTCGGCTGGATCCCGAGTTGACGATTGTTGGTGTTGTGATTATCGGCTACCGGAAGAGCGAAATCTATCTCCGAGGGGGAATCGGAGGGAGAGAGGGGAGAATCAGTGGGTGGAGTGAAGAAGGCGCAGAGAAGGAAGAAGCCAAACTGCCCTCGAGCTTTCGGTGTTGAGTGAGTTAAGTGAATTTTCCCATTTGTGCTCCCATCCATCCATCGGTATCTTGCCTGCCCAGAGCCTGCAGCCACAGAAGCACACATAGATACACACTCACACACACACACATACGGAGAGCCTGGTGTGCCTACATGAAACAAAAGTCAGAGTCAGAATGTGACGAACGAGCGAAAATCAGACCTAACTGTAGTGGAAAGCCACCGAATGGAGGCGCCTGGTGGTTGAAGGAGAACGTAACGAACGCTTGTCTTGGGCGAGAAGCGGCACGCGAGTCCTGTGATATAGGAGACGGTAATTGAAAGTACGAACAATGAGCAGCCCACGCTTTTGTTCAATCTTTGGAGAAGTAAATAAAAGGAGAGTAAATAGATTTTTTTTTCAAAGTTAAAGTCCCACAACTAAGCGATTGAAACTATTTGAGATAAACTAAGAATATAAAAATTAAAACTAAATTAATTCGTATAACTTTTTATACATTTATTTATTTATAAATTTGTTTGAACCTGTCCGCCACTCTCTGGGCTTCACAAGCCAAGTGAAGAGGAACAGGTAATACAAAGATTGCTTACATTTTAACGGTTAGAGTTATAACAGAATTAAGTAAAACAGAAACGGAGAGCCTCACTTATAATTTGTTACGATGTTAATATCGATTACAGAGGAATGCTGATTGAAGCTACGTGCCATGGCAGCCATTGGCTCATTGGCAGCGTAGCCACTGTTGTATCGCTAAGCTTTTAGTAAATTGTTGTATCTCGAGCTTAATCTATTTACATGAAAACGTTACTTGGCCAGGAGATGAGGAGCATCGACTTCACCTTTTAGTAATTTAACAATAAACATCATTTTAGTCTTCTCTCGACGATTTTCTAGATCACAAATACTGACAGTACGTTGTATTCTTAAGCTGTTTATATAGTATGAATACTGAAGCAGATGTCTTGAACTAGAGAAAGATACTATAACGCATTTCTCTCCACAGATGATCAGGAAGTTACGATTGAACCATTCAAAAAACACGTTAACCCTAGATTGTAAAATATCACATTCTCTATTCTCACACTTCTCATTGAGAGAAGTTTTTTAAGTCATTAAACAGCTATAACACGAAAGTGCAGAGGCTACATCACTTACGTATGTAGCCTATATACTATTGCGGCAATGGATAAGTTTTCACGCGATCTCATGCTCCTCAATCGACGGTTCCTTCCAAGTGCAGCTCAAGCTGGGGACAGCCTCTGGAGAGCCTGATTGATATTTGATGCTATAGTACTATAATCCTGCCCGGAATATATGAGCGCCACAGCAGCACTGACAAAATCTTTGTAAAATTGTAAGAACAATAATAAGTAATTATTCTTTGACTGTTGACTAATATTGTAACAAAACTGTGTGTTTGGCTTGTGACTGCGACAAACATAGCTTAAAAGCCCTGTCCCTGGAGCTGATAGGTTTTACGGTAAACAAATCAAGTCCGGGTTGCCTAGAGTAATGTCACGCAATGCTTTCTGAGCTGATAAAAAGTAAACACATTAAATATTATTTAACAACGCTTTGATTAATTGCACTGCAATGTTTTTATAACTGTAAAAATGTGTTATTAAATCAGCAGAAAACTTATTTCTTTGCGTCTGTCAAACTATGGGGACTTTGGGTGGAAAAAGAAGAGTTTTGGTATTTAAAAAGTAGTGATTTATTAAAAGCGTTTCAGAATGTTTTGTTTTTTTCGTGTATCGCACTGCAATTTTTCTACTCTCCAGTCGGTGCCTTTTTAATATTTTGTTTTATCTTTACTTTTATGATTCTGTAGTGAAGACAACCCCGAAGGGTCTATTTTTTTTCGGAACAAAGGAGAAACACGTGTAATTTTTTAAACACCCGCAACATTCGCAACGCTCGCAAGTACGGCACAAAACAGAATAAGTGCTTGAAAAAGTCGCCTTCTCGCAGTCCTTAGTTAGCCGCCCTAAGAAAGAAAGAAATTGGAATATTTGGACCACAAACTGTTGCAGTACTCAAAAAATTCTCAGTTTCAAAGTACCGTGTTTAGATGCGGTAAAAAACCCAACTATTTTAATAAAAAATGCAAGTCGAACATGTTTAACTCACAGTGGACTACAAGTGGAAATGGGACTGGAACCGAGGTTTACCAAGAGTAATGCCGTTATCTTGCATAGGAACCAAAGCAATAGTTAGATTTTATTAAGAAATATTGCTAATTGAAATCGTGGTAAACATTGAATTGGAGAAAAATTATTCATGCACACAAATAAAAATTACTTACAACTTGAGGTCAACCAACAAACCTCTGAAACTAGATCATACCCGCTCACCATGTTTAAAGAAAAGTGATAATTAAAGGAAGGTTAATGTATGCTTGATTGCAATAATTTATTATAATATTTGCTACTGCATAAACTGAAACAGGAAAATCTCACAAGGTTTCAAGTGTATTGTTCTATACCCTGTTTTCTCAGTCAAATATTTTTTTAAGGCCGTTCGAAATTCCAATGGGATGTGTAAGATGAAAATAATGATCTACTTAATATTATTTTAAATGCGTTAATTCAGCTCAAAAGTGCCAGCGCACTCAAACCCACAACTCTTGCTTCACTTTTCCTTAATAAATGCTCAACATTTACAAGCGAAGCCCATCCCGAAACTATCTATCCTTCAAATAAGCACACACAGAAACCAGCACAATGTACGACTTTCTTTCTCTCTTCCTCGAACTTACCTTGTCCCGGTAAGAGTAGTTTACTCTCCCCCTCGCACCTTTTTCCGGTCAATCCGCCGTATTCTGGAAGCAACAAACCCGAAATTCCATCCAATTCTACTCGCGCAGCTATTGCTCAGCAAATGGAGGTGCTGAGGAGTTGTTCACGCTGCGCAACAATTGAAAAACTCCAACCGGGAAGCAGCCAAAGGCTCCACAGTGTTTCGTTGCGGAACAATTTCCTAAAAATCTTAAAACTCACACCGTCGTTTTGAAATAAGTTTTCTATTTTAAGTTTACATTTGGAATGTTATTTATTTATCTAATTAGCATTTCGTAATTGCAGCATCGGTGCCAGCAGAGGCATCACCGAAATGGGAGCCTTTCGATGAGCTCAACACGGTTACGGACGATCTTGGTCTCGCTTCTCTGCAGCATCAGATTGACCGCTCGATTCAGCTGCAGGAGCGAAGAGGTCCCCGAGCATTCTTCCACTTGGCAGCTGCAACACCACCGCTAGCTGCCGGAACTGTTTTCGTCTAAGCTGCCATTCCTCCTCCATGCGGCGCCGTTCTTCCCGCTCCTGAAGAATCTCCTCATAAAACTTGTTCGTGCGCAACTGCTGCTCGATCCTAGCTTCGAAGAATTTCTTCGCTCCACGGACGCCTACGCTGGCAACGTCGATCTCGGTCGGGCGATGCGCCTGATCCAGTCTGCCATCCGAAACGAGCACCTTGGCACGTACGTTTCGGAAGATTTGAAGAAACTCGCGGAAGGAAATTTCCCCATCCTGATTTCCGTCCACCTCGGCGAACATGCCCGCCAGGAAGAGGGGCCTTTGTGGGTAGCCTAGCTTTCGCAGCAGCAGCTTTAGTTCAGTCAGGCTGATGAGTCCATCGCCAATAGCGTACTTGCTGAAGGCGTCCCGATAATCTTTGATTTCCTTCCGCGAGAACTCGGGGAACTCGGAGTAGATGTTGACCACCTTGAACGTTTGCCGAACTACCTGACCGTTTTCGAGGGCGTCGAGGATCTGTAGACGGCGGTTCAGGATGGACGACAGTTCTGCATCTGCTGACATGGTTATTTCTTTTTCAACTTCTTTTCACTACGCACAACGACAATCGGTTCACTGACACGCAAATAAGGGCTTTAGAATCCTTGAACCGTTCTCCTTTGTGTAAGAATCGAAAAGTGGAGCACACTTGCAAAACCGAATGAAGTAAAGATGTCTGTTCTGCTGCAATACCTGAGGTGAAATGTTCGTTGCTAGACGTGACAGCTTTATGCAATGGTTACTTGGATTGATTCGCCAACTATTCCTAACATGCTGTGCATCCGTTCTTAGTACGTATTTTTCAGATCCACCATTCAAAGCGACCGTTGGCCGTCGTTCTCGTTATGTTTTGTCACAAAATCCAGTCTTTCGTGTAGTATCTTTGGTTTTATTTGAATGTGTTCGGCAGCGAGGCATTCAAGACTTATGGTGTGGGTATGAAAGCAAACACCTTTTCCAAAACAACTGTGTCCGTACCGGATCAGCTCTGCTTAATTTAAAATAACTTTTTCCGATTAATTTGTATTCATTTTTCACACCCTGTTTTAAATCAATTCCATTTTTTTTAAATATATTTTCTTTCATGTGCACTGCAAAATTTTGCCTCCATCGTATTTCGCTCCTCATCATCATTCCAGGTTCATTCTACCGCCGATGCGTCCCTTCGTTGTACGGAAAAGCATCATATCGAAAATTTAATTAAAATATTCAAATGATTACAAAATTACAATTAGAAGTTAAAGTAACATATTTGAGACACTAAATAATGGGCGCTGGAATATATCCAGACGGTTCTAAATATCAAGCAATTAAAAACTACCCTTTACGATCTAATCTTTGCAATGATTATCGAGAATTTATTATTAACTGTGCTACAATCGCGAAACCATTAATTTTGCTGAAAAAGGGCACTATTTTCAATTGGACAAAACAATGCAGTCAATATTTTAATTTATTAAGAGAAAAACTATCATCGCTCTCAGTTCTAAAATTTCCGGATGTCAAAAAGATTTCGCTATCACAACTGATGCATCAGATTGGGTACGTTCACACATGACGAACCTTTGATGGCGAACCTCGGATATAACTCCGGAATTGCAATTAGGGCGACTGTAGAATATTTCGGATGGTTCTCGTACGTAAGAAATAATTCTTACTCCTTTGGGCTCCAGTTTGCTACTATTTATTAATCTGTCAAATCAATTCATTCTTCTTCACATAATTCATTTCGTTCCTTATTCATTTTCCTAGATCCTTTTTACCATACGCCAAAATGTAGGCAAATGCGCTATTTTAATTTCCAACATTCCGGCCACCAAAAAAGGGTATTCCTTTTTTAATGATATTCCTGCGGTTCCAAACCTGCGCGTTTGTACCGAGAACGAGTCCTATTGTTACTGATGACAATATGATAACCGAAGTGGCTAATGAAACCGCCGATCGCATTCCAACAGTTTATCAGCATGAAGACCGCGCAAGATATCATCTGCTGGAATGTTAATCCCAAGAACATACCTCCAGCACGTAATGCCGAACACCTGTATGAGACCACCTTATTCGTGACGTATGGGTTCTGATGCCGAGGTGATGAATTCAACCAATGAATAATTGTATTGGACTCAATCCAGCACACCGTGGATTCTGTCGCAATGTTGTGAAATTGGTTGACCTTCCGAAACAATTGAGTTGCCAGTACAGCCAGACAAAGTTCCATTCTGGCAAGAGAGTGCATATCATCCGATGGAATGAGCTTAGATTTGGCTGCGATGAATTGTGCAGAAATCCCATCTCGATTGTCTGCTTGAGTGTAGTAACATGCCCCGAATGTAGATTGTGAAATTTCCGTAAAGTTGTGCAGTTGTACGCTCGTAGCTTCCCGACATG
>KE525157.1:70058-83560 GCA_000441895.2 Anopheles sinensis | reverse complement strand
CGTAGAACAATGTGTGAATAGAAACTTTCACTCAAAGCACGAAAAGATCCGGTTCGAAGGACCAAATGTAGAATATTTCGGATGGTTCTCGTACGTAAGAAATAATTCTTACTCCTTTGGGCTCCAGTTTGCTACTATTTATTAATCTGTCAAATCAATTCATTCTTCTTCACATAATTCATTTCGTTCCTTATTCATTTTCCTAGATCCTTTTTACCATACGCCAAAATGTAGGCAAATGCGCTATTTTAATTTCCAACAGCGACTTTGGTTGCTTTTCTGCATAGCGACATCACGATAGTAGTAATCAACGATTATAGATTCTTCCACAAACCGAGAAAACTAGCAGGAAGTCGAGAAAACTTGCATCTTGAATTGCCAATATTTTGTTGTTCGGAATGAAACAACCTGTTGTTATCTATAAACCTTGTCTTCTACCGCAGGAAATGACATCTGAAACATGTTAGACGATGAACGAGCTCGCTTGAGGGGAAATGGAATGATTGCTATAGTAACCAATCAATTCGCATGGAAAATTTAAGAATCCGCCGAAGGTGTTGGAAACGCTTAGGTTTAGAACGACTGCAGAGAGAATGAGACAACATACGCATGGGAACACGTGCCCGTGTGAAAGAGCGCGCAAATGTAGATCCGCAAACTGCAGACCTACAGATCTCGCTGACCCTCTGCTTTCCTTAGTGCGTTGTATAACTCCTCTCTTGGAGGCATGGCGCTTGCGGTATGCAAGAGCGCGAGTATGTTAATCAGTAGTGCGCACCTGTCCTACACAATGACCGGTAGTTCAATCGAAGCGCCCTAATGTTTAAAGCCAAACAAATCTACGTTTCCATTCCAACATGCTTTTTGAATGGAAGCATACGCAAATGAATATAATGGGAAAAGCCATGCTTACGGATCAAGCTCCTACTGGAAAATGGAACGCATGCAAAACCTATTCATTTGAAGAAAACTTGCGAAATGCTATTCCCATATCAATGCACCTTAACAAACTGAGTTTTTGGAAGCAATCATTTAATGAGTTGAAAAAGCTACACGACACCGATCACGGTTATTACGAACTGCATCAACTGTCCAATTAAAATATGCCATGGCCTGCATATTATTTAACTCATACCTCATTTAAAACATGGGCGAAATTTGTAGGAATCGAAAACAAATCTCACATTGAAAGTAGAACATCTCACACAGGCAAATAAAGCCGGGCAAAACAAATGAAGAAGCGTGTCCTTTTCCAAACCAATGCAAGGTTATTGGCGTATCTCATTCTTTGCATGTTGTTCTGTGTCCACAACAACCCTTTTTCACAATTGCGTAAAGAATACTTGACCAACTATTGTGGAAAATCGAAAAGGTATTTGAATTTCGTGGGCAATCGAGTATCTAAAACCGGGCAATTTTTAAGACATATTAATCAACTCATTAATGCATTAGTGCAGGTTAATGAAAGTTACGGAATTTTAGCCGTGTAACAAAGCTTCTATTGACCTATAGTTCTTCTTTTCTAACTGATAGTATAGAGAATAGCCATGAGTCATGGAGTCAAGCTTCCTGTCGAGGCAATGGTCTTCCAACAGCGATAAGATTTTGAGTAGATTCAGAGTTTTATCTACCGAATCTACTGCGTTAACTTCACTAGATTGTTATGCTGATCCTTAGCTAAACATGGGCCCGTTTACCCAAGCCTGTAATGTGGAAAGTGGAAATCTGTTTTTTGAAACAATTTCGAAATCGAGAAAAATACATATGGAAATGTTTTAATTTGATTGGCAATCTCTTCTAAACTATGCAAAATATAAAACTTTAATTGTAGTTTGCCGGTATTACCCGGGCATCGCATTTAGTAGGTAGATAAAACAGGGAATATTTGTTGGCACATTAGAAAAATATTGGTGCTAAGCAAATGACCGGGGTTGTCCCTGACTGATAGTTTGAATTTTATATTTTAAATTATTTTTACCTATAATTATTTTATCCAGGCAATTAACACAGTTCCTTCAGGTAAACCTTTTAGAGACCATTCATTTCCATTTCGGCATGAACATGTCATGAGTCAGCGCGACAATATCATATCAGAATAACCGGGATTTGGATAAGCCCCTCACAGTTTGAATAGAGCGACTGAATTATCCAACCGGGCTAAGTCTTTTGATGAAACACGATTTTATCTATTGCATTCTTTTTCTTCTTCTTCTTGTCGTAACGACCTCTTAGTCATGCCCTGCCTTAAGGGCTTACAAAACTTTTTCCCTTATGTACGTGGATAGTGACTCCCTCTCGTACAAGGGAGGGCCCGGTCTCGGATGGGATTCGAACCCACGCCGTCGAGGTCATGGGCCGATTTTCTAACCGGCGCTACCGCTCGGCTGTCGCGGACCCCTTATTGTTTAAGTTGGTATATAATGACGCCCATTTGATCACTACTTGAACTAAATAAAGGCAAAAGTTTATTGTAAAATTAAAACCCAAGAGTATTCGCTTCTTCTTATTGTTGCCCCTACTACACCGTGACATCTTTCTCACTGTGCCTAGTTCTTCCAATTCTTCTTATGCTTTGACGCTTCAGCTACTCTGCACGATCCATGGAGGTACTGATACTTAGAATGGAGTTGAATTACTGTAATTGTTACGCTTGCTAATTATACATCGCAGTGGACAAGTATAAAAACATTCAACGACAACGAACACATTGTATTACATTTGAAAACATTCTACCATCGATAGAAAAATAATTGGAAGAGCTATTCATAGTCGATAGTGTAACAATTATTATTAATTACCAGCAAGATAACACACGTTGAGTATGGCGGCAGTGACCGGAAAAGAGGGAACGCATCAATAAACAGCGCTAATAAGCTTGTTAAAGCGAGAAAAGTCAAAAGCCATCCTATGTGTGATCGATTTAATGCTGTCGAAAGCCGTGGCTGAATTATTGATGCGTTACAAATTATGCGACAGTGCGGACGCTCATGCTAGGACTAAGGCAAAAGCCGTGCGAAACAAGAGAAAGGGCAAGAACGATACTGGTCAACTTGCGAAGAAAATAAAACCAGGATTAAATGATTTCAACTGACTCGCACGAGCATGCCATCGTTCGTATGCTGCAGTGGAAAACTTTAACCTTAAGCAAGGGGTTTTCTATTTCAATCCATCCCGTTCAGTCGGGTTGTGTAACAGCATCGGCGTGGATTCCACTTTCTGCAGTTTTTTCTTTTTTGTCATTCAACTTCTCAGCTGCTTTCGCAGCTCTCCTTCCAGTATGGTATTTTATATTTAACGCTACATCTCCGGGCTTGTACAAAGTTTATCTAGTGAAAACTTATCGCGCGCGCTGCCCTGAAACAGTGAGCTCTGATCAACACTGCCATAGTTACAGCGTTCTTCAGGATATCTTTTTTTTTATTCAATTAAAGTTTTTCTCCAGCTCAGCTAGCGTAAGTTCTTACCACGTGTCATGATGACTATGGTAACATGCTCACTGGAGATGGAAGAAAATCCACATGAATAAATAGAATGAAAAAAGGGACAGAAAATACAGTTATGAGAGGGGAATAACTTCGTACCGTGTGATGTAATATGAATGGCAATAAAAATAAAGGAAATTACCGTAAGTACTTACCTGCATTATTGCAACTGGGGAGTCCTCAATTTCCATCGCCTTCCAGTATTTGCTGTTCCTTTCACGACTTCGGTGTGTATAAAAAATACCATATCTAAAGGCCACACTGATAGCTTAGTGCAACTGTGTTGAATAATATTCGAAGGTTGACCAACGCCCTTGACAGCAAGTCAAGATAACATTAAAAGCAAAAATAATACTTCCTAGCGGTACCGGCATACCCGGTTTCCAGGAAATTCTTCTCCAGTGATTTCCCTTTCGCTGCCGCTTCCGGTTGTTAACTCGAAACAGCGGTCGCATTACAGGAGGAAATTGCTTCATGCTCGGTGGCACTCCCGGACTGGCCGATCCCGGAAGGCATATACAGCTACCTCCCGTAAGTTCTCGCAAAGACGTGAGAAAGTCGTTGAACGAACTTTACGTTAGGCGCGCCTGGGGGGATTGGCAAACGGTCGGTATCGGGTGAAGCTGTAAATAGATTTAATTTGTCCACCGAGCCTTATGGCATCACCGGCATGCTGGACATGCCATCGGAACTTCTTTGGGAATCGTTGAATGTTGGGAATGTGAGATGCTTCCGTTGCTTGGGAATGAAAAATCGTGATCATATATTGATAAAAATATATAGACAGAAAAAGAGTACAACTAATTTATCATTTGGCAATCTTTGAGTTAAATAGATTAAAGCATTAGAAGAACATAGAATGTACATTATCTGTAATTGAATTTATAGTTAATATTCAACTACTCTGAAAGTCAGGGGTTGGTACACGTTTCCTGAAGGTCTGAAAAAGAACCCAAATCCGCGGACAGATATAATAAAAATGGTTTTAATGTTTTATGACATAGTTATATAGTGATATTGAGATCTTTTGAAATAAGTAGCAATAACGTTATCCTGTAGAAACATAACATATTTAAATATTTTACTTGTATGTTGACACTTATTTTCATTGAATGTAGTTTATTATCCCCACATTCGTTCGTTAGTTGAATTTTCGTTCTAATCAAAATATTTTACTATAGCAAATTTTTACTTGCGTACTTCGAGAAATTGAAATAACCCTAGCATCTAAAAGCTTTACATATTGTGAATCATATTCAAGATTGAAATAGAACATAAAACTGCGTTGCTTGAATTTAAGCATTGTGGATGTAAAGTAAAAAATATATTTTGTACAAGATTCACAATACTTACTGATTTTAGACCGTTAGATAGTAAAATGCGAACACTAGATGTAGGTTTTAGAAGTCTCCTGGTATTAAACACCTCGTTTCATATTTTAACGTACCATTTCAGGAATAAACAAGTGTGATGTCATGACCAAATCCCAAAATAACGTTGTTCGATTTTTTAAAGTATTGTTGGTAAATTTTCTTAGCGTCATTTTAGCGGTAAACATTTAGCTCAAAGCTTTTAATACACCAAGACTCAAGTATAATCTTGCACGTAAAGCTAGTACCAATTTGGTCTAATAAGGTAAACCTCAAGTCAAATGTTAACAAGCAAAGTAAATCATAGGAAAAGGTGTACATAGTTTATCTGCCGAGTTTACAAAAACGACCGTGAAGTTTATTTAGCTCATTTTGCTTACAGAAGTAACTAAATAAATAAATAAACGAATAAAAAAGTCATTGTTTAGGCTTGTCTTTCTTACGCATTGCTGCTTCAGTCCTTTTTGGCTTGGTCGGCTGTCCGGGGCAAGGATAAAGTTTGGAGCAGTTCCCATTGCCAAGTCCCACGAGAGTGGCACTCAGGCACTTGAGTGCGAACGTCGGTGAGCTGCACGAAGCGGTCTTGCATCCGGCTAGCCAGCTTACGCCGAAGCTGGAAAAGACAGCAAGCAACCGTGGTGAGAAACTGTGGAAGTACCGTATTGGTGCTCGGGGAAATAATGAGCAGTAGTTACCTCCAAACACTGATCCAATAGCCGTGGATGGTGGTGATGGTGCGCGAGAAACGGTTTGCCCGGCACAACGATGCTGGAAGGCAAACGTCACGGTCGGGACTAGAGCCGACCACCACATCGATTGAGTCGAGCACGTACGCAGCTAGTTGGTTCTGCTCCCGGACGGTGTCGGGAGTAGTGGTGAGGTCCGGAAGGCCTCGTACGAATCGGCGTCGCTCGTCCTCATCCACCTCGACCTCCGTCGTCGGTAGTACCATCATGTCCGACTTGCTCAAGGTGATGCACATAATCACCTGCAGGATAAACATGCCGAACGAGAGGTAGGCCAGCGTAGTGAGCGCGATGTCGAACAGATCCTTCAGTCCGAGCGAGCCTTTGTCCAGCGACTTGTCCTCGAACTCGAACACCGGGTGATGCTGGTGAAAGTGGCGGCGGTAGCCAACGTCCCCACGGGACGCCTCGTACTCGACCGTTTCGCCCTCCAGCAGGTCACGGTGAGTCTTTGCTGGTGACGCCGGATGTAGACCATGCGCACGGTAGTAGTTGGCGGAGGCACCGGAGCGTAGGTTCCGCTCACCGTTCATCACCACCGGATCAGGCTGCACGGCGTATCCCGTGATGATACCTTCGTCGAAGTACTCCTCCTGACCGAGCCGTGTGGTCATAGTGGGACTTGTATCAACGTGCGCACTTTCATTACCACCGCCGCCATTCGCCTTCGCCGATGCTAGGAAGTTCTCATAGATATCATCAAGGGTGGTAGTTCTGATATGACGCAATGAAGGCATTAGCACTATATCCTAGCAAGGCGTACATCCGGGGATACCTACTTAGTCAGCCACTCCTTGTATCCGGTCGAACCCTGATCGTACAGCATGGTGTCCATTGAGCTCCGCGGTGAGCCGAGCAGCATCGTTGCCGAAAAGTTCGCGACACCCGACGGCGAGCTCATTCGCTTTGAGAGAAGCGGCTGCATTGGGTACGAGTCGAGAATCTGTTTCGCAAGGTAACCTTTGCAACGATACAGGTTGATCATAGTGCTGAGGTAAATAGAGACTATGAGAATCCAAATTCTAACAGCGCAGATCTAGAACTAATAGATTCCTTTCACACGAGTTAATTTTGCATAGCGTAACGGTAAATCCGTTGAGCGTATCGTTTCACTTTGATACAGGTCTGGAATAGCTTAAACACCGGATAATTACTCGTTTTTGCCTCAACGAGACAGGTCTGCAAAACAAGTTTAACGGTCTGCTTGACACATGCCTAAGCAATAAATCAATGAAACCATAAGAGAGAACCTAAATTCGAGACTTACTTTTGTACTACGAATTGGGAGAGGCATTTCTACCAGTACTTATCTCAAAGCGCCTTCAAATGAATTGGCTAACCAGGAATTGTAAGACACATACACTAACTCTTAAACAGACAAGAACTTAATTGAACTAGTTGTGATCCGATTATGGATAGGCTGGAACACTTTGGGAACTAAGTGGAACATATTCGAATTTGGATCTGACCAACTTAACTTACCGATGAAATCCCAGAGTAGAAAGTGCACTGGCGTAGCTCGCATCAGTAATCTCCAACTCACTGGCACTCTGGTTGTTCGCCGCGATAGGAAGCGACAGCCCTTCGGAGCGACTTTCGGCACCCAAATCTTGCTGTGTTGTGGTCGAACCCGCACCGTCCAGTATCAGGTAGGCGATCGGCATCAGCTGTTCATCCAGAATACCATCGGCGGATATCATTAGACTCGACTCGCCCGATGCCAACACACCGGTCTCGGACGGTGTCGAAGCCACCAACAGCGCCATAACTCCGAGCGGGATCCTCCACGGTGACATGTTCACTAGCAACTGATGCGACTTCTCCAGCCAGCAACGGATTACCTGCCATCAGTCGTGCCTTAGCCCGCCACCGTCAACGAACGTGCCATGAATTGTGGCGTAACATATGGATGTTCCCGCTTTCTGCCCCCATTCTGAGGTGCATGTGCAACGGTGCATCCGTTCGGAACCGGTGGCAGTCTTCTGTCTTCTCACACTGTGCTGCACATTCTTTTTTTCGTGTCATTACGTGTGTCTCTGCATAATGTGTACACCGAGCCATTGTCAATCTAGCTTGTTCCGGTGATCAACATCAAAACGATGTCTAGTCTCTCAATTTATACAATTGACGCACACGGCTTGCTTGGAAGTTTTACTTTCTGTTCTTTTCCATTAGCCGTGTGTAAGTTTGTTTAGCAAACATTTTAATATAACAAACCTTCGAAAAGAGCTATAAATTAAACGGCTTGGTTTGATCGATCTTTTAAAAACGGTTTAATATCAAACTCTCATACACTGTGTAAAACGGTAAATAGGACACCTGTAAAACTAACAAATATCTCAATTCGCGTTCAATTTTAGAAAAAATAGAAATGAAACAATGAATTAAGCTTATCACATCTTCTATAGCAATAAACTTATCCAAAGCTTTTTGTATATTGTAGGAGTCTAGAAATTTAAAAAAAGTATGTAAAGTACTCAAACGGCTCCAAAATATTTACAGAATATTGATAAAATCTGCAAACTAAGCCTTGACTTTTCAAAATTTTATGCATAATTTTATGTTTTGAAATTTTGTTGCAAGGTACTCTTTCTACCTCAATAAACGAAAAATTTTTATTTAGCAATGCAAACAGTTTTATGTGGCTAAAACATGCAGGAGCGTTTGAAAAAAATGATATGCCCAACGTCTGAAACTTGTAGGTCATCAGAATAAATTGATAAATTTTTCTTTTTAATCAAAGTACATTGGATACACATCATAACATTGATAACATGAAGAAAGTTTAAAAAGATAATAACTATTAAGTTTGAATGTATAAGTCTTCACCTTCTGTCTGGTTAACTGTTCTAACCATAACTAAGAATAACACAATTGTTGCTTCTTTAACAGCCTAAAAAATCACTAGAATCTTTTTGAGTCTCCAGCATGGGTTTTACATTTCAATTTGGAAAAGAAGATATGATAAATAAATTGTTAGCATTTCTAAGTACCCGAAAATTTACCGAAAGACACACCTTTTTTTTCTTATGATGTCCTATTTATTGTTCTGCTCGGTATATTTTCTAATAAGGCATGCCACTATCGATAAACGTAAGAAACCCCTTTCGCTGGCTTTGTTTACCGCTAGACCACCTGCTATTGAACTTGAAGAACATTATTGTACGCTTTTTTCAGTAGATGATTGATAAAACCCAATGATTTTATTCTTCTGACCAATTCGCTTCAAGAAAAAACCCTCTTATTAACGCTTATAGCGGTGTAACTAATACCATAATATCTTCAAACAGCTGAAATAAGAGAAAGCAATAGGTTGATGTAGCGTCGCTATGAAGCTGAGGGGGCAAGAATTCGTTGTGAGAAGAACGGCAAACGAAACCGCATCCTTAAACACTTGAGCATGGTAGGCAACAATGATAAACACGTAATCCAAGCTGTTACAGTTCTCACGGCGGTCGGAAAGGGCAGGGCGTAAGTAAAAGTGCAGGACTCCCCACGATGCCACGGGCGATGTTCCTTATGTTCATTAGGTGTAAGATAATTGTACATTTATCATCCCGCATCAAACACCTTCGCCTTCGGAAAAAAACCTTGGAAGCATCCGACGCTTCCCCGCGCGTCGAGAGGGTGACGAAGCAGCGGAAACGTTTTATTCACGCAATAAACCGCGGGAAAACGCCCTGTTTTCCCGCTGCCGTGACCAACCCCGGGGGCGTCGGGAGGGTGGGTGACGGAGGTTGAGGTTGGTTATTGGTGTTTATTGGTTCGCAGACTTCGGAGGTAGCCATTACGGTTGCACATTACTTTACTTCTCCTCTTCTCTCTTCCTCGGGCTCTCTTTCCCCCAGCTCCACCGACGCCGAGCCACCGAAACTCGAACCCCAGCGCACCATCAATCCCGGCCCTGTGACAGAATCAATTTTTCTTCCTCTTTTGAATTTTCCGAGATTCATGGTTGCGTGCTCACTTAAATTGGATAAATAGCATTAGCCCCGTCCCCTTGTGGAACTCCCCCGTCCCTTCGACGGGTGCATCTTCCGCGGCGACCCCGTCGCATAACTTTTAAAGAAAACTGCACGCCATAACTGCCTCCCTCGGTTCGACGGATTCACATCGTTCATCTTTCGGTTTTATCTTTCTTTTTCTCCTCCCCCCGTGTTTCATTTGTCTACAGTTCCGGAAAATGATACGTCAGGCGGAGGCACGATGGGAGGAAACTTTATTCATCAATTTGCTCCAAAGTGTCATAAATTACAAACTTCGAAAATAAATAAATCAGAATTGTTTGAGAATTGAAGATTGACAAATTAAATCCAACCAATATCATAGTAATAATGGCAAGCATTCCAACTAATTGAGAATCCTAAAAAACTTTTTTAAATTACAAAAAATAATGTATTTGTATATTAAGCTGACCTAATGAAATAATTTTGCAAAGGTGAATAACGTTGTTAATCAAAATAAAATGCTCCCAGTTTTAACAAAATAACGCAATTTTAAAATGAAAAAAAGAAAGCAGAACTCATTATGTAAATGATGAAAATATTAAACATTTTGTTTATTCTTAATTTATTGAAAATGCTCCCTACAACTCAATGAAACAGAATCTAATATGAGAATATCAAAAATGAGTTAAAATTAATTTTTTCGTGGGTTTTTTTTTATCCTGCACTGTAACAATGTGGCTAGATACGGCGGGATGGTGCTCAGATTGCATGTCCTGGCACATGCGGGCGTCTGGTTTCACGCCGGGCCAACTGCTAAAACCCAGCAGCCCGGTGGGACGAGGCCGGTGCGGGTTCTTTTTCTTCCGAATGATTTGCACTCCCTTCGACCACTTTTCCTTTGCCGCGGGGAGGGAGGGGTAAGTGGTAAGAACAGCGCGTGACATGATAATAGAGATCCCATGGCGCTGGTTTAATGCCTTTCTTTCCACAAGGTAAACCACGGGTGACCAACGCCCCGAATGTACGGCCCGTGGGGGATGCTAACGGGGGTGGGGTATTGAAATGGGGGGAGGGGGACTTTGGTGGAAAGCGAATGTACATTAAGCGTTAACGAGCGGCCCCTTTTTGCAGGTACCTAGGTTGTAGCAGCGTGGTACTTCTTTACTCGCTCGATATCTTTCTCGTCGTTTATCAGGCTTCAAACACCTTTGCTTGCGGTCAGTTGTTTTCTCGTTCTCACCAGTTTTTAGAATACATCCTTTTCTTGTGATTTTCCAAATATTCTAACTGTTTGTCCTCCTTTCCGATTTCTCTTTTACGCTTATGATCGTTTTCACACCGTATTCCGTTGTAAATCACCGTTCACAGGGTTCGGCAAATTTCCGACCCGCCAGCTGATTTTGAAACTAAACTGCGCTGAAACTACAAACAAAATAAACCAATCTGAATTCTTATCGAATTTGTGCATAATATCACACTTATTGTCCAAAATATATCTGTTGAAATTAATACTTTGCATCCAAATTAGCTACTTAAAGAGAATCATTTTTCAGTACCATTACGAAACAAAATATGGTTTACAATATTCAAAACATGTTGAAGCTGAGTTATTTCAACAACTGAGATTATGCCAGAATAAAATTGATACGGTTACATAATTTAAGTAAATGATTTATTTGAAATATAATTGAAAAAATATTTAAAGTACAACGAACAAACAATATGCTTAAAAAGTACTACATTCAACGTAAAAAAATATCAAAATTAACGACGGAAAATAAAATCTTGAAATATGTTATTCCGGAGAAGAAAATTGATACTCCATTACATTCTAAACAGTAAAACATCGTTTAAGGTTTAGGTTATTTACCATCGCATACGCTTTCTGGAAACGTGTGCCGACCCCTGGTTTATCACTTCTTGAAGTAGCGTTACAGATGAAAACCAATCATTTTTGGGAATATTAACATCACTCGTATTAACTTTAGATTACTATCAGAAGTTAACAAGAATATAATAAATATTTCGAACTGTTTCAGATATAGATGCTGTTAAACACAAAAATAACTATAACTTCTAAAGAACAAACTATAACTTCTCAAAGCAAGTATAACTTCTCAAAAATGGATGAGTATTCTCAAACATAATTCTGAAAAATGAGTGGTGGGACTTTCAATGATATACCATCGCTCTGTTTAAGAATTCTATACCGTTCCAAAATTATGAAGTAATAAGCTTACTAATCAGAAAACATGCCTCCTCGCATACTTCGAAATATATTACATTGAATTATGATAATTTCATGGAGAAAGTAAGAACTTTAATAAATAAAAAACAACCCTATAGCTTTCCAAAAAGAGTTTTTCAAACAAATAACAAACAGACATGGAAACTAGACGTTGGAACACTCGACTCCTTAATCAATTTATATTGATTGATACAAGTATAATTTTTTTAATTGAGTCCACTACATATTCTTGAGATTTTAAAGTTATTTATCATAGTTATATTTAAGTACGAAACAGGAGACAAATATCCAAAGATCCTTGCATACGAAGCTCGGTAAGCGGCGAACTCGAGCCGTCCATTGAAGTCTTCCTCGAGAAACGAAATCCTCAGCCGAAGATCGTTAGCACACCAACACGAATACCCTCTGTCCTTCTCTGGTAACCGGTGTGCCATGTTATTGGTCCGCCGGTTCAAGTCCGCCACCTCACATCGATCGATTGGGAAGAAGAAACATTGGGATGCTGGCGAGTGCCTGAGCGAGAGCGTCTGAAATCCCGGTTTCACTTCAGACTTCGCGGCCCTGAGGTTATTTTTCATCTTCTCCTCTTTAGCACGATAAGCCAGTGGACCTGCCTTGCAAGACACGCAAGATACCTGCAGGACCGGTGCCGGTGGTGGGTTCATAACCGTTCCGTCGGCACGGAACCGGATAAACTTGCGGCGATGATGAATGACGTGACGGTTGCGATTGGTCTACCGGGCCGAGCCGGGGTCGAACGAAAGGGACCACCGGATCCACAACGTCAGTCGACTCACTCTGGCCCAGCTGGCATCGGTGAGTCTGTTTATTTTCTTCTTTTCCGTCTTCTGAACTCCAACGACACCATAACCATTCATCCCTAAAGGTACGCGGTGACCAACATAGCTTACAGTGGTTCACGGTTCACCACCAGCGGCCAGTTGCGGGCGAGCAATTATCGGATAATTACCTCAAACAGAAGCAACACTACGCGCCGAGCAACACGATCTTTGACAGGGAGTGCGCCATAACTTCATAGGGAGTGTTGTTTTTATTGTCAGTTGGTACACGCGTGAAATCTCGTAGTTGTGGAGATCCTGAAGATTTGGTGGACCGTCACCATAAGTGCATTGTGTTTCTTTGTCTTCCTCTTGCTCTCGTTTGGGATCGTAAATTAAGGCAACAAAGGTGATCCTTAAATAATCCTACCATTAACCCATCGTCTTTCCAACAATCGCGACGATCTTCGTGTTAGAGTTTGTAATGTTTACATACATTTTTTGGTGAAGTGCCAAACCCCTAACGCAAAACAGTGAAATGGACAGTTTAACTCTCTTGAATGCAAAGTATAGGCACAAACCTGACTCTGCCGGTCAAGATAGCGGAGTTCCGGCGCAACTCCGTTCTTGCGTGACTACGCCGGATAACGAGTCAGAAGACAACTCCAGTGATTGTTGCCTTAACGTGGTGCCGCCGGAAGTGCAAGTGGCTCCTGCGATGCACCAAAAGCCGCTACCGAGTTTCTACATCGAACGGTTGCTGCAGCCAGCAACTTCGGCGGCACAAAACGCAGCGGAGGAATCGCTGCAACGTCATGCACGGGATTCTAGCATAGTGTCGCCCGAGTCCAGTCCGAGCAGCCACCGATCGTCCCCAGTATCAGCCGGCCAGACGTCACCCTCCAGTGAACGAGAGTGGTGTGTTTCTCC
>KE525157.1:16610-70038 GCA_000441895.2 Anopheles sinensis | reverse complement strand
ACAGGACTCGATGGTTAAACCATCGAATCATCCAAACCCGCCAGCAGCAGCCATGCACGATCAAAGTGAACCTCGATCAACTACCGTGTTTATTGCCTGGCCAGACGGGGAGACGCAGGGCGTCAACTTCAACCGCTTGCAGAGGGAGCTGCTGTCCCACCACAGCCTGTTCTCGTACGGGAGCTGGCTACCAGAACGGGGTTCAGCCTCGCTGCAGGAGCTCCAACCACATCAGTTGAACCTATCTCTTTCTTCAATAGCTGGCGCCGGTGCCGATCGCCAGTACTTCAACATGCAAGGCAAGTCCAGGACCAGGAATATTCTACAAGAATCCTCCGAACATTATTTATCTAAGACCAAAGAAACCTTTTCCAGTTTATGTCAACTGCGAGTTCGTCAAACTATAAGCAAATTTTTACTGGAATGTTGAGTACACCAACGGTTAATGAATATCAACTTTCACAACAGTCTCGAAGACAATAGACGATGCCGTCTAGAACGACATTGGCACTTTGCAATATAAAATTATTTTCAACGAAAAGCATAAAATTTGGTACCAAACCTCTCCCAAATACTTTGAAAATAACATCATACATTTTCTGAACTAAGTACTCTAGGTGTATGCAAACATAGAAACAACCAGCAAGTTGAATTTCCTATCAGCCCTGTGAGATGAAGATAATATTTGGAGCCAATTATTATTTATTTACAAACCTAATAATAACCCATCTGAACAAAATTGAGCAACAAGTTATTTGTTATAAACAAGTATCCTTGAACAGTCAACCAAAACCAAAAGAACATGTGAATTGTCGCGGCACGATGTTGATGCCTTCAGCTTCACCGCCCGCACAATCTGTTAACAGCCAAATCACAACTGATACTTGACGCCATCCGTACCGAACTCTGTTTACCCTGTTGACGGATTGTGACGCTTAAGAATATGTCCAAATCGGTCCGATGTAATCCAATTCGCCTAGAGTTAATCGTCTCAAATGAGCGAAAAGCGATGAAGCGTACGAAATAGTTCTGCACTGACCCTATCTGACCTTTGGGATTGAGATGTACAAGCAAACAGAGACAACTAACATGAGTAAATCTTCGGGTAAACAACACCTTCTACAGGAGGCCTTTCCTCCAGCAGGTCCATTGTAAGAGGATTGAAAAGTTAAATAACTAACACTGAAAACCTGACGAACAGAGCAGGTTGCACGTCTGCCTTTTAACGGACGCGATCTGGATGTCTTTGTTAGTTTCCCAATGGATGAGGTGGGAATTGGGTGCCTGATGGATAACAAGGGAAGTTTCTTCTTTCTCATGTTTATCGGCGACACCATCCGAAGACGTCGAGAAATATATGAGCCTCCTCGTTATAAAATCCGATCAATCAGCATTTGTCAACATATCGGAACTCTTGTTTGTGCACAGTTTTAGCAGCTGTGTACGAGTTCTAATTGACCAGGCATGAGCTCAATAGGCGTCGCCGCAACACAACACACCGATTACGGAGGGTTCGATGCTAGCTCCACTACAGGTCCTCTCTGTTTGCTCACCATCAACGATCGGTGCAGTGTCACGAAGTCGCGAGATGCTAACTTCCACCATTCCGCCCAGGCTACACCTGGAGCCCGATAAATATATGGCAAACATGGATCGGAAACTGTTTAATAATGTTGTCTTCGGCTGCTGCTGCTGCCTGGTTGCTGGAAGGATCCATTCCGGGAAGCGCAATGGTGCGCGAGCAGTGAGGGATGCACAGACAAACCGATAATTTGACACTTAGGTACGGTTAATCTATCCAATGGGAACCTAACACAAGGCCCCGGTTTGCTCTGTTTGTTCTCGGCTCATTGAGCTGAGGAATTTTGTGAGGTGTTAATTTCGGTACCTCTTTACTCGGCTGAACGGGTTGTTTTCTTTTTCTCCGTCCTGCCTTCCTCTACTCTTTGCACAGCCTCTGCCCATCTTCCCCGACCGACCGATAGACGCTCGTTGATTTTTCTTTTGTATTGATTATGTAGACACTGACTCTTTGCCAATGCCATAAGTGGTAAAAATCACACTAACTCTTCTGTTGTGCGCGTTTAATTTCACTCTTGTGAGCCATCCTCGGGTTTTATATCCTCCCAATGATTCTCAAAAGAAGAATAAACGAAATGGGAGGGAAGGAAAGAAATGAAATAACTCATCGAGAGCATCAAGCGTGAGGCAACCAATTCATTTCTTTAGGTAAACAACAAAAAAGTCACACTTTACTTTAACAATCGCCTTAACTACGGAGTCTGTCATTACCGTCACGCGTTTTCTGTTCTTACATTATGATGATGACTCCTTGATCTGGCTTAAAATAGGTAAACGAAGAAAAGACCATAAAAAGAAGAAGGGCGTTCAATCAACGTTAAAGAAAAATAGTATTTTGAAGTCTGTAATAATTAAAATTGAACTACGACGAATAACTATAAGAGATCAAAAAAGCAACAAATCCGTTGAATGTATCATGTTCTTCAAACATCTCCGAAGATCTGAGTCTAACCACTAAAAATTAATGGTAAACCATGTTAATATGCTAACATGATCAAACAAAGCTCAGCTAATTTAATTAAGCAAGTATCAGATCCGTTGAATGGATCATGCTCTTTAAATATCTTTGAAGATCCAAGTCCAACCACTAAATATTAATGATAAACCATTTTTCAATATGCTTACACACTCAAAAAAGCTAACAAATTTAATTAAGCAAGTATTAGAAGTATATTGCGCTTGATCTACATCATGTCAAATTCTTCCTAAGCAACTTAATTCGAATATATCTTCAACTCACTCATACTCAATATATCTTCACCAGTTATGTAAATATTCGTATTAATTTTCTGAACAAAAATCTGAAGAATTATTTTTAAAATTTCTTTGGTTAGGAACAAAGATAATCATTCAAATAGCGAGAAAAAGAACCAAGAAGACTCTGGAATAAGCATTCCGAAGTTTATTTATTGACATCGGATCCTTATGCATCCTCCTCTCTAAGCAATAGTAGCAATCCTTCAGGTACATCGAATCTGAGAAATCAGATACCCATAGTCAGACTTGTCTATTTTTATAACTATGGCTTGAAACAAAGTGAAATAAACCGATAAACAATTGAAATGTTCTACCAGAGATAAGACCAGGCCAGGAATTAACTTCTCCACACCAACACACACTCTCTTGCAGGTTCCACTCTCAGCAAGCGCTACCGGAAGCAAAACCGGGAGCGGAAACCACGACAGGCGTACAGCGCAATGCAGCTCGAGCGACTGGAGGACGAGTTCAAACGGAGCATATACCTGAACGTGAGCAAGCGCTTCGAGCTGGCTCAGTGTCTGGGGTTGAGTGAGACGCAGATCAAAACCTGGTTCCAGAATCGCCGCACAAAGTTCAAAAAGCAACAGGACTCGCGCAACAAGCGCGAGCAGCGGCAGCATGCCCAGCTTATAGCTCAATGGTTGTTGCAGCCGCAGCTTTGCGGCGACGCCAGCGCTGGTCAGTTTCACCCGAGGACGCGACTTCCGGTACTGCTGCCCCCGCGCCCTGTGCTGCATCACTCGACGCTGATGCCCTCGCCCTATCTGCTACCTGCCCCAGTGCCGTCTCACCAACGACAGAACCGTTCGTTACTCGATCCTCAGGACATCACAGTTCCTGTGACGGTACGATCGCCCAACGGTCCCACTGCAACGCTACCACTTCCTGCCTCTTTTCCCACCCGTATTCTAACGACCGCTGAGTTCAGAGGGACTCCAGCGGAACGAGGTATTGTGGAAGGGGATGCCTCTAAACAGCAAGATCAATGCTAGCCTGCAGTGATCGGTTGAAGGTAGTGAACCAATTGCTTCCTGCTTGGAGTTACAAATAGTTGGCGTGTAGCTAGTGAAACAGGGTAAAAGAGTAAAGCCGTACATTTGAATGACCTTAATGAATTTTATTTACCAATCTAGAGAAAGGCAGGAATACACAGAAAATTGCTCGGCAAACCTCAGTATTTGAAACAAGACGAAAATTGACGGTTGCATGTTAATCGAACAAATGAACATGAAAATAGAAGCACAGAATGCAAGGACACACATTAAAAGGCAGCGAAGTGTTGAGGCATCGACTAATAAGACGTACAGTACTGTAGTAAATAAAACAGGCAAAGTGAACAGGCACCGGCTGTAAAAGTGAGTATTCAATGAATAAAATTGTAGTTTGTTCCCGTTGTAAGTCATTTATTCATAATATATTTCCTTATCAACATACAGATTTTGAAATAATTTAATAATTCAACATTTTATTCCTCAGCAACGTCATCCGTGCTTAATATGGTATTTCAATATAACAGAAATGGGCCTTCTGCTTTTTGTATGAAAAACTTTTTTTGTTGTTTTACGGATCTGGATAGTTCCGGAGGAGTTGAGTAGGTTGTGGAGTAGGTGTAGACTTTTCAAACGATACAACGACATAAGTTTAGCAACTAATTATTAATTTAATAATAATTTAATAATGCTGTAATATTCACTTTGGTGAGCAGTAAAAGGATTACATTTGTTAAACCGATTAAGCTCAACAAGAACCATTTTTTCTACCCAAAGTTTGCGATAAATAATGATGATAATGACATTTGTCTCTATACGACTAAAGCATATTGTACGTAGAAATCATCTTGCGAATAGCTCCCTTGCCTCGTTCACAAGAGAAAAAATGCCTACTAGAAAAGAAAATATGTCCCGAGACAATCAGTTTTTCAAAATGTTTCTTATATTCCTTCTTTTTTACTATGAAGTTATGTGTTTTCAGCAAAATCTCCAACAAATCAACTAGAACTCGAATGGTTTGATTTGTTTCGAAGGAAAGCATCGTCTTGTGCCTATTACAACTCCTACTTGCTTGCTTCAGAGCGTAGTAAAATAGCTCAGAATCCTGTTTATGAACATTCAAATGTTTACTATTCATTTCTATACGTCCAGCTGAGTTTTGCTCAAATATCAAAGATATATGATCTTGCATTGTTGATTTCTGAAAGGGGTTAACGAATTAACGTTCGAGTGTTTAATTTGACAGGTTTTTATTTTGTTTTCTACATTTCTCTGTAACGAACGAATGTGTTCTGAAACGATCTTCTTGGTATCAAATCATTTTATATATCAACATGTGTGAAGTGTCTGTCTTTTAATCTGTTGTAAAGTTCATCACACGGAACGTACCCTGCTTCTAATATCTACTGCTTGGAAATGTTTCCTAGTTGCTAGGTTTCCGCCTTAAAAAATACTTCCATACTGCGGAGCTTACTTGCGCTTTAATACACTGCGTTGAATGTTTTAGTCCAGTGCCTCAGATCCAGTGTTGGGTAGGAAAAAGCACAATATGGCACTACCTGTAAAATATCAATTTCTGTCAATTCCCTCCCGTAAATAATACCATGATGATGGATGCATGGGTGGTAACGAATGAAACAATGTTATTAAGTTTTTAGGGATGGAAAGGTTTTGCTCACCGAACAACATCATGGAGAACAGTACGACCGGTATGATGCAGTTAAGGTCCACTAAGAACCCGAATAGAATATTTCCTAGCAGAGCTCCTCCACGTCCGAACGTAAGCGACAGTGCGGCAGCCATTACCCTGTAGAGAATAGGTTATGTGTTGAGATGGTACTTACGGAATTACTTTATTGAACTAAAACTATACCAGACTACCTGAGATTGGTCGGGAACAAGTCTACCATCACGCAATAGACGGTGCTAATACCCATCGAGGTCAGCGCTTCGAAAATGCAGGATAGAATGAGATTCTGCGTCGAGTTGTTAACGTACGAAAGGCCAACTGTGACGGCACCGGCAACTATCAAGCTGAAAACTGTTCGTAAATAACACCAATCAGATGCGTCATCCAGAAAGAGAGACAGAGGTACTAGAGCAAGAATGGCTTTAGCTGGATTTTCGTGGCTTTTGAACTTACTCAGAAAGAATTTGGCCCCTAGCCGATGGACACATAGCGGCAGCCAAAGACTGGTAGGAATACAGGCGAATCCCAGCAACAACGTGTGCCAGTAAACGTTTGTGTCGATTTTCGTGCCGCAGTAGTCATCGACCAGTGTTCCGTTAACGTTATCCAGCACGATCGACGAGACGTCACACACCGAGACGGACATGTTCGGGTACCGCTTCTCATGCAACTCGAACCGACCGAACAGCTCCGGGAACCACACCATCAGCGTGTAGTAGCTAGTGGTGATGCCGAACTGGATCAGGCAGGCTAGAACAGTGTTCTTCCGGAACTCCGGACCACAGAGGGCCTTCGTTTGCTCCCATATTTCGCCGAATATAATCTTCATGTGCTTCGGGTTGTGTATGTTGAAGCTCCGTATGGAGCGATTGTGCGTCTCCATGATGATATTCCCCTTATCCGACTCCTTAAGGCCCGCGATCTGACAGAGAGAGGATGGACAAATAAATAAATTGAGGCTGCGCACTTTTTTGAGGTTTACACATACCGGACATTCGTTCCGATCACGACCGGTGTTGATGTGGTAAATGTCCTTAAGTATCTCCAGAGCGAGATGTCGCTCCCCACACTCGATCAAAAACTTCGGGCTCTCAGGAAACCACAAAAGCCATAACCCGAGCACGATACTAACGGTAGTACAACACAAAAGGAAAAGCAGAAAAGTAAACAGTTAGATTTCCTCAGTATACGGCTGATGTAATGTATCACCTAGTATTACAAGGATGTCATAGTATGCTAACAATGTCTGCTAAATATGATTTGATTGATTTGATTGTATGATTTTGAAACACAAACCTTGGAATGGAGCACAGGGCAACGAACAGGTTCCAGCTTCCAAACAGAGCCTTGCCGTCGGCATCCGTGAAATGGAAGTCCAGTGGTATGATGATCCAGGCGATGCACGGCAGTACGATGATACCGAACGTCCAAAACATTTCCATCCAGCAGAGGATCTTTTCGCGGTACGCCGTCGGCTGAAACTCGCCCAGGTATGGAAAGCAAATGCCCATTGCACCGGTGATGCTACGTAGAACACAGCGTTATTAGCACACGGTGGGGACTTTTGAGGAAACAAGGCCTACTTACGCAAACCCGTTGATAAATCGAAGTATCAAAAATATTGAAAATATTTGTGACACTGTGGATAAAACACCAACGATGCCATCGAGCAGAAGTGTAGCAATCAGTACGATGCGACGTCCTTTCGTGTCCGCCAGGCAACCCCAAAAGTATGATCCAATAACCATACCTGGAGGGATTAAGAGAGAGAGAGAGTATATAAATTTGTACTTTGCCCTTACTAAGCTAGTTCCCCTTGGCGCTTCGTTACATTGCATGTTATTGTTTTCTTTTCCTGTCGAAAGTTAAAGGTAAACAAACTCATGACGCAACATGAAATCAAAACTACAGTGTTCATTTTAGACTAATTAAATAGTAGTACATTCACGTGTATGTTTTCGGTCCTGTCAAACAGCGCAAGAGGATCGCTGCTTTCTTTTTCCTCAAACAGATTATTCTTGCATTGTGTATCTACTTTCTACCGCTATTCTCTGCTATATTTAGCACCTTTTGTCCGACATTGACTCTGAATTTGGTTACCGAGGAACGTGGGTATGTTAGCTTGTGTCCTTTACCCCCGTGTCTGTTTTAGTCTGTGCGATAGTGTCATGGCTCCACTCCCGTTTCTGATACTCCACCAACCGACAATAGCCAAACATCCCCCGACCTGCGGAAGGGAATAGTTGCACGGTAACAAACGTGCAACTCGTGCGTACTCGAACCGACACCTACCGAGCATGGGCGCAGCTGTCAGCCATCCTTTATCCTCGGATGTCATCCGGAAGTCGCAGGTTGCCGAGGGCAGCACGAACGAGATGAGCGTAATGCTCACGGCGGTGTTGGCGTAGATCAAGCCGCATAGTGCCAGAAGCTGGTAGTGAAACCACCCAAATCCGGTCAGCGTCAGGGCCGCCTCGTAGTCCAATTCTCCGATGTCCTGCAGACTAGATATCGCTGGACCATTCTCGACGATATTACCTGTCGCAATAAAGTTGATAGCATAAAGTTGATAACCATATATATTTTGCAGTAAATAGTATCAACACACATCCTCGTTTGCGCATGGTTTACTCTCAATGGTTGTCTATTCAGCAACAACATTTGTTGATTTATTTCATGATCTCCAATTGTAAACCATCGATTCACCTCTTGAATTGTATACGAAAAAATTGCTTGGTTATCAAGCGTTCAGGTTCTACTAGTTCAGGAACTCCATGTCGACTCCACGAACGGAAAAATTTCTGGTACCGAAATCTGGCCCCGATTTTGGGGCAAACAAAGAGGTGTTTGACAAAAGAGATGACTAAACAAACAATTCGATTGACAACAGTCAGCAGTCAAGCAATCGAAACGCAACAAGCAGCTCATTCAAGGCCACATCGGAAGAAATTCGTTAGCTTTGTTATTTTACTGATCGGAGAACACTTACTCATTGTAGACGAATCGGTTCGCACCGTGTCGCTTTTCCGAACTGCGATCGTAGTATCTCCGATATTCGTTGACGATAGACGTAGAACAAAATTGACAAATATCTTTCGATAACCAACGCAGATCACGTACCAAATGTATGTTCGAACACTTATTTCACCAAGTCCACTGATTTCACCGGTTGAGGTATATTGATTGCAGATTTTGATTTCTTCCCCCTTTTCCCCAGAAACTTTCACTCTTGGTTCTTCTCCTACTCTTCTAGTCCAAGTTTGGCGTACGGACACCTTGTCGGTACTTGTTGTTAGTGCTGCCTACTAGCTGCGATTACTTTTTCTTACACATCTTCGCACTGTACACGAACCCAAAACGAACGGTGATCTACCAACAATTTTTGAATATGTTATCGAACAATCGATTCATGTATCGGACGCAAGAGCTTCGCGCTGTCGACCGATCGACGAGAGCTGAACGACTGGAATTCTTTTTGCAAGATTTCTGCCTGCTTCCTGCACGGCGCTGTAGACTAGTTTTGTATATATTAAACGAAACGATAGCAAAAACGAGTGTTCTGCTGATGCTGCTATTGAATCTATATGAAGTGGAAAACTACCAGCATTAGTCACAACGCATCACACTTTTTCATCAGATTTTAAACAAACCACTTTGCGGAGACTTGATCGTGAAACGACGGCTACGACGAAGACGGCGAAGGAGCGGGATGGGGAAACATTCCGTTTGATAGAGGTTGAGAGTAGTTTAGAAGGCGTACTGTTTATTCTGTAGAGCAGTCCACGCACAATGAACTCCCCCAAAAAAGGCACAAATTCCGCTGCGTTCTTTTTGTTCACTCTACCCTTGATCTTCTAGCTGGTATACAATGGTGGGTATTGAACGCACGAGCACCCCGCACACTCTAATCAGCACTAATCGATTTGCAATGGCCGATGCTGGGAGGTTTGTGCTGACGAAGGCACCTGGAATTCCGATGGCCGTGGGCGGAAACGGTTGATCTTGATCTTCTGGAGCACTAGCAGCGGCGCTGGACACCGTACCGACCAGCTGAACTGAAGCAGGAAGCGTCTTCCATCGGTCCATCCCACGAATGTGACTGACCGCTACACCCAGCCCCAGGTCGGAAGCTCGCGTTGGCTCGGGAAAAGTCAACCCCGAAGGGAACGCCACCCTTGGTTAGCAAAAAAAAAAAGAAAAAAACACCCGACCGTCGAAACGAAGGGGACTGCGCACTTGACTTTCAAAGTTTTGAAATATTGAACTTTAAAAATAAATGTTTCTCAAAACCGACGGGTCGATCAGCCTGCGCTCGTCGCTTCGGTGTTGGTGTTGGCCAACCGAATCCGAACCGGTGCTGAGCCATGCTTTTCCATCCCCGCCAGCCGGCCACAGATAGCTTTGCCAACTTGCACGCGACCTCGGGGCTAAAGGAAAGGATGCGGCAGGACACACCGGGAACGTCGCGGGGCGGAACACGGACACGGGCCAACAGGGGAGCAAAAAGAAAAAAACACCAAGCAAACCGAGACCACCTCTCGAGACCTTTCTTTTCGCACACAGCTGATTCACCCTTGCGCTATCCCACGTTCCCTTTCCATTAGCGTCCCTTCCGAGAGGTCAATCCCAAATCCGCCATCGGTGCGGTATCGCGCGCGTTGTTTTGATGGCACCGTTTCATCCCTTCAGCGCTTTTCCACCTCCCCTCGGGTGGGATCTTTTAAAATGCAGTTGCACCTTAAACCAAGTGCATTCTGCTTCCCGTGTCATGTCTAATCCGGCTGCTATTATTAGAGCACTCGCTGCTTTCTTTCTCTCTTTTGCTGCGCTTTCCCCACCGTTCGGCGGCAGGGAATTTCTCTTTTCGTCCTCGGCGACGCGTACCATACATCACCTCACACCCAGCTTGAACAATGGAATTCCTTCACCCAACCGAATCCCGTCTCCCTGCGAAATTGAATTCATTGAGCTCAATGGTTACTAAGCAAGCGAAAAAGGAAGAAAACAAACGCTAAGTTACTAAGCAAACGAATAAAATACAGAAGAAAACAAGCAGACAGTCTATCGAACCCATTCGTAAACAATCGCCAAATGATCGAATGGGTTTGCTACTCACCAGAGACGGTTCTTGAACGGAAGCGAACCGAGACGGCACCAAAATTCCCACAGGAACTCGGTGTGACGTTACTAAGATCCTAAACCCAAAAACACTGCTGCTTTTACGTACGGTTGTCACACAAATGGTTCGTACAATGTGTTCATTTTAACCATGTTTGCTTCACTAAAGTATTTCTTTAATGTAAAAGTCAATAATTTTCGTAATGAATATACACTTGAATCCGTAACATTTCTTTATTTTCTTTCTTTAAAAATAAGATAACTAGTTTTTTAGTAAAAAAAACTATCAAAGTAACAAATAATTAAGTTTTTTTATATTTTATTTCGATTCGTAACACCATCCAGTCATATAACCAATCCGTAAGCAAATCATCTCGCATATTGCATATTGTATTGATTTGAAAGGAAATCTGAGGAGAAAAAAAGTACTTAAGAAAATTTTGGGGTCTCTTAATCGAGCGAACCAGACATTTTATCCTTTTAATGTTGTTTAAGAAAAATCATCATTTCACTCGAACAATCTAACCGCATTAAAAAAAAAAACTATCCCTTTTTATCCTTATCATGCTGTTCGTAATGGCCTTCAAATTCTGAACCGAGTTCTAAATAAATTTATTTTGAAAATTTATCTTTTTATTATTTTTCTTCAATGAACTGCATGCTTTTTCTTCTCCTTTTGGTGAATTCAAATTTATTATATGATTAATAGAGAATATACTACACAAAATGTGATCTTTTGATTTTCCATGGTCACACAATACGTTTGAATTTGCAGTTTAAATATTAAATTCTATGAGCAATTTCAACTGGTTTAAGGAAGGAAATGAATGAATAGAATTGGTGAAAATATACCCTTTTGCTGGATCATATTGAATCAAGACAATCGAAAACATATTCATCAAGAGTTTAATGAAAATCAATAAAAAGCTCTACCAAATTATGCCAAGAACTAGAAAAAAACAAGTCGATCTCGCTCGCTGTCCATACAAATGCACGTTGTCGCCCGGTCAATGCCCTCGACGGAGCGCCTTTGCGTTCGTGGGTTCATTTTATAACCATCTGAGTTTTGTCAACCCTTAAGTAAGTATATAACGTATATTTTACAATTTATTAATTGGCTTAGTGAGAAAATAGAATCATGCATGTGTTTATGAAGTACCTAAATATGTTATTTGATGAATCCTAAATTTAATTAGACTTACATTCTCGATGTGAAGGCGGCAACTTAAGCTAAACTAAAGCAAGTATTTACCCTAATGGAATATGTTTGTTAACGTGTTTTTGCTCTCTTTGACCGTTTTAAAGCTGTATGTTAAAAATTAACGGAATGAAACCGTGCAACAATTTGTACCATATTTTATAACTAAGGGGTCTACGCACCCCTTAAGGAAAACTTTTGAGTTTGCAAAGAATTTGCCTCCTCAAATCATCAACTTTCAAATAAAAAATTCCAAAATTTAATCAGATCGGCTATATCATGTGCGAACCTGTAATTTTTGTTTTGTTTTGTTTTTCATTCGCGTTTTTGTTGATTTAGAGTTATCAAACTCACTAGGTGACCATGTTTTAAATCACTCTTGCAGGGATAAGTTTTTTTCGCGTCTAAACCGCATCATAAGAAATTGGAAGACGTGCATTTTGCCTCAGGGGTGCATATAACGCCAACAACCCCTACTAATTGTTTTAATGAAAAAAAAGATTTGACCACATACTTATCTAGTACCTATGAATGTTATTTGAAGAATCCGGTACTGAATTGGCTTTACATTCTCGACGCGGTGGCGTCAACTACAACATTGCTATCCGAGCACCAAAATGTAATATGCGTTGGTTTTTATGCCATTTTGATATTTTTGGTGAATAGAACAGGTAATAGAGAACCTCTATATTAAAATTTGGTGTGAATTTCTTGAATGAACTTCGGAAAACCTTTTTTGCTTAAGGCGTTCACATTGCCTCACCTTATCACGGTTCTGGTCAAACAAGCATACCGCACCAAAAAGATTAGTTATCTCGCTTGCCGTGCAATGCGTCACGAATAACTCGTGCCGCTCACTCAATTCCCCTTTCACGCACTAATAAGCTTCGTTTGCGTCATTCTAATTAGATCTCTAGAGAATTTTCTCCGATCATGTGCCTGTCGGTATGGCATCCCTCCAACACCCGCTGCCTTTACTTTTCGCCTCACGGGGCGACCTGCCGAGCCACGGAAAACGCACACCGTCCGCCGGCTGAAGCCTGACAAATGTCGCGAGGTTCGAAGCCGCTTACGTCTCTCGGAACGACAAGAAAGTAATCTCCTGTGATGGGAAGTAGGTCGAAGCCTTGCGCCTTTTATCGTTATTGTCAATTTAATCTTTATTCTTTCGCTCGCGCTCGGTGGTGTATGCCTCTCATAGTTTAGCTTCTCAACTCGCGCCAGCAATTATAAATTGCTCAACGAGTGTAAGCAGTTTCTAAAGCAGAATTTATTCTTCATAAATTATATTAATATGATAGGACAATTAACGGTACAATTACAAAACAATGTACAAATAACGTAAGCAAACTAGTAATAATACTCAATAGACTAAAAATAGCTTTTCGGTTTAAATTTAATAATTTTAACATGATAATACAAATAACGATACAATAACAAAACAATGTACAAGTAACGTGTGCAAACTAGTAATAATACACAATCGAATAAAAATAACTTTTAGGTTTAAATTTAACTGCATTCCATAATACACACTATTCATGAGTAAAATAAACAGTTTTATTACACTCTCTTAGTTGTCAAAAGTCCTTTTGGATACAACAAAATGCAAAGAGAGTATGGGTGCATGAAATGGGATTTATTTTATTGCTCATTTTGACATTCAATAACTTAAAACCCCTATCGGATAACCCATATCCTTCTAGTTTTCCTTCCTGCGTCTTGCTTTGTCCCTTGGTCTTGGCCACTTTTTTCCATGCTGGTGCTGCGTTTTTATTGTTTCTTCTGGTGGTCATCGAAATAGAACAACAAAATGCACTGCAAGTTGTTACTTGCCGGCTGTAATATACCCCTCGCAGGGGGTTTACGTTCGCCCATGCCTGCCATTCACAAGCACCCACCAAATCCTACCCCATGAGCCCATGGCTGGCTCTCGTCACTGTGTGTATTGTTTGCTCCTTCACTCACACACGGTGCCAGTGGTAGTACGGATGCGCCCCAGTTCGCTGGCTGAGGGGGTGTTCGATCGCACATCCGTTGCGCGTGGTGAACGAAATCTGAAGACTCGGGTGGCTCGCCAGCCCAAGCGACACCTTCAGAGCGCGTAACGGGCTTCCAGCGGTAGGTCGTGTCCACCGGAACGCTAGTCTACTAGGTTGAGGCTAGTGAGCAGAGTGTGTGCTAGAAGGCCAGTGCAGGTGATTTGTTTCCTAGTTCAACATTTGTGATTCCCCCAAGAATATAGGAAGGAAACCTGACCGCCAAAAAGTGCACCAACGATCGCGTTTTGTACCGCCGCAAATAATATACTAAATAGTTTAATGCACACTAAGTGCACCCATATATGTGTGTATGTGTGCATGTGTGTGTGTTTGTGTATATAGATATATCTGTACGCGAGCGAACCCGATGCAGGATTCCATCGGAGACACACTGCCATCAACGAGGTCCTCCTTGCCTTGCCACAACATGTTACGGGGAAAAGTTTATTCCATAATCTAATTAGCTGCAAACCGGAGGCACCACCATCCACACTGGTGTTTGAAAACGTTTTGCCTTGAGGAACCGCCGATCACGGGACATTCACACAACACGGGAAAGTTGTGAATATTCTAGATTCTGACTGTATCAACTTTTCAGAAGCTCTCAATCCACAAAAGGGGTCACTAGTAGTAGATCGACCTATCTTCTGCTGAAGTCGTCGGTAACGTCGTAAACTTTACTCTACCTAGTTTGTGTTTTTGCTTGAGTTGATCGCTTCAGCTTCCATAATCCACGGTAATTACTTAAGATGAAGATATTATACACCCTAATCGTTTGTTGCAGGCTACTTTTCTAGTAATAGGATGTCGATAAAAGTGAAAAAAGCGCCCATCAGTGAGAGTGAGCGAGTTCCTAAATGTTTCTAAACTATGTTGTTTTTTTTTCAATATAGTGCAAGTGAGGATAAAGTGCATAAGCCGCCACCACGCATGTACATAACGTTTCGTTTGTCGAAGGATTAAGGGAGAGCCTTGCCAAGGCCAGCCTAGGCAGTCGATCCAAACCTCGTGCCAGTACCAGGCAACAGGCAGCAGTGGGAAATCCCCAGAAGCAATAAATTTAAATCACCTCCAATCAATTCCAACCCAATCCCGGGCAATCAAATCAATTCAAATGACAAACCGGCATTTGTTTGCATCGAAGCAATAAAAAAGGGGTTAGCAAAATAGTAGGTAAGAGAACCGAGCGGAATAGTAATCTTCCCCAATAGACGTCGACCCGACGAAATCGACACCAGATGGAGAAATTGCACGAGTACCAGGGCTGGGCGGGACGGTGGCATGAGTGGCGTGCCGGGACTCGCCAGCGACTTGAAGGTTGGCGCGAGCGACACCCGGGCGGTATTCGACAGTTCGTCCAGGAAAGGGTCCGACAAGGCTGCTCGTTGCCGTCCGGTCCGGCCCAGCGAGGCACTACCGACGAGCTAGGCGTCGGCACGGGATGGAACGAGAGTGCCGTCGATTTCTCGCACATCTATCGGTAGGTAAACGATGTCCGAGGATTGAATTTACATTTGAGTTTATTGGAGAGCTTTGGAGGAACGCCTTCCTGCGTTCTTATCTACCAGCGAAACAACACCAGAATGTAAGATCCCTATCAGACGATCGATTCTCACACGAACTCTAGTTCCCGACGCGTCTGGAGTACTGATGGTTTCAGTATTTCAAAACAAAACTCTCTAATTCACGTTTGTATCATGAACGATCGTCTGTTTTTGATCTTTCATTCTTGAGTTGTTGAGATAAGACTGACAAAGTCCGTGCTAAGGTTGACAGTTATTGTACTTTATTCGTAAAACTCCTATGTATCCTATATCCCTCCGAAGTTTCCTATTGCTGGTACTTACATTGTTCATTCTTTCAGTCGTAAGACACGCCTCGAGCTGATTCGCATCTCGGCGGCGGTGATGGGAATAGAGTTTTCCTACGCAGCCGAGACGGCGTTTGTATCGCCAACGCTGCTCAAGATCGGCGTAGAGCACCAGCATATGACGCTGGTCTGGTGCCTTTCGCCCCTGGTTGGCTTCTTCCTGACGCCGGTGCTCGGCTCGCTGAGTGATCGGTGTCGCAGCAACCTGGGCCGTCGGCGGCCATTCATCTTGCTTCTCTCACTCGGTGTCCTGCTCGGGCTGCTGCTCGTACCGAACGGCGAGGACGTGGGGTATGCCATGGGCGACTTTAATCCGTACGCCGTCAACGCAACCCTCAACGATACCGGCGGTGGTACGAGCGAAGGTGGTGGAGGTGAAGATGGAGTGGACCCGAACCCGATACCGATTCCGCTCGGGGGACGGTATCAGCCGCTCCCCCATCGATCAACAGCCTCAGAGACAGAGCCACAGCTCGTGGTTGGAGCAGATGTGCCGGCCAAGCGTCCGCGTCACCCGTGGGGTATCTTCTTCACCATTCTCGGCACGGTGCTGCTCGACTTCGATGCCGACGCGTGTCAGAGTCCGGCCCGGGCGTTCCTGCTGGACGTGACGGTCCCGGAAGATCATGCACGTGGACTCTCCACCTTCACCATCATGGCGGGCCTGGGCGGTTTCATGGGCTACTCACTCGGTGGCATCGACTGGGATAGCACCTCGCTTGGAGTCGTGTTCGGTGGTCACGTCCGTGCCGTCTTCTCGCTCATCACGGTCATCTTCGTGGTGTGCGTGCTCTGTACCGTGACGAGCTTCAGCGAGATCCCGCTCTGGATTCTGGAGGAAGAAATTGAGCGCCAGGAGCCGCCAACTCCGGCTGATCCTGACCGGACCGGGGAGGGTAAGTCACCGGACCAGGATTCCGCACTGCAAGGTCGTCCAGAACCAGCTTCGTATGGTTCGGTAGAGAAGAAAAGCGCTGTAGTCGCTGGCGGACAGTACGATGTGCTTCCTGGCGAAAACTTTGCCGAAACAAGCTTCAGTCGCAACGGCATTAGGCCGACGGGGGTGGAGGCTGCTGGCACCAACGAGCCCATTCCGAAGGTGAGCGACGTTGACGGTACGGCTCCGTCCGTCACGCTCGGCATGTACCTGCTCTCCATCGTCTATATGCCACACTCGCTACGCATGGTCTGCTTGACGAACCTGTTTTGCTGGATGGCGCACGTCTGCTACTCGCTCTACTTCACCGACTTCGTCGGCGAGGCCGTGTTCGATGGCGATCCCAAGGTAAACGTAGCCAAAGACCCCTGTTATACTCTGTTTGCATTGACCTAGCGGTTTACGTTACACTGACTCTCACTTCAGGCGCTGGACGGAACCGAGAAGTATCTGCTGTACGAGGCGGGTGTCCGCTTCGGCTGCTGGGGTATGGCCATGTACTCGCTGTCCTGCGCCTGTTACTCGCTGATCATCGAGCGACTGATCCGGCGGTTCCGAGCCAAGCGCGTCTACGTCGGGGGACTCCTCTTCTACTGTCTCGGCATGTCTCTAATGGCGCTCTCCAAGCACCGGGTTGGCGTCATCGTCTTCAGCTGGACCGCCGGCGTCATGTACTCGACGCTTTTCACCATGCCCTACCTGTTGGTGGCACACTACCATTCGGAAGGAGTGGTAAGTTCCGCCGAACCCTGCTCATGGGAAAAGTTCGACCAAGTAGCTGCTTACCCTTCTCGTTTCGTTTCGCTTACAGTTTGAGGTGAATGATTGCGGTGAGGCCAAGCACGCTGAGGTGCCCAGCATCCGCGGCCTCGGCACCGACGTGGCCATCGTGAGCAGCATGGTATTCCTGGCCCAGTTCGTGCTCTCGATCTGCATGGGCTCGATCGTGGCCTGGACCGGCACGACCACCGCTGTCGTCAGCATTGCCGCCATGCTTAGCTTCTGTGGGGCCATCTCGGCGACCCAGATCATGTATCTGGATTTGTAAAAACGAAAAGGCAAACAAACCTCCAAACGAACGAAACCCAGATAATGAAATCACCAGTAAACAAAATAAGAATCGTTATATAAGCCATTTTAAGCAGTGTTTTAAACAAAATTCTTGCCAAATGTATATAATTTGATAATCAAACTAACTTGGTTTATTTTTAAATGGTGGCAGTTTTTCAAACGCTTTAGCTTTTCACTTTAAATAATTATAATTTAGTACGAAACAAGAACTCTAGAACTAAAAAAGCTAACAGTTTAGCATTTAACTAAAAATAACTAAAATTCATTACGAAACGAATAAAAGAATAAAAGCTATTGCGAGCATTTTACATTTGGAAATAAGATTCAAACAATTGCATTCCGTAGCAACATATACCAGTCAAAAACATGTAATTTATCATGATTAACTTACCCTAAATATAATCATTCCTAATGCTATGCTTAGATAGTATCTAAATAACGGAACTCTGATTTAAAAATTGTCATGAATCGATACTCCAAGCAGAAGAGAAAAAAAATTATGCAAAAATTAAAGTGCTACCAACTAAAACGGAACCTACCCTTTGTTGCCCTCTACATGACGAAAAGGAGAATACTAGTTTAACAAAGATGATCGTTATGCCAAAGAAGAGAAAATAGTTAAGTTTATAAAATAAAAAATGCCTAATTTTCTGTTCATAAATATCTTGCCCAGCTGGGCAAAACATCGAGCATTTATCAATCGTGGGTGTTTGGTTTGGTTGAATCGTACAATTCTAAACACCGCAAAAGACACGAAAAACATATGTTTACGTTTATGTTGATAGTTGTGAATCGTTTGGCAAGGATTTTGTAGAAATAATGCAACAAAATAGTGTGGTACTATTCGAGTTTCGTTCACTGTATATTAAAAGCATCCTTCCGTACGTTACAGCGATAAACATTCTAGCGAAAAGACAAACGAGGAAACGACAAGTAAATCGTCAGCGTGCGTCTCGTGTTTCCTGTTACGTAATATCGATGTTGTCAATGTTCGTCAACCAACGTTAAAACGCGCATGAATGTACATGTTTACTAGGTGTCTTTATTGTGTGCAATGTGCTTGTTTTGAGGCGGCCTCTCGGTTGGTCTCTTCATACACCGTAACAAACTGGCTCCTAATGCTAATATATTGCCCTAGGGCAAAGTAATAAACGATCTCTCTAACAATAATGTACGTAAAATTAAGCCTTTCGCCTTTATTCTTAAGAGTGTAATGGACGGAATGTGTGTACATGTGTATGTGTTTTTTTTAAATTATACATCCCATCGGTATCATTCCTTCAAGATGGTCAAAAACACTCAATAACACTAATTAAGCAAATAAGAGATCGTATGAGAAAACTGGGTCTCGATTTAACAGAAGAAACTGATCCTGGGCTGCTGAACTCTACGCTTTCAGATTGTTTCGGCACTTCTCTAGAATGTCCTTCCGAATCGACGGATAATCCGGGTGTAACTTCAGCACCTGCTGGCAGATATCGATCGCGTCCGCATAGCGCTTGTTCTTCATATGGTTGAACGCCAGCTTGTAGCCAATGTTCGGCTTCGATTTGCCGCAGTAGCGCCAGGCGCTGTCATAGTAGGCCGCCGCAGCCCGATAGTTCTGCTCCTTCTCGAACGCGATACCTCCGAGCTCGTACGCTTTGGTGCAGGACTTGTTGTGCTGCAGGACGCGCTTCAGCAGGTCGGTGGCCAGCTCGCACTTGCCGGCTTGGATGTACAGATCGGACAGCAGCAGCCAGCATTTTTCCAGGTACTCGGCCTCCTCGAACGTCCAGGCGTTCTTGGCGACCCGCTTCAGCTGGTTCTTCGCCCGCTGGCCCTGCTTCAGAATGACGTGGGTCGCCGCCATGCCGTAGATGACACCGATATGCTCCCGGTACTCGTCCTGCGACGCGATGCTAGTGAAATTCTGTAGCGCCCGCTCGACGTTGTACTTCTGCCGGGAGGCTACGAGGAGGAAGTTCTCTAGCAGCCGGTGGTTGAGCGCTTCGTTATCCAGAACGCCCGGCCGCGGTCGCAACTCGTTGAGCAGCCGCTCGGCAGTGCGCAACGCCATCGCCCGCGAGTCCTTAATCTCCAGATCGTCCGCACCGATGTCGGCGATCGAACCCTCGTTCGGCAGCTCGCCATCCGGATTGAGACAGATCTCGATCATGTTGTAGATCGCCTGCTGACCCCATTCGGGATTTCGCCGGCAGTAGTTGAACAGCCGCAGCGCGCTGTTCGGATTGCCCCGATACCACTCGTACAGTCCCTTGCAGTAGCTCAGCCCGGCCTCGCCGTCCAACCGGCTCGCTTCCTCTTCGGCCCGCTGCAGAAACCCACCGGCGTCCGGCAGCGTTCCACTCCGGCGCAACACCTCGATGAGCCGCGCCAGCGCCGTCCAGTAGTTCGGCTGGTTCAGCAGCAGCTGCGAGAAATGGTAGGCCGCACTTTCGAAGTCCATTCGCCGGAAGGACAGGTCCGCCATCATCACCAGCGCCATCTCATTGTTGGGATCGATCTGCACGATCTGCGCGCACGTCGCTTGGCAATCATCCATCCGGTTCAGCTGCATGTAGACACGGGCCAACGCTGCCATTATGACCGTGTCGGACTGCGCATACTTGAGCGCCTCCTTGTAGTGGTGTATCATTTGTTCGTTGTCGCGGATTGCCTGCGACTGCTCGGCCATCAGTACACATATCCTGCAATGAACAAAATAAAAGAATTCAAATTAAACTTATCATTACCCTTATCTGTTAACTAACGATATTTGCGTCAAAAAACAATGTTATACATAAATAAACCCCTCTGAACTCAGTTAACTTCTCGTACTACATGTCATAAGGTTTAAAGTTATCTTTAGTAAAAGAAATGGAAGCTATATTTGGTAGAAAAAAACAACAGAAAATATCCGTCCATTCAGTTCTCATTTCAAGGGTGCAAAATTAAATTGTTTCAGTTCTCATTTCAAGGGTGCAAAATTAAATTAAATTATCATAAAAGATTTGTTCATGCAGAACCAATTGTTGCACAAGGCAGTATATTTCCCAGCACTTTAAATTGCGGTATTAATTTGATTTAATAAGTTGATGAAACGATGTCATCCTTTAATGAATTGCGCGAAGAGACATTTGTTGTACACTGCGAATAATGTTTCTGTTTGACTATATCTTAGGCACCAAGTAGCTTCTGAGTTATTTTTATAATTAAATGTTTGTTGATATGGAAATATTTGAAATTAATTTCCATATTTCCTTTCAAAAACAATATTTTATGATCGTTGTTCGTGTAGCAAGAAAAAGGATGATTTTGGCAAGCGAAGGTAATTAGCAGACTTTACCGTTTTCTCTACGTTACCAAACCGTTCCCGATGCATGTTGTCAGCCTAGAAACTATCAACAGAGCACCAAACGAACGCAAGTTCTACATAGAGCTATTATTTTCTTCTCAAGATCCAAAAATTATTAACGAGTGACCAATCAAAACCCATCCTATTCTTCTTCGATGTAAAAGTGCGCTTGCCGTTTTAATGCGCAACGGGTAACTGAACTTTTCACCTTGTTCAGTAGCGAATAATACACGACGGGCGAATGAATCATTTACCCAACAATAAAATTGATCATAAGTCTAAAACCGAAAAAGTGTGATTATATGCAAACATAGAAATAAATTTAAAAACGTAAAGTAAGAACCGTTGGTCCTTTTATCAGCCAAATCTTACTTGGATAGCATCTTATTCTGCTCGGTCGCGACACCGCTCGTATGGTCCAACAGCAAGCGCTGCTGCACCTTCAACTGATTGTCCCTGGCCTCTTTCAGTGTCTGCAGGGAGGCACTCAATTGGCCAGCCTTTTCGCGTATCCGAGCGAGCAGCAACAGCTGTTTCGTGCGCATCTGAAGCACGGTCGGGTCGTCCATGTCACTGTTGGTGAAGGGAAATAGATGTGCATTTATGCCCTACAGCCGAACAAGAAACTTATTGAATAATTGAGGTGTTGCATCACTTACGCTCTAGTGTCATTAACATCGTCTGCAAGCGTCTGTTCGGCATTTTGGTACTGCTTCAGCTTAAGGTAGAGTTCCGCCAGGTCCAGCTTTAAAGGATAGTTCTCCGGGTTGGCTATAGCTTCCTGGTAGTAGGTGATTGCCTTACGGTACTGGTGCGTGCGCACGTACGCCCGACCGAGCTTGCTCGCAAGCAGCGAATCACGCGGATTCTGCCGAAGTGCCTCCCGGTACGCGTCGATGGCATCGTCCGGCTCCTGAATGGACATGTACGCGTCCCCGAGGATAAGGTAACTCGAGGCGTTCGGGCAGTTCGCTACCAGCTCGCGGAAGCACTGGGCGAACGTGAGCCGATCCTTGCGGTGGTTCAGATAGATGTAAGCCATCTTCGTCTTCGCCTGGATGTAGTACTGATGATCGGGTTGCATTTTACGCAATAGCTCGATGGCCTTCGCGTGGTTACCCTGTTGGATGTAGAAGTCGGCCATTGCCAACGCCAATCGACCCTCCTCGGACGTACCACCGAACTCGGACGACACGTGCTCTAGCAGCTTGAGCGCCTCCGTACTCTGGTTCAGCTGCTGGTGCGTTCCGATCATTTCCAGGTAAAGCGTAAGCCTATCGGTTGAGTTAAGTTTGACGTTTCCAAGGGCGGAGGATTTTGCGTTACCGCCAGGCACGACCGTAGTTGCACCGGTGTTCGTACCACTCAGATTTAACGCACTCATGAAGCTCTTCAGTGCGTCCTCGTGCTGCTGCTGATTCTTCAAAATAATACCATAGAGCAGATGATACATCGGGTTTTCGCGCACCTTAAAGCTGTGACTAAGGCAAATCTCGAGATTCTGTGCGGCCCGCTGGTATTGCTTCTGATCGATGTTGATTTCCGCTAGCAGCAGGTGCGCGTCCGGGTACGCAGGGTCAAGCTCCTGTAGGATACGGTTCAGTGTAGCTGATGCCGCCGCTACCTCACCACCGAGCCGTTGTACGAGCGCCAACAGATAGACTGCCTCAACCAGCCCCGGGCAGGCTTTCACGACCGACTCGAGCAGGTTTGCCGCCTGCAGCAACACCGGATGTTGTTGCTGCAGCATGCCGGTGGCAGCAAAACTCGAACCCACCGAAACCACACCCTTCACGGGCGAATGTGCCAGCAGTTCGCGGATCAGCTGCAGAAGAAAGTCCGGATTGAACAGCCTCAGATACTCCGGACCGTACGCGAGGGCTTTGAGGTTCTTAAAGTGTGCCTCCGACGCCGCCGACAGCAGTTCAATCGCGCGGGCAGAGTTGGCCGCATGCAGCTTGGCGGTCATGAACAGGAGCAACGGATTGGCGGACGTGTCCTGGATTTCGGTCAGAAACTCCAGCTGCTGCGTCACCTGGTCGGAAATGCCGCCCTCCAGCATCTGACAGAGCGTCAGACCGCAAAGGGTGTACACCGAGCTATCGTTCACCTTGGTCGCACTTTTGAAGTACGCTACCGCTTCCTTGTACCGACGCTGCAGAATTGCCTGATAGCCCAGCTCCGTTAGGTAGTCCGCGTTGGACCCGTTCACTTTGACTGCCTTCTCCACCAGCTTGAACGTTTCGGTCAGTATGCCCGGATGACGCCCGCAGACCGCCGCATAAAGTTGACCCAAGCGCAGAAACAGCTCCCCGTTTGCCGGTTCGATCTTGTCCAACGAACTCGCCAGATACTGTAGCGCACTGACACCAGCACCATAGTTACCGTCCTTCACCAGCAGCACCATAATCTTCACGGTAAGCGCCTCCAGGTTGGCCGGCTCCTCCACCAGAATTCGGTTCGCAATCTCCGTCGTATGCTCCCAGTGCCAGTTGGAGAGGTGTGTTCGCATCTTCTCCACCAGCGGAATGACCGACTCGGCAAAGCGAACCGCCAACCGGTTCAGCACCGCAATCGCCGTGTCAAAGTCACTGTTCAGCTGATGGAAACGCACCTGGCCGAGGCTGGCATCGAGATGTTTGCCACCGCCCTCGAGGGCCCGATTGAACAGCTCCAGCGTATGGTTGCTAGTGTTGCCCAGCAGCAGCTCGGACCAACCCTTCAGCGACAGCACATCCACATGGTCTGGCTTGAGGCGCAGTGCCTTGTCGGCGTACTCCTTCGCCTTCTCCGTTTTGCCGCTCAGGTGTAGAAACAGGGCCGAATAGTAGGCGGACTGTGCCGTAAGCCTTTTCCGCTCCTCCTTAAGCTTCCCGTCCAAGCTGATCAGTTCCTCCTTGTCGACGATGTGGCACCGCTTGTGCGTGTACATCAAGCAGAGCGTCACGGCCATGCCGAGATCGCGGTCATTTCGCAGCTGGTTTAGCTCCCGTATGCCCTCTTGGATGCGGATCCCATCCAGCACCAGTGCCAGACCGTTGAAGAATCGAAAGCTCACCTCGCTGGTATATTTGGCCATCGCTTCCAGAACGGTGCGCTGCATCGTGTGGTAGTAGCGGTTCCTTGCGTGGTAAATAATCACACTGCGATAGTCGTGTTCGTCCATTTTATCCACCCGATTCAGATTCAGTGGTCACTCCAACGAAAACTAGACTTGTTTTATCCCGATACCGTTGGATTGTTTGAGCAGCGCTATTTGTTTACGTCCGGATCGTTGCATGGTAACGGTAAATAAAACAGCAGTATCACACGCACACACATGTAGCCCGCTCATATCTTTTGACAACATAGCAACATTTTGTTTATCGTTTTATACCATATCCACCAGGCTCGCAGAAATTTTAAGAGAGAAACATTCTATATATTTCCATTTTTTTCATTATAGCTTGACTTAAAACATCTTGTAATTTGTAGATAAAATATATAACAACTTTCCTTTCGTCGCTCTTTGAAATTGGTAATCTTTGCATGCGAGTTAAGATGATTTATTTTATCCGAAACAAGACCAAATATGCAACCCAACGAAGCATCTTTATATGAGGTATAATTAAGGTATCGGGAATAAAAATCGATACGACTTCCTTCGCCTTTTCTAGAGTCAATGTTTTGTGAGTACGGATCCATTTCAAGCCGCTTCGATTCCTGGAGCTATATTCTCCATCCCTACTCGTTCACTGTTGGGTTCAAGGTTATTAAAATGAAGCAATATCCCAGCAGTCTGATCTAATGGTATTTTCACAAAGGCCTAGGCTGTGATATACAGTGTGTCGTCAATTATAAGGGGTCGAATAAAAGCTAATTTACCAATGTAGTGATCAGTTATATTACAAATGAACTAACCTAAAACTTTAACTTATCATTTTAAAAATAACGGTTGTTTGAGAAGTTTACTAAAAATATTCTCTCTGTTTCGTATCTGTTTTATTTTTTCTATGGCAGGAAAACATCCAATTAAGCACTATTTGAGAAACGACGAATTTCCATGCTTTTGAACACTGATAAAAACCGGCCTTCTTTCTGCCGCGGATAATCGACGTTGTACTGTCTATTCTACTAACCTTGATGAAATCTCTGGAGGAGCATGCAAAGTGGTGGGTAGAAATGGTATATTGCATGTTTTTTGACAAAGATAATATTTTTAATCCCCATTATAATTTCATTTGCATGTACTTTACTATTTTTGGTCCGTCTACTCAGTTGGTAATTGCCCTCACACAACGAAACAATGGCGGCAACTAAACGAACGTTGGCTGCCTGAACTCGTTAACCCTGTGCTGTAAACATCGTGGTGTATTTTTTCGGCATTTGACATTCCGCAGGTCGGCCGTTGCGTTCGCGCATTCTACGGTATTCCTTCTCCCCGTACGGGTGGTGTGAACGGCGATTTTCCTGCTCCTGACACTGTTTCAATGTTTCATAGTGCGGTTCGATCGGGACAATGCAGCGCAGTTTCTCACGCCTTTTGTGCAGAAGTTTGTAATCGGTGATTGGTTTCCGCGAGCGTTCCGCTTCCGCCGCCCTCGAAGCGCACCACTTTCGCTTCCGTCGCAGTGTGAACCGTGGTGTAAACCAAGTGCTACATACCCGGACTCTGCGCGTACGCAAACGTTTGCCCCCGAAACCTCGATCCAACAGAACGACCATCAGCAATAAACACAAACCATAACCACAATCCCAGCAGCCATCAACTGCCCGTCGCGGATGCAACAGGAAGAACACAACCGTTCCCGCCACAACCGACGGACACAGGGATGCTAATCGTCTGCAATGACACATTCGGCCTGGCGGATAAAAGATTGACCTATTATTCCAAGGGTGTTGTTATCACACGGGCATCCTTTCGAGGCAGCCGTTGTCTACTTACAAGAAACGTCGTTGGTTGCGGTAACGCCTATTAGTTCTTCTTCTGCTGCTTCATCTGGTAGGATTTACACCAGCACTGCTTCCTGGCCCTTCGCACTGCTAACCTGGTGGATGTAGACCTCAACAGGGTTGCGCACCGGCAGCTAAGGCTATATGTCCCGTAGCCTGTTAGTTAGCCGCTCTATCTAGGCTTGGCCTATAAACAGGCTATAAACAGGAAACAACATCACTTGCAAGCTGTCTACCGCGAGCTGAACTGAACAAGTTTCCTACGATGCTCCAACTCCAAAAGTAACCCCCAGGACTATGACTCCCAGCCGGAAGTGTGCTTTGGCTACCATAGGAACGCCTTAATTCTTACCCTGCGTTGGAGTACATCCTTGAAAAGGAAAAGAAGCGGCAAGGTTAAGGCATCCCCTATCAGCAAGTGTGTCGCTAACTTAAAACAAAAAAGGACAGCGATCGCTATGGCCTCCGCAGAAGCAGACACCATACCCATTCTTCTCATAACCGCAAATGTGGGCAGCGTTTTTGAAGACGTAAGTATCAACTTAGGTTAGGAGTTTTTCTTAGGAGGAGCAAAAATCCGATCTGAAACATTAACATTATGTGGTAAATATATGGTCTGAGCATCATGTAGAATCTATGTTGAAGTACAAGCTGCTTGCTTTTTTGCCTTATTATTTAACATTTGTTTTGTTATGTTCACAGCACGGAAGTGATAGATTTATTGCTCCCATGTTGCAGACTCCGTCAACCCACCAAGCAATGTAAGCGGCTCGTAGCACGTTGTTGTTTGCGCTAGACGCAGTTCTAATTTGCTCATCGGAAAAGTAAATCCCGCCCAGATGCATCGTAATAAATTACTCCAATACGCTGCGCGCCAGTTTGTCGGGCTTAAGCGAAGTAAATACAAACATGCGATCTAAGGATACTTTGCCCTAGCCTACCATGGGAAGGGTTAATGAAGCGCGTCGGCCACAAAACTAATGAGCGTAAAAGGTGTCACCGATGGTGTGCAGCCCAGAAGGGTGGGGAGGGGAGGGGAAAAACGAGATGCTATCAAATGCAGCCCCAGCCAGCCATACCAACAATGCGCATTTGAGCTTGAATTATATTTTTAATTCGAACCGTAGCGCCTGTGTGCATTGGTTGATACCTAAACACACCTATGTTTGTACAGCTTTTTCCACAAACATTTGCCATAGCAGTGCACTTTTATATCTTTTCCTTTCAATTGGCTTACAATTGTATGACGCATGTGTGTGAAGTTTCCTTTAAACAGTTGAAGATGCTCTGATATACTTAGAACACATCGTTATGTCTCAACGCTCACCTCTAACGGATACATAAAATATTTATTGAAATGATAGACAAGCCCTAGGCGCATTGATTGTTTGTTTTATAAATAAGCGATGTTATTTTATAATTAACCATTCCTTGCTAATAGCGAAATCGATGTGAAGAGTTTTTTCGGATTAATTTCCAGACACAACCGTCAGCGTAGGTTTCGAATAAAGAAGCGTTGCGAAATAGAGCGACACCAGTCTTGTGCCGCTGCAAGATGGCTTCCGTTAATTTTGAGCACGCATAGTGCGGCTTTAAGTGAAGCCGTAAGCGAACAAACCGGGCCGCGCGGGAGGAGATGGCGCACCGGCCCGCTAGAACCATGCCCGCCCACCCTCCACTCCTGGTGTCCCCCCCTTGCTCGCGCTAACGTGGTGTAGGTGTTTATTTTTGTTTATTTACCAAAGTTTTGCCGTACCACTTTATCGTTTGCTGGCCCGCCCGTAACGCGCTCCCGCTAGGGTCAGGCTCGTCAAGAATGTAGAACCGTAGTGTGCAAGCGACAGACCAAAGAAGACCGAAAACAATTCAAAATAGAAGCGACGTCGTTTAGCTGCAGGCAGTGGACACAGCACCAAGCTCGCTAGGAAGTGGGAGGGGGAAGACAGGGCGGGGTGAGGTGAACGAAAAACAACAAAACTACAAGAATCAAATCTCACCGTACGCCGTACAGCAGCGAAGAGCAGCAAATCTTATACCGTAGTCGTTTCAATATTTGTTCGGCCTGTACGAAACCAGGGACGAAAACCTTCAGATAAGCTCGAAACGATGGCGTTTTTATTTTATCCGCTTTTTTTCTTGTATAAGCATAATTTATACATTCGCTTGACAGTCAATGTGTCACAAGAGGAGTATCCCGGGTGTAAGCTTTAGAAATATAATTCTTCGCCAAAAACCCGGGCGCCAGCCTCACTTTCATATGCTTTACTCTTCAACCCGCGTGTATCCCATTGCTTCCGGGATCTTAGGAACGCGTTAAGTTCAATATTTTCCAAAAATTTACCATTTTTTTGGGTTAGTTACGTAAACCAATTACCATATTTTGAAATGCATAGTTCCATCATTTCTTTCCAGGGCGTTGAAGCGGGGTCAAAAGTTAATTTTTTACTGAGGTTTCATCGACTGGCGAAAATCTGACTCGTCTTGCCTTATCTAAATATTTCTTAATTTGACATCTTCATCTTAATTTGACTAGTTTCTCTTTTGCCGATAACGCATAAGGTGCTAGCTAAACAAATGTCTATACCAACATGTCAATGTTAAAATACATTTTCGTTGGTATCACTTTTCAAATGCAATACAAGTACACCAAAATTTAAACAATTGCGATGCTCTTCGTAAATAATCAATTTGTCATTAGTTTAATATAATAAAAAAGACTTGGTGCGATGGTGTACAACTTGTTAAAGTTCTATCTGCATGAGGGGTTAAAAAAAATTGCCGGAAAGCTACAAAACACCACCACCAAATTACAATCAAAAACCAATTACCCAACGGGGGAAAACAAAGCATGAGAGGCTCTGAGTCCCCGAGTCCACAAGAATGATGAATGCTACCAGCGATGCCAATGAAATTAAAATTTTCATAAATTTGAAAAGGCATGCTTCGGAACAAGAGTACCTTCCATTATTCAAGGAAGTGTTGTTAAGCAGGAAAAAAGCGTATATTTCGGTCAAAATCTCAGTACACTGAGAATTTACCACTTTACCTGACAATTTTGCCAACAAGTGCTCTTCTGTCATGTTTTACACAATTATCCTTTTCACTGGCGGTGGGGGCGTTATGTCATCACCTTTTCCGTTCAAATTTCTTCAGATCCTTCCTTCATTGATACCGGTCATACTTATGATGAGGTTATAGAAATTCTTCTCTACAGTTGTTGATAATTACCACCAGATGTTTACGCACTATGGTTGAGATGAAAAAAAGGCTAGTACTTCTACACCGAGCTATATATCAATGGCCATCACAAGCGCTCCACGTCGAATCGTGTGCAGAATGCTAATGAGTGCTAATGAGACAAAACGTTCGCATAAAACGTAAACGTAAATAATGTAAAAAAAACAACTGCAACCACATACACCTAGAGCAGTGGAATCTTTTCTAGCCAACTGTGTTAAATTGGTCTTTTTATTCCCGAGCAGCTTAACGTGTTTTCAACCATCCCTTCATATATGAACCGATTTACAATAGTACGATATAGTAACTTTGTTCGTTTTTTTTATGTTTTTGTTCATTTTTGCACGCTCCCGAACCCCGATGAAACCGAAAGCCGTCCAAGCTGCTGCACCTATGGCTCCGGGAGTTTCTCGACCACGTCGCCCAGCACCGGCCAGCGTTCATCGCGCTCCACCTGCAGGAGGTCGGCGGCAAGACCTACGAAAAGTCGATGGAGTACGTGCAGGAGTTTATCAAGAAGCTCTGCGAGTCGGAAGAGCTGCGCGACTACAATCGCATCCGGGTGTACCTGGACGAGGACTACAATTCCGCCGAGCATTTCACGGTGAGTCGGGCCGAGATACGGTGCATGCGATCGTTCGTTTTCCCTCCACCTTAGGTTCAGCACCTTCACTCATTCGAAACTTTACACTCCCGTTAGTTCATCGTAAAAGGTTAGAGCATTTTGTAGGTGTGAAAGATGGAAACTAATTCGGCAGGGCAGAGAAACGTAGGGAGGAAACAGCGGTGGGAAGAATTGTTTGTCAAACGGATGGCAAATGGACCAATGAATACTGATGAGCCCCACGTTCTTCCGGGGAGTTTTGCCGGGCCGGCATTTGTTATGCTGGGCGTATTGCAACACATTTGTCCGCATCCGGTAGCACCAACGCACACACACACACACTGGTTCATGGGAGCGCTTTGGCCCAGGTCGGCCAAGTTGCCCATGGACACGGCGTAGGGCAGCATCGACTCCGACGGCTGGCTTTCCTCCAATTGTTTGTTTGCTTGATGTGTGTGTCTGTGTGTATGCCAGTTTCTTGCAAAGGTCATTGTATTTCCGATCGGTTGGCTTCGATTGGCCGCCAGAACGCGTTCGGCATGGATGGGTTGAACCAGGGTGCTGGATCAGGTAACACCTGTTTGGACACCGTGACACTTGCAGTCGTTTTTTTTTTTACCCGTAACCGAAGAGAAACCGAATCTCTCCGATCAGATGCGGAAGATCGAATTGGTACGCAATCGCAAACGAGAAGATGAACAAAAGCATCGAAGCTGTTTACAATGTTGCTAGCATTTGCCAAATCTATACGTTAGCGCCCATAACAATGCAATTGTTCATTATTGTTATGGCTTCTCGAAGCTTGATTTAAATGCTATGCTTGTTGTACCATGTGAAGAATGTATTATGAAAATTAAATTATAAACCTTAACTGGACAGGAATACAAGTGGAAGTGTCATTACTGGTTCATGTACTTTTAATATATTTTATTTAACGTATCCATTCCATCGAATTCCATTGTTCATTAAATTTTATTTTAAGTGTGGCTGAAGAAACAGAAGAAGTAGTGTATATCTTCTGATTAGTGTTGGTGTTCCTTAAAATCAAAATTTTTTTACTTTTAACATTACTTAATTTGGATAAGATTAACACATTGTTATGCTATATAATTACAAGTGATTTTATATTTTTAAATTTAGTTCACACATTGAAGTATTAAATAACATGAGCGGATGTCAACGTTTGAACGGATGCAAGGACGAGAATAATTACGCTAAACCGATGACAAAAGCATCCTGCCTTGAAACGCTAGTTTCATAGGAATTCTAAGAGAAAATTCTCCTGCCATTTTGCCTTTTACCCCCTACCACCCACCGCCACATTCACCACAATCGATGCGGAATACGAAATCTAATTAAGGAGCGACAAACAATAACCGGTAGAAATGGGTTTCTTGCGAAAGAAAAAGAAGGTTGCACTGATTGGAGCTAATGGACAAAGGTCCAGCTCAGAAGCATCGTCTTCTTTCGAGACCCGAAGAAGCCCGACCGAAACCCTCTACGGGGTTTCCCGTCCCCGCGTATGTAGGTGTGCCCGTCGGGATTCGATTATGAAAGCCATCATTCGCCTCGCTGATGCTGATCCTGGGAGGAAGCCTCAAAAGGGAAGCAAACCGTGACCACCTCCCAGCGTACCGTGTTGATCTATTTCTGGCAAGTTGCTTTTGTACGCCTTGCCTTGCCATCACATTGATTTTTCTTCTTTCTTCTTTCTTCTTTGTGACTCTCGCAACATATGCGCCCCATTGGCACCGGGGGAGGATCGCCAATGTTTGCTGGCGAGTTGAAGGACACGCGTTACACTAGCGTCATGGAAAATGTTCCGCTGGGAACAGCGTAAGTTTTCCCGGTGGATGCGATGTAATTTGTGGGGACGATGGGTGTTGTCACAGGTTCAACAAGCACATGTGTCACATACCCGCTTCATCGCAACCCCTCGGCAAAAGGGACGGCTTTTGTATTGGGCGCATTAACACACATATTTTTCAAGGTTGAATTTGTTGAACTTATTGTGTTGTGGAGAATTTTTATGTTTATATCCTATGTCTTTCAAATATGCGCTACTATGTGATCGTTTTGTGTCTATTTTATGTTGATAATATCTTTCATGGGCATAAAACGTATATTCTATTCAATTGGACGAAATAATATCTCGCATAATGGGTTGATGCATTTTAAAAAACTACGGCGAGACAACGAATTTTGGGCATTGTTTTTTAAAAGCTTCTGAAATCGCGCCTTTGTGAGAACCAAAAACAAGCAAGCTCTTTTTCATGCATCAAGCCCCATTACGGAGATAATAAACAAAAACAATCCACAGAAATTTCGTCAAATTGACGCAATGGTATGCATACTGATAATAACAATGTGCATAACAATGATATATCCAATGACGCATGTTTACGTTCTGAATGTTAAATACTACTTGAATGAATCTGAATAAATAAGCTATCTTAAAATGATAAACATAAAGTAAAACAGAACAAGTGAACTTCGCTTCCCAGCGCCACAACGTCATAGAAAAAAATAGCTATTTAACAAGAATAAAAAATAAGATAAGATTGTAAAGATTGGTAGCAGTAAGATTGAAAAGAATAACATCTGAATCAACTGTTGAAAAAAATTACTTAAGAGCGTTCTTAAGAATGTACCAAAATTGCTAATGTATTTCAATTTTTTGTTTTTTTTTGCAGGCGCTGGGAAACTTGTACTTTGTGCAGAACACTGTCGACCACGTGTTGATGTGGAACTTTCTGACGCACGAATGGGATCCGGTCGAGGGCAAGAGCATACACACCGGAAGCATCGAAACGGTGGCGAGCAAGGAGAAGGCCAAATTTCCGCAGCAATTTTTTCCGGAGGTAAGAAGTGGTCTTTTACTGAGTAAAGTTTCACTTTTCGTTGACGTGTCTGCTTTCTCTCTTTCCGTTTTTTTTTTTAGTGCAAATGGTCACGAAAAGGATTCCTCCGTACGCGTTGGTTCCTGAGCGGCACTGTGTTTGATCTGGTGAACATTCATCTCTTCCACGACGCGTCTAATCTGGCCGCCTGCGAGGAGTATCCCTCGGTGTACTGTAAGAGTCGTCGGCGGGCGCTCGTACACACGCTCGAACGGTAGGTGGGAAAGGGGGGGCAACCATGTATCTAGAGACTTACCCTACCGTTGTTTTCTCGTTCGAGTGCATTTTTATTAAACTCTCTATTTTTTAACCTTCCTTTGCACATCAGATTTCATAAAGACACTGTTAACCGACCAGTGCCATACTTCGTATTTGGTGATTTCAACTTCCGCTGCGACACGGAAGGTGTTATTAAGGTTGGTAGCGCTTGGCTGATGGGAGGGTACGGAAAATTGAAAGCAATTTGTACTAATTTCCGTTTGTTTCTTTATCGGTAGAAACTTACCGAAGATCTCACAGTGCATCGGGTACAGAATGCGAAACACGACAGTACAAAGGTTCAGTATCGTGACGCGGATGGAGCAAACGTGCTGACGGTCGGGAAGAAGGAGTTTTTCCACTGCGATCAAAGCACGTTCAAGGAGAGTTGGGTAAGCGCAAAAATACGTTTTATTTTATTTATTTTTTTCTCATTTGTATTAATTTAATTTGTAATCTTTGCGCTGTGATATATTCGACATCACGAAAACCTACATACTTTACGGTTTTGTAACTGTATAAACGAGTTGTTAGATCTATCATGCATCACGTTTGTTTTAAAATACCAAATTAATTCTAGTATGCAGCAACTGTATCGCAGTCATAGAAAATGTTACAAAATCGTATTATTTTGTTGAAAACATTAACATTTTTCTTTGAACATGATCTTAGTTTTACAAGGTTTGCTTTTCATTTGCTCTAGTTTTCAAGTACATATAAAGCGTGTGTTATATGTGAAGGTTTAGTTACAATTTTAAAAGACTAGCTACAAAAACCCGGTTACACGAGCCCTGGTTGAAAAGAAAATCAGTATTTTCTATTTTGTGAAGCTGATGCAATCGTTTCTTATTTATTATTTAACAGTTATTGGTCAAATAGCAGTGTTTCAACGTGTCAATTACTTTCCCCGGCTCAGATGCCTAGTGAATTCATTGTCCACATAAAACAGGATATCACGCATTCCGTATGTCGTACCACTTTAATCTTAATAAAAACGGAACAAATTTCATCCTTCAATCTAGTCTACTTTGGTCAATCATATTATAAGCATTGGAAAAGAAACAACAAACTGAATTTTGTTTGAATTTTGTTTAATTCTTACGAGCAGCATGAAAACTGAAGTAAAACTGCAAATTTGGTATGTTTCATCAAATTAAGAAGTTGAGGAGTTCGGTATCTTGATTTCGGCCATATTATGGCAACCAACAGGGTCAAAATTTCATGACTTTGTATCGAAAAGCACTTTCCACTACTACTGGGTCACTGCGATCCAAAATTTTCGATTTCATATTTCGTTAAGTAGATTGTAAACACTTTTCAAACAAACTGTCACAACAATGGCGGAACAGAAAAAGGCTTTGCACCGACCTGTATATTGAATGATCTTGGTATTAATAGAGTTTTAAAATTTTAAATGATTCAAAAACTTGCATGCATTATTAAGAAAAACTATTTTGGTTATCCAAGTATCCTTGCATTTTCCTCTAATGCGCTGGTTGCTATAGCGATCATTGCAATGAGATTAGAGTTTTCCGTGTTTTTGTGCGTTATATTATAAAACGAATAAGAAAACAAACATCTAGCGTATAATATAATAATAAGCGTGTAGCATGAGAAGATAGCAATAAGTAATGTAGAATAAGGTTTTCCTCTGTTGTAATAATAATAATCGAATGTTTCCCCTGCCTTTCTGCAGCTACGTCAATTCGACCGAGAGCTCGATTCGCTCCGGAGCATACTGTACGAGTATCCCATCACATTCCCACCGTCGTACCCGTACGAGGAAGATCCGATGCAGCCGTGCTCGTACATGGCGACCCGCTGCCCAGCCTGGTGCGACCGGATACTGGTGAGCCCGGCGGCCCGCAAGCTGATCAGCGACAGCAATGTCAACGGCGATGGTGGCAACTCCGGCGTCGATGGATCGCCCGTCCGCTACGGCATCATCGGAGCGAACGTGTGCATGGGTGACCACAAGGTAGGGGAAGATGGAGAAGCAGGTTGCCCGCGCTCTCATACGAACTAATCCTGTTTTTATCGTTCGGTGTTCTGTTCCACTTTCCAGCCAGTTTATCTCAGCACGCGAATCAAGACGAGTCAAGGTATTTTAGATTACTGTTCCTGTGATACGCATGCGCCCGCAACACCCCGTGTTGAACACCCAGTGCCCATTAGTAGTAGCGGAAGTAGAAATAGTAGTAGTAGTGGTAGTGCAAATAGTGATAGTAGTAGCAAAAGCGTTACCGATATCGTAGCTGGCCATAGTAGTAACGGCAGTGATGCCGCTGCCAAAGTTAGCGTTCCACGTGGTGGATCGAGCGCTCACCCTTCCATCCTACCGACATTCGCCACCAATGGTGGCGGGTCATGCCGTGCTTGCTGTGCTCGCATCGAGCAATGCCTTGAGCGCAACCTGGGGGAGCTTGAACCGGACATCGGGAGTGGCGGGCTGTTGGGAGCGGAATCGCCCTCGAGTACACCCATCGTCAGCATAAGCGTGTTCGACACCGACAGCAATCTGAATGTGTGTATGTGCGCGCTGTACAGCAGTCAGGCGCAGCCCGGGGAGCCAAGTGACGGCGAGCGGGCTCCGATCTGCCCGAACTGTCGCAACATTATCAAGCACCAGCCGGTCGAGCACCGGAAGACGCTCATCTCGCGCCGGATGATGCTGGCGAACGACATCATCGTCAACCGCATCGACACGCACTACCTCAACACGTACACGACGCTGGCGGGGGTCGGAAGCACGACCAACGGCGCCCCGCTGGATGGGTCGCAGCTGGCGCACCATCGCTTCGAACCGTACACTCCAGAGAGTGCCGAGTCGCACTCGCCGCTTCCCGAGTCGTACGAAAGTAGCAAGGGTTCGCGCTCCACCACCGATACCGGCACGGACCGCGGCGATGGTGACCGAAGTGCCGAGGGAGGAGCTAGCGGTGACGGTGACGATAGCGGTGTTGTTGGGGTCACGGCCGACGACGACGACGACCTCGCTGGGGACGACGAACCTACGGCGCTGTCACGAGCCGGCGATGAAGAGCAGCAACCACTGCTGGCGGCCGCTCCGATCGAAGCCGAAGTAATTATCGAACAAGAGTTCCCCGTTCATCCACCCGCTGCGAGGCAGACGCCCGCCAAGCTCCCGCCAACGACGGCAACCAAAGGCAAGGAACCGCATCCGAAGCCCTCGGACACATCGCTCGGCTCGGGCGGCTTCAGCGGAGTCTCGCCCCGTCAGCTCAAGTCCCGACTCGAAAGGCTGAAACGGTTGGCCGACGAGCGCCGGAAACAGTACGGTGAGTGGACGCGCAACCGCTCCAGGTGCGATACCGCTCGCAGCGAGAACAGCAGCTCCGGCACGCTGACCGTGCTGGCGTTGGCCGGCGACGTCGGTAGCGATGGCGGGGAGCGGGTGATGCCCGCCGGGTCTGCCGCTGCCGCTCCAGTATTAGCGATTCCCCTGGTGGACGACGCACCCGCCGGCGGCTGTGCAGTGAAAGCTAGCAACAATAACATTCGTTCGCAAGGCCCTGCTTTGGATGGTACGCTCACGGCACCATCGCGGGACACGCTTCTGGCCGGGGGATGCTGCCAGGGGATGTGTATTATCCTGTAGCCTCGAACTGTTGCTCCCGACCATCCCGAACAACCCGAACATCCCGAATAGGAACGTGCGCTACACACCAATGAACGCTATCATCTGCGATGGTAAACCCACCCCCCCCCCCCCCCCCTCCCACTGTTTATTTAATGAACCTCCCTAGTGCTTGCGATCGTACGCTAGAGTGTAGTACTTACTAAAGAATAGATATCTTAAAAGGAGGTAACGGCGAGTGAGAGAAAGTAAGGAAATTACATGATAGTTTCGAAGTGAGTCACGAACTTACGGTTTGCATCTGAAACGAAAAGCGAAACGCTTATTCCCGCACCATTGAGTACTTACGTTTCGGTCGTTTTGCGCGTGCGGAGGAAGCTGCATCGGTTTCGTTGTCGTGGGTTTATTCACTTTTGTCAGGTGTGTTGTGTCAGGTTGGAGCCGCAACCGCATATATCTTCCCTATTTATTGTACGCTAACATGTATGCCCTACTACTGCTATTGCTGCTACTGATACTGCTGTTTGGTATTGGACTAGGTTTTTGTTTTTTTTTAATTATTTTTTGTGTGCATCCCTCAAACATTCGCCACTATTTGCACACCATTGCTCAGGATCGTCCTGGCTACGACACGAATGTTCGCTCGAAAAGTAAACGGGAGAGTTAAGCAAAACGAGACTCAATCACCACACTTCACTGAGACGGAAGTGGAAAGTAGACGCGGGAAGCTATTATTTATATCGTCTACCAGCGCAACAAGAAATCTCCCAAGAAACTCACGTCCCGAAGAATTTCATTATATTTAAACATCATCCTTCTGGTGAATCTGAACACTGCATCGACTCGAACAGCTAAGAATACGCATTCCGGTCACTCGAACGGTAGCCCAAACGGTGCCTTTAACACTTTCCGAAAAACGCGCAAATACTTACAATAATTGAAGGCTACGAATCGAATGCGAATCATTCGTAGGTCCACTGTGATCTGTAGGTGCCTTAAATACTTACCGATGCTTCTGACACACGCAATTACTTACTTACCTCTTATCCGTTGTAATGGTAAATAATAACTTAAACCTTTACGCGGGTAAATAACAACTACAAAATGGATCGTTAATTTCATCCCGGCGTGTTTCGTAAATTGACAAAATATCCCCCCCTCCACCTTACAATCAGCTCTATATTCCATTAGCTACACACACACACACGCACAAAAACACTGCATTCATGGTATTCCAACAAGCCAACACTCGTGCAACTACTTATCGGATGCTCGAACGAAACGATAAACGCAACTTAATTTATATTAGCATACCTTTTAAGTAACTTAATTAGTCCGTAAATAGAGTCATGTTTATGTTTATGGTTATTTTTTGTTTGTTTTTTTTTTATATAAACAAATTCCCCAAACAATGGAATTCGAATTGCAGTTGCAGCAAATCCACCTTAATGTTCAGCTTCACTTGATTGTTATCCGAAGACAGGATAGGAAATTCGTACAGGACTGCCAATTATTGATTAGATCGTTTTTGTGTTTCTCAACCTTGCCTCAATCAGGCCCCAATTCTGTGCCCATAGTATGAGAACAATAGTTTTTATTTTTATTTTATATTTATTCGTTTGATTATATATAGCGTGCGAGTAGTACCTATCTAGCTGTTTCATGGTTTTTTTTTAATTACGCTCATCGTGTCTACTTCACAGAAGTTATTGCGGGTCAAATATATTTTAAACTTAGATATAGTCAATGTAGTATCACTTGCAAATCCTTGTCTCGCCTGTGACGTTATTTTTATAGACTTTTTTAATAGCAACCACTATATTTAAGACGAAAGGTCGAAGCAAGCTATGGCGAATTCCGCTTTAAATATACAACAGTAGTAACCAAACAGTTATACGCTGCGTTTTGTTCCGTTTCGTTTTATTTCATTGTTTATTAGTACTAAGTTTATTTGATGTTTTATTTTGTTGTGTCGAAGTTGTTTTTTCTTTATTAATTTTCGGGTTTGTTCTTGTTTTGTTTTGTTTGTCTTTCGGTGAAACTCATTATGTGCTCATTAGCTCACCCTTTTAGGATTTTTTTGTTTTTTAGAGAACCTGTTCGTGCTCATGTGTTTTCCTCGTTTCGCACTGAATTATTCTCACACTGTGTCCAACGTTTTTGGTTGTGCTTCCCGGTTTGCTGAGTACGTGAAGAAAAATCCCTGACGCGGCAGTAGTATAACAGAGAGATGCAAGCCAACCAATCGCTACGGTGCCATTGCTTCGACATGTCCGGGTGCTGGGGAGCTCGAACCGAACGCAAAACATATCCAAACACGTTCAACTGAATCGCTGAATTGAGTTGCTACTTTACTGAAGTATTGTTTTTCCGTTTCGTTTTTCTGCTTCACATATCACGCATTACTTCTCTCAGCAGTCAGCAGCGGAGTGAATCCCGGGCCGGATGGAAATGCCAGCGAAATCACAGCCCAGGAGCTGCAGGATCGCTTGCAGGAGTACACTGATCTCAACACGCGCATCTACGACCAGCAGCAGCAGTCGGAGACGGCGAGCCTGAAGGTGCAGTCGCGTTACGTGATGGTCACACCCGTAACCGCTTCGGATGGATCGACTAACGCCCTAGGAGACCGCAGTGGTGAGCCGCCGGCAGAAGTCGAGAGTGATGCAGCCCACTTCGGCGATGCGGCCGGTTCGCACTGCGGACTTATCTTTCGTGAGACAACGGTTTAGGCAATCAAACCCGGTCGATTTGGTACTGCCTTGCGCGAAAGACGGTTTCGCTTGGCACGCTCGCAATTACTGATATTTATTTTAACAAGCATATCCCTCAATTCAAAGCAAAGTCGCAGAGAGAATAGTTTTCCTTAAACCTATCAGTTCCTTTCTAAGCAGCATCATTTTTTTTATATTTCATACATAACAGCAATCGATCTTTGATTTTTGTTTAAAACTATTTTATTGGATTCGTTGGAATAGAAGAGGCTTGTTTGGTTTGTTACCACCCTGAAGACTTTTAGCTGTAAGCATAGAAGAATAATTATCAAATTTGGTTCGTTTAATCTTCCACATATCAGAACACCTAACCCCGTGTCTACTATTTGAATAAGCAAAGGCAAGTGCCGAGAATATGCGAATAGAAACGCTCAAGGACAGACGAGCAAATCAAGTTAACTTACCGAACAAAATGTCACCTGTTATAAATGTGCGAACTATCGAGTTATTTGCGTAGGGCATTAAGATAGGGTAAATCGAACTGATTGCTTATCAACGGCCGATACGAAACCGGTTGTCACATAATCTCTACCAGGATATCGTGTGTTGATGTGTAGTTGGACATTTCCCCGTTTTGTGTGGCATAGAAAAGAGGGGATAGCGCTCGTGTTTATGTAATGGAAGTTAATGAACAATGTTGTGTCACTGCTGGCTATCTTCACCAATAAGGCAGTATAAGCTAGAAAATAAAAAAAAAATTGCAGGCAACAAGTCTGAGGTAGTTGGCGTGATGCCACATAGAAGAGTCAGAGCTTATCAATTATTACTGAGCATTGTTATGGGCGAATAGTTAAAACAGGGATGTTGTATTATTGCAGCGCAATTTTAGTTCAGGTTAAATTAGTTTCTCTTACCTAATGTATTGTTCTATTAAAAAAAAAATCTAGTCCTTTCTGGGTAACACCCAGTATTTCCTGTTACGGGTTGCGTGCTTATTTTCATGGCCATAAAAGTGTGATGAGGCATATTATATGAATCTTGATATTAGATCAACTCTTATTAGGAATACGCTTATAGTATTATGATACACTATTTTATTAATTTCAATCAACTTTAATGCAACCCAAACCGATGCAAATAACAATCCATCCGGATGTGAACAATATTGTATCAAGTTAGGTTATCAGTCACGAAGCAAACAAGAATAACCGAGTATCGTTAAGATGGATTACCAGCACCGACCATGCCACTTACATATTTTTACGCCCTTTTACAGTTGGTAGCGTACCGTGAAACCTATTTAACGATTCTTTAAACTTCGCTTATGCATGTTCGACGTTACGAAGCTAAACTCGAATGTACGAATAGTTCAATTTTAAGAGCGAAGTTTAAAAACTATGTTAAGTAGATTTGACGTTTTGCTTCTAACCGTAAATGGGGGTAGTGTACCCACCCACCAGTAAAAATGAAAGATGCCTTGTTTAGTAAAAAACAGGTGATTTTGTTCCAGCCAAACATAGTGAAATATCTAGCAATAGAATGAAGCAATCGTAGCTAGTCTTCTCTCTGCAGTACTTCGATAGCAATGATTTTTTCTGGCTTTTACCATCCTCCTCGGGGATTACGTTATGGTGCTGAGGAATGAGCGAGGAAGCAGCATTTACAGTATATTATTAAATGTGCATTAAGCAGCTAGCATACAAGCGGCAGTATACATATATAAACGAAGTGTTTTTTCATAGCGAAGTCGAGTAAATCCATGTCATTAAATACCGTCAATAAAATAGAAAGGTAAAGGCAGATGGGTAGACAAAAACGTAGGCTAATAACTATTAACAAATGGATATTAAAATAACCACAGCGTTCGTTTGAATATAACTTTATAAAACCCACCCAAAAATAAGCGCGTTTTATTTATCCATGCTTGCCAATCGTTTTGTTTCCTGCTTTAAACATGTATTAGTTAATACTTTTCCTCTTTTTAGTCGGGAGTAGTACATAGACGTTGTGAACCGAAGAAACCGAACTTATAGAAACGTATCGGAGTAAGTAATCGGAGTATTTTCGGATTAATACAAAAAGACAAGATAAAGGTAATCTTTAATGTGATGTAATGCATACAATGCGATTTATTTCCTTGCTAAGGCAAACGGCCCTAGCTGTTGTTTCTTGGTTTGCTGGATGGGGTTAGCATTTTGTAATGGCGCACGAGTAAAAGAGTGTGTGAGTGTACCCACATGGTGGTGGAGGCGCATGATGAAGATCTTTCCCTCTTTCTCTCTCTCTCTCTCTATTTATCTCATTTTCTTTCTCTCTCCCTCTCTCTCTCGCTCTCTTTCTCTATGTTTGTCATTCTGCCCATCAGATTAATCCTTCTCGTCAAAGTTATCGTCTTTCTCTGCTTCTAACATGTCCTTCCCGTCAGGATTATCACCACAATTTTACGTACTCAGTCTCAGTGCACACTGGGTGCTGGTTGTGTGTCGATAAAAATAGTTTATTTGTTTGTGTATTGCTATTACAAAAACCCACACATTGTTTCCATACACGCAACTGGCTCGATCACGTTGTCTTTACTTGGCTGTTTCGCTGCAGCTGCTAGAGTATGTCTTACTAGTAAGCTCCTATGACCTATAGTTGATGGCTATGCTTGGCTGGAGACCACTGGCTTGGTCTCGTCAGAAGCGGCGAGAGTATCGCATAGTACGAGAAGTCTAACATAGAAAATGTTTTGCGAACCATTGACTTTAATATCAACTGCTCTTTCAATTGTATTATTATAAAACATAGACAGACTCGATATGGCTTAAGCTTGCACACGATTTCCGATGTCGCTTTTCTTTTCGTTTGGCATACAATGGCATTGGTAGATACTTTATAAAAAAGTAGTAAATTGCCCTTCTGAAGAATTACTCTGGCTTTTCAAAAAAATCACCCTGAGCAGACCACTTCTGGCCGTTGTTCTGGTTTGGATGTATCTGAAGATCAATGAACGTGCTGAGGTACGGCAATGCTAAAGTTGCATCACTTTTAATACTACTCAAATCAAAGTGCTACGATTTTGGTACAATCTCGTATCCGACGAATGGCTTCTTGTTGCTACTTGTTGTGCGGCACCTGAAGGCAATTGAAACAATCCTACAGAGAAATGGCACTCCCTCGTCTTTTGCTCCCTTCCTTTTTTTTCGTTAACAGATACGTTTAGCTAATAGTACCGTACTGGAAAATCTAATTTCTATGATGATCACAATATTTAGCACATTTACAAAATCGTTCAACATAAATAAACGAAGAAAAGTATTGACCTTTGTATGACAATTATATCTACAGAATGTAAAACACAAACCGACCCCGCGACCTCTCGTGTGTGCTGTCGCCGTAAGCAAAGTGAAGGAAAGTATGCAAATCACAATTAATCTTCCTAACACAGTTCCCCTCGTCGATCCAGTACCATCGGTTTTCATGCACTTTCCTTGCAATTTATCGCTAGAAGCATCCAAACGCTTACCAAAAAGGTTGTAGAAAATCAAACTATTCTAAGATAAAGTCAGTTTGCTCATGTTATCCCGAAAGCAGCTGTGGTTATGAAAAAGGAGCAAAACTGCTGGAATTGCCTTACTATTTCAGCCGGTTTTCGTGTTGCTTGCCGACACTCTGTTTCTATCATGCTTTCGTCGAGTGCAATGCAAATCGTGCATCATAAGTGTTTTGGGGTTTAGTTTTGCAAACGGTTCATAGGCCCATTCCTCCCCCATCGCTTTCCATTTGCATCGAGCATCGTGCAGGATATTCGATTATTTTAAACGCAGAGCACGCGCACGGCTGCTTTACACTACCTATGCTTTAATGACGAGTTCCCTACTTGACTAGTTTTTTTTTTCTCTGTGTGTCGCGTTGAGCGTAATGATTTTCATAATGCTTATTACTTTGAATATAAGTAGACTGCGTAACAAATGGGAGGAGGTAGGTGTTCGTTTTCTGCCTGCTACGAAGGATCCGTTATTAATGCATATTCCCTTCGCTCCCATGGAGTGCAGGTTGGCCCGACATCAACTGTTGCTATTCGTCCGCGATCGTCTGCTTTATAACGCATTATTTTGTCCGATTTTTTTCCGCACTTGGTCTTTTCACAATTCTTTTAAATGCATCGATGGCCTGTTTAAAGTAGGTTATGTGTGTATTGTCGTTCTGTTTTTTCCTTTTCTTTTAACTTTTTGGTACACTTGTACCTGGAGTTTCTTTTATGTTGCTTGTATGGAGTCAAAAGCAAAATAAACCAATGCTCGTTATAACACACGTGTTCCATTTGTTTGGGAATTGATGTGGCAAAAATGTAAATGTTCAAAAAATGTAATACTTTTCGTTCGATGGAAGTTGACAGCCCGTCATAGCTTTCATCTTTTTTTTCGTGTGCCACTACACTGAGTAGTAGGCGACTAATGACTCTCTTTGAAACACAGATTTGTGGCCTAATGTATGTGTGTTTGTTTGAACGTAAACCCAGGAAAGGCAGTATCGGGAGCTTATGTTAGATGCGCGCCTACCGAGTGTGTGACATTAAACCTATGAGTATATATAATGATAAACGGTATAGCTTATGTTTTAGGTGAGGGTGTTTGGGACTGCTGCAACACACTACTCTTCCCATTCCTTTTCGTCAACACCCTCCATCCCGTCCTGCTCCAGCTTGGTGTTCATTGGCATACGAGCACTTACAGAGTTTTGAATCTGAAATCAAGTTAAACCAAGTTATCAGTAATTCGTTTGCTGAGTTCCTTTAAGCCAACGCCTTTCAACGTACCTGCTTTTGTACATGCTCTGGAGCTACGAATGGCTTGTGAGCATTATGGACAAGAGGTTCGACCTTTTTCGGCGTAGCCGTAGTGGTCGATGGTTGCACAGACGACACTAGTGGACGAAATGTTACCCAAAAAAGTGCTTTAGTATGAGGAGGATGAGGCAGTTCTAAAATGGTGACTTACATTTTTCCATTCCGGCCGGCTGGAGACTGATGCGGGCAGGCTGGACGTTCTTGCCGGCGAACCATTCCGTGGCGGTCATCGTTGGCAGCCAGAGCACCTTCGTGTCGGGGAACAGGTCGTCCTGGAACAGTTCCGATTTGACGCGCGGTGCGGAAAAGCCCAGCGGCTCCACCGAGCTCTTGGTGAGCCGGTACGCCTTGGCGAACTCGACCGACGCCACGTCGCACTGGTTCTTGGCGAGGAAGCTCAGCCCCTGCGTCATGGTGGTGCAGCGATGGTGCGACAGTGGGCAGATGAACGGCGCCTCGTCCGTGATCTCGAAGCAGTAGATCGTGCTGTCGCCTTTGCCGGTGGCGAACAGCGTCGAGCTGTCCTCGTCGTAGTACAGCATCAGGATCGAGGGCGAAACGTCCAGTCCGATCATGTGCATTGGCGTGTTGAGATCAGTCTGCTTGTAGACGTAGAGTTGTCGCTCCGACATTCTGTAGCAATAAACAAGCAAGTTGGTGTTTTTAATACAACTCGTAGATTGAAGTTGCAACAATTACCAATGGAATTTTAATAACGATAACTTTGACCGCTACACAGTCTCCGGAAAATATTGACCATTTTTTTGCAGAGAAATGGATTTAACTTTCATTTTCAGGGCCTTCAGTGGATTCCGAAATCAAACAAATGGCAACTCAATCGAAGACTCACTCGCTTCAAAACATTGGCCAACATAACCCTTTTGAATAAATATACATATAAATAGACCCTAAAAAAAATCTAAGTTGAAACAATTCTGACCCGATCTATTTTAAATTACACCCCGCTATCGGAAATTATTGACAAGTGCATTTAAAAACCAAAACCGTCAAAAGATAATCAACCAATTGCATAAAAATTAATCAAAGCATTCGGGCAAAATTCCGAATCAATGTATTCAAGTGTTAACCATTCGTTTTGAATTATGGTGCAAAGCGGGTAAAGTGATAGATAAGAGGCACGACACACAATCTCTTGTGAGAGTAAGCCCCCCTTCTGAGGAGGGATACCGTGACTATCAAATCAACGGTATATTATAAGATCGTCCGAGGTCAGCCTTTCTTAATACCAGAACTCGAGAACCGATCCCACGACTTCTAGCGTTCAGTAAAGTGAATATAAAATGAAAGTCTTACTTGTCAAAGCACGATAGTACTAGATATTCTCCCTCCAGCGCCCAAACGATGCGGGCGCCGCGCGATGCTGCCGGCAGGGTTCCTTCCGAGACGGGCTTCTCGGAGCAGCGTGGTTCGTAGATGCGGATGCTGCCATCCTTGGAAACGGTCGCTCCGAGCCGTCCGCACGGACTCCAGGCGAAGGCCAGCGTCTGGTCGGTGTTTCCTACCAGGCAGTAGCGTTCGGTCATCGTGAGCAGGTCCCAGATCTTCATCGTCATGTCGCAGCTGGCCGTCAGCAGGACGTTGCTGGCGAGCGGATGGAAGCGGATGATGCTGATTTTGTCGTCGTGCGCGGCGAGCGTAGCCGTCGGCTCCGTGATCGACTCCGTCAGACCGCCGGCCGGCACCTGCCACAGGTTGACCTTTCCATCGTCGTACGCCACCGCCAGGCGCGTCGGATCGAACGGGTCCCACTGGAAGTCCATGACCTTCTGGACGCCGATCAGCGTCGGAATGACGCCGTCCGGAAGCCGGCCCTTGCTGGTTAGCTCGAACACTGCGATTTTGCCTCCGTTGCCTGCGATCGGTACGGCGACACGCTCCGGGTTCGCCTGGAAGCCGTCGCACTCGCACGGCACCTGGCGACTCATGTTGCGAATGTCCTCGATGTGCGTGCTCTTGTGGCCGGGCACACCCTGCAGATGGCGAAACTTGGATACGCGCCCGAACACGGTCGAGGTACGCTTCGAGCCCATGGTCGAAGAGTTTGTGGTTCCGCTGGAAGGCGGCTGGCTGCCGCTGGTGCTGTTGCTACGCTTCACCGTCGCATGCGGCATATTCTCCTTCGACAGGTCACTACGGTTGCGCAGGAAGCCCGGTTCCATTGAAGGCGGTGCCATCAAGCTGGAGTCGTCCGACGCCTTCTGATCGTCACGGTCGATTGTGGTCGCTTGCCGGCGCCTAAGGATAAGTTATCCGGTCAGTTGGAATATCCTCAAATACTCCTCGGCAATTCTCAATCTTACCGTAACGGTGTCGGAGAAGCTTTCTCATCCTGCACGCTTTGCGAACGTCCCTCGAACATACGTCGTCTGTCGGCCAATGTCGACCGGCCGGTGCCCATTCGCTGGAACTGACCGTCCCCGTCGGCGGTGCTGCCATCAAACTTGTCCACCGATTCCGACGAAGGCCACGTTTCAAACATCTGTTCGTTTATTATTACAGAATAGAGGGTAAATTAGTATGCATGTTCGCACAGTCAAATTCAATTTCATAATTAGTAATAAAAATGAGTATAACCTTGTCGTTTTCGCCGGGCTGCAGCAATAGAAAAGCCGTGGTCAGCAAAGTGAGTTAGTAAGAGAAATGATGCATAATTATTAGTATTAGTAGGTTAAAAGGTTAGTAATATATGATTTATCCAGCGCTTAAAAAAGAATTATAATATGTAGTCGAAGCATCTAGACAGTGTTAACCAGAGGTGGATAATTCATGCTTTTCCGTTTGTTATTTGTGTTCTTACATCGACAACGCAATTTGGATGGACGTCGAGCGAGATCGATCATATTTTTTCTAGTTACATTTTTGGTACTGCGTTTTCATTGATAATTTTCACCTGTAACGCTATGGCAGAATATCAGAAAACTACCCATCACATACACCACAGTAAATTATGTTACCGCATATGCACTCCGAAATAAAATGCGGGGTATTACAGAAATGTTTGGATTTTGCGAGAAGGAATAAAAAAATTGTCAAAAAATAATTAATCGAAGCAAAAAGCAAAAATTCTAAAAACGATGATTTTTACTATTTAATTTTACAATTTAAAGAGCAATGTTCTATTGTTGAGATAGCATTTGCAATGGTGACTTGGATTACTTTTGAATTCTATAAATTTGTGTGTAAGCAGGTAAATGAAGCATAAAATAAATAAAGATCTAACCATGCGAACTTAATATCAACAAAATTATACATCTTATCAGATATGTATCTTCACAACTGCGTGTAGGGATTCAGCCGAATAAATAAAGAGATAGATCAAAAATAATTTAACGCATATGGCCTACTAGAACCAAAACAGCTCTGCGATAAGAATGAGCTCTCGATGAGTAGCAAACTCTTGTGATTGAACTTGTGAGTCAAAGAACCTACTGGAAAATATAGTAAAGCAAGCTTTATAAATTGGATCCGTAAATTCTTATTTGGAGAAGTAGTAAAATTAATCGTGGATAGTACGAAACTTGATGTTTAAATAGTGATGTTTTATGACACTTTACTGTTTTGTATGATTGAGCAAATAATCCACACAGGAACAGCAGAGTGTATGATACCACGGTACAGCACATTAAAAAGTGTGACTTGACCAAATACTTTAATTATAACCCCATAGTAATTATTTTCCACATCGCTTCCGAAATCGGTCAAAGCACTTAATAGTTAGTGGGTGATTTAAATCGTATTGTGTGATCAAGACAAATTAAAAGATCAAACTTTATAAAAAAAGGTCGTCTATTTACGCCATTTGAACTTACAAAGAGAAGAAGAACCATGACAATTATAGGAGAAAAGTATTGAAAAGTGCAATTTCCTATATAAAATAACTAGGTCGTGTCTATTAAGCATTTGTAGGCCATAATGATTAGCATGGTTTGGATAGAAAGGTCCGTTTTTTTAAAGAGTTTTGAATAGTTAAGTGAATTTGTAATTTTTTAAATTTAATTTGCAACAACATTAAAATAGTGTAAAAATACACATGAATTACCTTCCATATCTAATTGTTGACGAATTTACAGAATTATTTGATAATTAAATCGAAATCTAATCGTCTATTTTAAAATAAATCAAAGTGGCTTCAAACTAAAACATTAAAGTCCCCGATCATCCTCTTTTGTTAACAGAAAAACAATTAAACATAACCAACCCAACCATCCACCTCGTCCGTCAGTGCTAATAATGCTAAAGCGACTATCATATTGTTAATAACATTTGCAGATGTAAGAGGAATATGCCTTACCATGACGCGCTCTGCAGTCGAAACCCGCTGCGGGCTACCGTTGCTGGCTGCCTTCTCCCGCAGCTGGACATTTTCCGAACCATCGGTCTGTCCCTGCTCCATCGGTTCGCCACAGTCGGCGGACGTTTGCGATCCCGGCGCACCGGGAGCACTTTCCTTCGAGTCGTGCTCCTCCGAGCCGGTCTGCTCGAGTGAGTGGTTTCCATTCTCCGCGCCGTCCTTCCTGGCAGGCTGCGAACCGGGTGCCACCGGAACGTGAAACACCTTTTCCAGCGAAGCAGCCGTTGAAAATTGGGAGAATGGTTTCGGCCCAAGGCGAGGCTAGTGTGAAGAACAGAAGAGTAAAAAAGATTAGTTGAAACGAAACGAAATAACGCAAGGGCAACGGTAGAAACACATAAATCAAGGTAAAGGCATATAGGAGAGAAGATACAGGTAGATACAGGTTATAATTAAATAAATAAGTTATTGGGTAAGAACTACATAACGGAACTAAAAAAGACACACTGCTAAAAATTAGTAACGAATTACTTTGCATGTGAATTACAAAGAATAAAAACGTGTTGGTAGTGAAAATCACTTCAAATAAAAATGAATATTCTATACACTAGCACCCAAATTAACTTAAAAAAACGGAACATCTTCGCTAAACAGTGCCAAATCATACAACAAACAGTCAGTGGCGAAATTGAGCGCTGATAACCTTGTTTCCGGTAGATCTCGGCCGCGGAGACGGACGAGGCATATTATCGTTGATAGTAGCGTTGATGGCGGTCACGTTGGTGGTGGCGGTGGTGGTGGTGGTAGCTGGGCCACCATTTGCCGGCTCCTCGCCGGACACCGTGCGGGGCAGCGGCTTCGGTGCTGCCGTTTCACCCACCTTCTCCGTCTCCGAGTCGAACGAGGATGGCTTGGACGTTCCGTTGCCGTTGTCATCGATTGGAAGGGCAGTCTCGCCGCAGCGGAACTTTTCGAACGTTGTACTGATTTCACTGAACTTCTTCGACAGCTCTAGCTGTTGTTCCATCTTCGACTGCATATCGAACTGCTTTAGTTTTGCCTTCATCGGACGGGCAGACGAAACTACTACTTGAGTACTGTCGTGTCCGCGCGAGTTGGTAATGTTGTTCACCAGCTCGTTTAGTGGACCTCGCAGAATCTTTGGAATCGATTTGGGCAAGGGTTTGTGTTGTACAAATGTTAGTATCGACAGAGGAAAGTGAGAGAGAAAAGGGAAAGATTTATGTAAAAGACGGCTAGTTTAGGATGCAAATACCGTATTTTGTGCGTGTATAAACCACCTTTTTCATTCACTATTAAAAGTAGAGGTGGTTTTATAGACGAGAATTAGTTTTACTACAACTAGTTGTTTGTACAAATTTCTGTATTCCCATCATTCCATTTCAACGGGATCTTTTTTCAATAAATATATTTAGTAGACAATCTCTAATGTTATTTTTTCCATTATTGGCGTAAATATTTTTTAAACAACTATCAAAACACTTTAAGTTTTGTCAGACTGAATGAAATTTAGTGTATTCAAAATTAACTAAATATGACTGTTATTTCATGAGGATAACGAGAAAGACAGAGCGTAAGCATTTATTTGACAAATAGAAGAAATAACATAAGCTCTTTTAATAAAAAAAAATATATGATGTTTAGGATGAAGATACCGCTTTTTTCATCTACATTTAAAGGTAAAGGAAGTGTTATGCACGGGAATAAGTTTGACTACTTATTGTTTGTACCTTAGTAACATTCCAATGGGATCTCCTTTTGCAAAATATATTTAGAAGACAATTTCAAATATTTCTTTTTCAAATACTAACGTTTTAGGACTCTTTACCATTTTTTTTTAAATTTAAAATAATATCAAAAGTTTCATGAGACTAGGTAAATACAAAATTAACTCAATGTGGTTGGTATTTCACAAGGATGACGAGTATAGTAGAGTGTTAGCATCCATTTGGCAAATGGAAGAAATACCATAAGCTCTAATGATCGTGATGTATACGGATAAAGAAATCGAATTTTTTATTTGTATAACATAACCATTTTCATCCACATTTATTGCTTCGAAAAGTAAAAGTGGTTTTATACATGGGTACTTGATTTACTATTAGTTATTTGAACCAATTTCGGCATGCCCAGTATTCCATTCCTACCGGACCTCTTTTCAATGTAATACTTTTCAATTCAATAAAATCAAAGTGAACAATTTCAAATTTTATCCTTTTTCAGTGCTAAAGATGAAAGAAAGTGTTTCAATATGTTGAAATAATTTTTAGTAATGTAAGAAAAGGAAACCAAAAGTTTTATGAGACCTATTCAGACTAGGTAAATACAAACAGATCATCTATTTGGCAAGTGGCAAAAATAACATCAATTTTTTTAAAACAAACAAATTTGCTCCATGAATTTATACATTACAAACAAAGATCTATTCAAAACAAAAAAGCTGTTTTAAACAAATCGGTTCGGAAACATTAGGGTAGTGTTACACACAAAAATACGTCCTGTAAACCCAGTTTTCCTTAAGGAAAAATCCTTCTGCACCGTACAACTTGTCAACGTACACATAAGGTGGAAGGGTTGAGGTTTTTTTCTTTTTAACAAATCCACATTAAACCACAACCTGAAAGGTAAAGCATAAACAAATAGGATAGCGGGCAACTTACAATGATTGGAGCATCCCCTAGCTCACGCTTGGCCGGATCGAGGCTAATCTTCTTGACAGTTGTGTTCGCTCCGTTGAGCCACTCGGTTGCGGTCAGGTCGGTCTTGCAACCGGTTGTGTCGGGGTACAGATCGGCATGATAATCCCGGTAGGACTGCAAAGTGACCGATGTATCAGATTATGGGAGTGTATTAGGAGGCGTTGGAGAGGATGCAAAGTACTCTTACCTTCCTCGGCACCTTGTACGTGACGGGAATGACAGCGTTGAGGGTGAGCTGCATGATACGATTCACCTCGCCTTCCATGACTTTGAGCGCTCGCTTCGGTGCGAGACAGACGCCGCGGGTCGTTTGATCGCCCGAGTGTCGGATACCTTCGATCAGGTGCGGTTCCTTCTCGGTCACCTCGTGGTAGGTGATGCCCGTGTCACCCTTGCCGGCCAGGAACAGCATGTTCGTGTCCGGGTCGTACAGCGGCATCAGGACGCTGGTCGAGGAGTCGAGTGAGAGCACCTTCTCCGGCGTGCGGTAGTTACGCAGATCGCGAATCATCACCTGACGCAACCGTGACTCGTCGAAGCCGGTCGTCAGCACGCGGTTCTGATCCCCGAGCCAGACGATCCGCGAGTCGATATGGTTCTGGTGGCTCTCGGCGTCGAGCGTGATCGGCGAGGCGATGCGGGGATCCAGCACGCGCACAAACTTGTCCTTACAGCTCGTCGCACACAGGCGGCCATCTTTCTTCCAGCTGAGCGACTGAATCACATCCGGGTGCTCGTCGTTAACTGCAAGAAGAGGGGGGGGGAAAGACCGGTAAGGATTGGAAAGTGAAATTCGTCCCAGAGGTGAGTTCACTTACAGAATGCCTCCTGCTCCTTGATCAAGTCCCACAGGAGCACGGAGTCGCTGGCGGTGCCGGTGAGCAGACAGTCGGCGGTCGGATGGAAGCTCACCGTCTCCACTTTGCGCTTCTTGGTCGAGAACGTGCACTCCGGCGTCGAGGTGGACTGCTCCAGCCCCTTCTCGGGAATGTGCCACACCTTGACCGAGCAGTCGTGTGAGCCGGTCGCCAGCAGACCGTCGTGGAACGGCGAAAAGTCCAGGTACGAAACCGTGTCGTAGTGGGCTTGGAGCAGCGGCAGCGCCTTCCCCTTGCGCCCGTTGTACGTGAGCGGCAGGACGGCCACACTCGAGCCGACGTGCTCCCAGTTGAACGCGATGAAGGCGGCCGACGCGGCGATGTTGTTGCCGTACGTCTGGTACGAGCCGACGATCAGGTCCCGGAAGCACATGTCAAGCGTCGCCGCACTCGGGGCGGCGTTCTTGTACTTCGACGCCTTGAACCGCCAAGCCATCGTTGCCGGGTTTGGGCGTTCTACTTGCACACCGGGCGGGGCGGGGGTGTTTCCCGAATCCGAAACTGCCTGCCTCTCACTACGTCTACGGCCGTTGTGACGTGGGGCGTCTTCAGGCGGTTCCGAGGCGCGCACCTTGATTGAATCGGGGTTGAAGTTGGATGACGACGGCTTGTGCGGATGACTCACAGGCACAATCTACACTGCAGTTGATGTGATGTTGCGTTGGTCTGCTGCAAACAAAAGCACCAGTTGCGTTTTACCGAAAACACTGGACCGGTCACAATCTCTCACTGATTAAAAATTGCCATCCAGCTTAAGGCCATGTGGAGGCGGTTAGTTAAAAAAGCACAAAAGTAGATTGAACACGAAAGTAGAGTTGAAACCGTTCTATTATGACAACGTTTTTTAAAACACGAGACTGGGTATTTGTCGGTTTATTTGTGTGCCTTCTTGGCGCAAATGTGCAAGATGTAAAACTACTGGAAGGGAAGCCACTGCTCCTAGAAAACGGGCCTTCCTGCGTTTGAGGAGTCGGCGGCAGTAACAATTGTTCCAGTGAGATAAAAAAAAAGAGTGACTGATACTCACACACAGTGACTGCAGGCGCAGGCGCACTGCACCGAATGACACTGCTGAACAACAAGAGAATATGATTGAAAAAAATGAAGAAACAAAAAATGCATACGGTAGGCGTCGCCGCTACCGGCACCTAAGGAGGCACACTGTTAAAAGGCCAAGATGGGTCGTCGATAACGCCGCAAAAACGGAGGGGGGAGAGAGAAGCGCAACCGGAAGACCAAACGGCGGCCGTTTTGGAGGGGTGGAAAGCCACGAAAGGAGAAAAAGGAAACCACGCACGCACGCACGCACGCACACGGGATGCGTCAAAGGAACAGTTAAAAGGACCCGAGC
>KE525157.1:1669-16590 GCA_000441895.2 Anopheles sinensis | reverse complement strand
AAAAATAAAAAAAACGTTTAACACACTTTTATCTCCCCGTGCAATATGTGGTACGTGTGCGTGTGTAGGTGCGTGTGTGTGTGTGTGTGTGTGTGTGTGAGTGGGTGTGGGTCGAGGGATGACGAGTTTGACTGATCTAATTCTTATTTTTCCCTATTTGTTTCTCACCGCTTCTGGACACTTGCAAAAAGGAAAGCTTTTCCCAACCGTGGAAAGCCGAGGACACAAAGGAAGGGAGCATTTTAAAACCCAACCAAGACGGACTTTTTGGAAGAAAAAAAAAACAGGGTGTTGCACTTAGGTTTTCCATTGGCGAGTGTGAGGCGAAAAAAAAAAGAACCGGTCGGTAAAGCGTTTTCCCGTTGCCGGTTTCGTGTGGGACGATCCGAGGATTTTCTTCCGTTCCTTCCAAGGAAGGACCCTTTTTCGGTACCATAACTTCACGATTCACTAAAACTCGTCGCTGCAAAACGCGGTGCAGAAACGTTGTGTGTTTCCCTTAATCGTTACTTACTTAAGGCTCCGTTCGTTGCACACTTGCCGTTTGTTGTGCCTAAGCCGACCTGAGGAAAATTCGGTGCCGTGCTTTCCGTCGTCGGTTGCATCAAAAAACTGCACTGGGCTGGGCTAAGCACTAGAGTGTTTCGCGTTTTGATCGCTGGCGGGTTGGCTTCTATCGGTGCCGAGACCGTGTTTCTACCTGCTAGCTGGAAAACGTAGCGCCAACCGTACACTCCATTCAACCGTACATTCGAGACAACGACCGATTCGCCAGTGAGCTTGCAATAAGCCCGTTTCCCTTGGCGACGCGCCTGCGTTGCGCCTGTGTTGGTGAAGGGTGCGTTTTTTTTTTAAGGACCAACCCGGCATAAAACCAACGTACGCATAGAGTGGCAAAAACAGCCCAAACATTCGTGCGGTGTTCTTTGTACCTACACCAGCATAGAGCTGCTACACACCCTTCGGGAAGGCAGTGTGCGTTCTTCGGGGGTGCACATATGCATATGTATAAACAACCCCCGTGAAGCATGAATGGAGGCGCGACAGCATATTTACGGAATTATTTCCAAATCTGCCATCTTTAAATCACGCATACTTCGTCGTATGATTTTGGGGGCGAAAAGTATGCTCAATCGAATTTTAGCCATTGAAATCCATTCGATATCCATCGCAGGGCACTTCCTGGTAACTTCAGCATCGAGGATAAAGTTTTATGAGTTTAGGTTTTTAAATGATGTTTTCTATTGTGACGACAATATGTGTGCATGACACATCGACATGTTATCACGAGTTGTGTTTGGCAAATGTTAATGTTTGAGCAATTCGATACAGTTTTTATTGATTAAATAAAAATAAAATTAAATGTGATAAGGACAAAAACATGTTTCCTCAATCGCTTACAACAGTTCAAGAAATACACATTTTATTCATCACCGTATCCGTGCCTAGATCTTAATTTACAGCGATTTTTCGTGCCCAGTTTCCAGCCCGCTCTGCAAGGTCACCGGAGAATCTTTGCCTTCCACCGCGCTGTCGTCGGTCTTCTTTCCGGCGAAACGACAAACACCGCCAGTGCAATCGAACGGGAACTTGGTCGTATCGGTCGGCAGGACGTTGCCGTCTTTATCCTTCTTTTCCCACGGATTCCAGTACTTCAGCAGGATCGGTTGCACGAACTTGTGCCAGAGGTATAACAGCACGGGCACGATGAAGCACGGCACACATACCATTTTCGACCAAAGTGATGATTACCTTTCTATTTACAACAAATCGATAAGATCGTAGAATACTTTGCCGATGTTTTTTTTTTTGTTTGTCTGTTTTTATCCTGCTGATCTTTTCCGAAACAAAGACCACTGACAGCATCTGCTGCGGGTAAAACATAGCAAACGTCAGTTGAATGTGACATTTGGCTATAGGATTCGAATCGAACGACCGCGTCGGTTAGGGAAACTATATGCGCGGCCCATCGATTCAAATCACTTGAAAACGAGAGCATTATTATATAAAATTAGTTAGAACTCATAGAAATAAAGATTAACTTTATTCAACCGACGGAGTTGACGAACGCTCAGCTGCGGGTGCCTCACGTCGCAATCAATCACGTGGCAGTCACGTAAATAAAATACTGGCATAAAGATATTTAAGAAATAGACAAGTTGTTGAAATTGTCCAACAATCTGTTCTTATAAGAGATAGCCGTCGCCCGCAAACATAATAAAATCCACCACCCGTTCTGTCTTGACGCTTTATTTATTTTTGTTTTTCGTTTGTATCACATCGAGTTAATTTCATTACCATTTTATGCTAAATATTAGTGTAGGTGCGGGTTAGCAATTGGTTTAGCGATTGTATTGATGTTTGATGCATGAATTAAGTACTATCCAAAACCGTAAGCGCAGACGACACTACGAATGCCGAAAATCCAAAATCTAAGCGCCACTGACGATACGGGTCCATCTTTGTCTAAACACGAAAATGCTCCAACGGAACCCCTGCAGCGTTAGTCAACGGCAAGTCATTCTGGGTTTTGGGCTTTCTAAACGCCATGCACGCTAAGTAATTTATATTTCCTGCACCAAGTGTGTCCAAGCCTATATTATTCAATATCATTCCTTTTCGATTTTATTTCATGCCTCATACCATTTCTACTGTACAGCTGCTCAACATAGCTGTTGGCTTTTTATTCGTTTCCATTCATTGTATAAGAATTTGTTAGAAGAATATGTGTATGTACATTCGGAGGTTAGTAAATATGTATAAATATAGTATTTTGTTTATACATACGAATGTGTATATTAAATGTTTTCATAGTTGTTATGTAAAATTTGCATTATATCTCAGTGATCCGTTGTCATAGTTCTGCTTCTCTCCTCAATGCGCTGTTTTCATGCTTTAAAGCCTGCGCGCTTAGTCATCTAGCTGTTTGCTCACACTTTCAACACTCAATAGGGTGGTGCCCTGGAACAGATTAATGTTACCACTCTATGTTTGATCTGATTTTGAGTTACACGTAGTACATTTACACATATAGAAGAAACATCAAGGCTATGATGGGGGTTACAACGTCACGACAGCAGCGACGTTTTGAAAGTACGGTTTTCCGTTTCTCCGTTGATGCTGATCTTTTATACCTCCTTTCGTTTTACTCTCCGATAGCGAGTTTAGTACCCTACAATACATGATGCCTCTAATCCCTCGCCTTGTTCACGCCTAGGATAATGTAATCACCTCAGTTCATAGTCAGTCGATTTTAAGTTATGACTACGATGCTCTTGTGTCTGTGTGTGTGTTTATTTGGTGCAATAGTATGATAAAACTTATCTATGCGATTCAGTGTGCATCTGTTAGTGTTTTGCACCAGTTCTACTAAATTGATATGTGCTTTCTACTGTACAACATCCAGTTTGAATGAAATGATAAGAAAGTATCCTAGATGCGGACAAAGAAATATTTCCCGCGTTGCATGAAGACGAATGATACACAAACAACAAACTATCGCTTTTATCACGTTATGCCGCAACTCCTAGAAAGTTATGAATCGGTTACCCATCCAAATTTTGGTCCAAACATTGGATGTCCTCATAAGTTAAATTATTTTTCAAAGCGAAGCAGGCATTTATCTATTGAACTATAGCTTGTTGGCTTACGGAAACAAAATAAGGGAAAAAAACAATGTACAGATGTGCATGCGTACTCGTAAAAACCAGACCTTTTGCAGAGTGAAATCACATTTGGGAGATAGCTTTGCTAATATTTCTAAAATTCTTATACTTAATCAGTGCGATTGATTTTCTTTTTCACTACCTCTGTCGCCGACATATGCTTGATATTTTTGCTAGTTGTTGGTACGCTGAACAATTCGGACATTCTATAATCTATTGCGTCATGTATGCATTTTGTCTTGCACTATGGCACATTTTTAGAGACAATAACAAATTATTGTACACGAGCTAAGTTACATATTTAACATTCTCTATTGCGCCATTAATAGCATTCCGATTATAGTGATGTTGCGCGATGCATAAAATATATTTTAATAAAGCACACATCCGTATTCCTTCATGGGCGCAAAGAAAACGACTAATGATTGCTTTGAGGCTCTTTTGAAAACTGATTGGGTCTTCAAAACAAACGATCTTTAAAGGACTCGAGGATTACTCCACGTATGCAAACACTAGGGGAAAACCCTAGTGAGCCCTTTATGGGCAGGCATGACCAAAGACGGTCGTTATGCCAATGAAGAAGAATATTATGCTGTCGGCTATAAAGGAGGTCTAGATCCAGTACTTATTTTATTCGTTGTATTTCTAACAATCGTATCATCTAGTTGTAAATATGTTACATCACCTTTTTTCCGAAACAAACAATCGAAACTGGCAAGGTTAGGGATACTCGGAAGCAAAATGATATATTGTAGAAACCATAAGAAATGCTAGCATGCATGTGAAAGTTATAGGAGTTCACGAAAGAAAACGTGTTTTAACAAACGTGTTACTCTATTTACTCACAACACTTCAAGCATACTTTTGACTCACACACATTCATTTGCTCATCCATACACACATTCACCCAAAAATCAGACTCAAATGATGACTAATGAAATGGTAAAAAATAATAATATTTATATTTTTCTATCAAATGTTAATTTAAGATATATCTTCGTTCTCTCTTTGATTCGTAACGGTATTTATGGAATTACCCACGCTGTCTCTTAAATTCAGTTTTTGGTAAACATAATGCATGTTCCTATCGCGAGCCACCTTATTTATCCGTGCCTCTAGCACGAACCACTAGATTTTCCACTGACAGCAAAAACAAATCGATTGTTTTAGAGTAATGGTTCCATATTTCCAGCAACACCTACTACTTACTCGCGCACACATGACGGGGTAAACTACGGTAAGACTATGCTCTCAATATTTTGTTGTTTGTGTATATGAATGGCGAGTTTTTTGTTGTAATAGTTGTAATAAGATTGTGTTGTTGCATTTTAAATATATATAAAAATACTTTTAAATGTTTCCATTTCATTTGTGTGTACAATAAAAATAGATCACGTGTCTTACGATTTAAATAAATAATCTGAAGTTTGATTCTTCAATGCCAAATCATGCGTCATCCATCTTTTCCGATGGAAGTGACTCAAATAAACAAACAAAAAAGGAAACAAATTCATTCCAGCCTCGACGAATAAAATGCTGTAGGCTTTAAAATTGAAAGTGTTGGCTATTTCTGGGTGATCGTATGTGTTTTTATAATATGTACTCCTTACGTAATTTTTTTTCACTCTCTCCTTCTCTATCATTCTCACCGTTACATTCTTTGTTTCTCTATTCGTTCTATCTATGTTTCAGCCAAGGAGTTCGCTTTGATATAGTAAATGCATTTTAATGTCCCTATCATACCAGCCGGCTGTGCATGTCGGAACATAAATGTTTGCTTGCGCTTTACAGCACAGTTTTATCATTGGTTTCTAGTTTACTTTCTAGCGATGCTGCTCTCACCTTGACACTGGCGCCTCGGTTTTCCCGACGATGATGGAGAATGTTTTACGCTGGACGCTTCCGCGGCGGCCGTTTCCTGGCAACCCGGGTTGCCGGCTTTACGAACCCAAGCACCGCTAGCATCCTGATGTTCGTCGCTGCCGCCACGCAGACAGTTCAGCCGATACTAATTGACATTTGTTTTACGCGTGCCGCGCGGTTTGATTGTTTCTGAAATCTGCCACATCGCATCCTCGTCCAAATAGTGATCGAAGTTGTCAAAAAAGCCAATAATTCGTTCATTCTTCTTGAATGGATAGGAACTGCAAAACGAGATATGATACGCATTATTGTAATGAAAATATTGTAAATATATCTTAAAAAAATAGACAAACCCTTTGCGGAACCGCTTCATGTTAACTACGATGTGATACTGCTGCCAACGCTTCGAGAAGTTTGTCGAGCCGTCCGGTAAAAGATCCGGATTGCCGATGTGGACAAAAGTTAGGTCTTGCAGCACGAGCCCACTGGCAGGAGGGTGAAATGATGTGTGTTTAGTTTGGTCGTTTGATTATCTTTTTTAAAGTAGTTTTTCTTACATGTAGGGTATGCAGGGAGGATTCGTCTCAGCAAGTGCTTGTCGATATGCCCGAAAGCTTGAACTGGAGTCGATCAGCGCGCAGTACTCCTTCAAACCTTCTGTGATGGTTTTGTGCCACTCGAGCCTGTTTGGAAGGGCGAGAAGAATTGTGCCAACGCATCGGTCAGTTACAGTTGTGCTGTGTTTCGTTAAAGACTTACCTTCGAATCGGGGCCGAATCGAGGGCTGAGAGCAGCGCTAGATAGGAGTTGTAGTTATTTATCTTCCGTAAGTGCTTCATGATCTTGATAAATTTTATGACATGCTTTTCCCTATCTTTGGCATCGTTTTGCGAAAGTATCTGCGTTCGGGCCCTAATTGGGAAAGAAAGGTGAACAACGACAGGAGGTTCAGATTGATGGCGCTTTTCGACGGCAATAACCATTTCCTACCAGTAGGACATCTTGTTGAAATGTTCGGTGAAGCGCGTCAAGTTCGGCGAACGTTCCTCGCACTGCTCTTGCGCCCAGATCAGAACCTCCGGTATCTCTATTTTCTGGAACAGTTCTGCGTCGAGCAGCGTCATCTGCTCCGCAATCTCGGCTGATTTCAGATCAAGCAATGTCGGCGGACTTGATATGAGCGAGCGTGGCGAAATAGACTGCACATTTAATGAGGCCTTCTGCTTGTACACGAGCGCTTTCTCTATCAGCTTCACGCGAAGCAATTTGGCCATGTTCAGGTGTCCGGCGCTCACCAGCTGGTAGTCAAAGTTCATTAGGAGCCACAGCAAAGGTTCACTTAGATCCGGTGTGCTGCGGAAATATAGAAAACAGGGGAAAAGAAAATGTATTACTTATTTACTTCACGATGGTAACTCTACCTTTCTTCCAAACATAATGCACTAAGAATAGTTGTACTTACGTCAGATCGTTTACGACTCGCACTAGCAACGAAAAACACTCTTTGGCGGCTTTCTGTTTGGCATCATTCATCTGACAGTGGTACACGGTGTAGCGATGAGACAACTTTTGAATGAGCTCCAGCGGTGAGATAAATGTACGAAATGTTGTGATAAACGCCTCGCCGTAAGCTGCAGAATAGGACGAAACAAAAGTCAATAATCGACGCTTAATCCAACGTACCCTAACGATTGTAATATGTTGCAAAATTGATCGAATGATTAGACAAACTTTTTAAATGTAGCTGCAACCAAAGATAAAAACGAATTAATCAAATCATCAGAACAAAAACAGTATATGGTTTGTTAATCCAATCGAAAATAAAATTTATATCTGCTTTAAATTTATTAAACCAAGTTAAAAAGCTTGTTCTATTCTACTGAATGATAAGACTTGCTCTTGTAAGAGAAAAGTTACAGTAAAACACTCTGGAAAACAATATAAAAAAGTTGTCCAAGTAATCATTTTGGATGTCGTATAGAAAATTAAAAGTCATCCTATAAGATAGACTCAAGTATAAAGCTATTGGACACACGGGGCTTTATGGTTACATCAAGGCACATAATGTACCAGAGAAAAGGGAAAACTTATTACAAACAATAAAAGGAAAACAAATAGATTACTAGCTACCACATTCCATTCACATATTTAAAAGGTATATTGGTTGCATTTGAAAGATGAACCGCTTACCATCCTCTAAACATTCGTCTGTCAGTGGTGTCGTTTAATAATATTACAGGAATGAAGTAAATGTGCATACACATTAATAGGGATTGTTTGCGAGAGAACAGTGAGACCGAAACGGACAGAAATGGCGGATGTGTGTGTTTAGTGGGAGACAGAGAGAGAGAGAAAAACAGATAGATACAATAGAAACAGAGTGAAAAAGAAAAGGAGAGATAGACACACACACACACAAAACAGGTGAATAGCAACAGTTGCAGCCGGTCGCTTGAGTCCAACAATTAACTGACTGTACCATAATACCAGAACTGCGACACAACAATGAAATGAACCGATGGTGGAAAATGGGTTTACAAACTCTTACCGTCGGAATTTTTCTGCACCCTGGTGGCGTGTATGATAAGCGCATCCGGATGGCCTCCCTTGACGTCGGGTCCGTCCTCATTCTCTTTCTTGAATACCAGGTGGCTGCTTACATCCAGCTCTTCCATTAGGTTAAGCGGCTGCTGCGTCTGCTGATGGTCCACAAGCGCCAGACCGTTCTGCAAGATGAACAATCCATGTAACAAATATCTAAGTTGTTTCGCTTCGCTCAGCTGATGTTTTCATTAGAATCGAGCTACACACAGATTTTAAAATCCATTTCGCAGTTAAGTCTTTGGCTGAAATCCATGGTATGTTCTTAATGCTGTTACGTTAGTGTACAGATGTAAACCAAGGGCTATTTCATCAACTTGTTCTACTTAACTTGTATTAATGTGTTTAGGGAATGGGCGGATTATTAGGAAAACGAGCAATTGGAAGCTAAACCCTTATGTCCACGAAACTAAGGTACAATAACATAAACATTCTATAAGACATACAGTCGGCCGCCAATTTGAGCGTACACTTACGACTTTTGCACGATTTTTAGACTATTTGGAGAACCTTGGTGCTCTACTGTTTTACACTGCATTCCGCTTACCTCCTTTTGGAGGCTTATGGTGAATCTCCGGCATCGAATTAGACTTTTCACCCATAGTTAGCATTTTATGAGGTTCAAATAGAACAATTTAAAACTAATCCACTTTTAACACGTTATTTCGAAACTCTGTTGACATCACAACATACTTCTTTGCATATCACAGTTCCTTGATCAGGTATACCTTTGAAAATATAGGCTTGTTTGAGGCAATTCGACCTCACAGATTGTTCTTGTGAGTAATTCTCCGTATGGTATAACCACTAACGAGCCTTCTAAGGATGTCATGTAATTTCTGAGCCAGTTTTGCAATGCACGAATGTAATAAAAAGCCATTTCGTGCTCTGTCGGTAAGGGTTTTCTGGGCCACTCAATTCGTTAACGTGTCCACCACTTTATGCTTTGTAGGATTGGATCATAGGATGGGTATTCCTATTTTTTCCTAACGATTTTAAATGACAAGACTCCACTACGTGTACGCTCAATTTTGTGTCCGACTGTATATTCAATTTAATGTCTTCCGTCTACGACCAGCATAAACAATAGTAGAAGCAATGATTTTTCGCCCATTCCACGCAAAACATTCATTCGAATGAAAATATTGATATTAAAAAAATGCAAAGCTTGTCGGAGTATGCGATCGTTGACGAGAGGGGGTTAATTATCACAGAAAGAAATACACATTAAGCGCACCTTGTTATTTCGCCTAAGTATCACCTCAACCTCGGCCTCGTCCTTGTCACTGTTTTGGTCGTCGTGGTCACGGGCCGACGGATCCGATCCCGTCGATGCGTACGACTCGTAGATCGTGCCGCCGGAAGGAACAAGCGCCAGCTTGCCGCTGCCGCTACTGCTACCGTGTCTATCGGAACCTTTGTTATGCAGACTATCGCTTAGACCACTACCATACTCGAGCTTGCTACTTCTACCGCCGTTGTTATACTGGCTGTGGGCGTGTTTGGTGCTGCCGTCACTGCTGATGACTAGAGTGTTGCCGCCGTTGTCACCGTCGCCACTGTTGGGGCTGTTAGTGGTATTCTTGAGATTCGATTGGGAAGCGGTGTGGGAGAGATTAGCAGTCGGGGATACGTTAGCGATTAGTGCCGAGCTGGAACGGTAGTCCTTTAGTAGCAAGTAGTCTTCCTCGTTGTGGCTGATTTGCTTAGTGGCACCAACACCACCACCACCACCCCCAGCTAACTTGTTAGTGCTGCTGTTGCCTTCAGAATGTTGGCCGGGACCACTAACAGCTGCCGTGGTGGTTGGACCAGCGTCACCGGGCTCAACCGAGACAGTGGAGAGTCCACCGGCATCGGCTTCCCCGCCGCCCTGCAGTACCTTGGGCGCTCTGACATCCAGCGTTTGATTGTAGACCGACGAGGTTGAACGGGAGGCATTGCCGCCCGATTGCGAGGACGTTAGGGATGCCGTTGATGGCGAGGGTGATGTGTTGATCGTGGAACCCACCGGTTGCGGGAACTGATGCGAATGATGGTGGTGGAGCTGTTGCTGGTCCTGGAATATCTTGGGGCTGGCGGGTGGTGTCGAGATGATGCTCGGCGTTTTACTGTTGATGCGTTGACGCTTCGGCGGCAAAGCTGGCGGCTTCATCACAACGTTTGGCGAACCCGGTGGCGACACCGATATCGATGCCATGCGCGATGGAGATAAGCTAAGCAGTTCATGTGGAAAACAATTGAATTAATTTGGTCAGATCTATTCACTCTCGCCTTTCTTACCTCATTGTTTGACTGTGAGAAATGCTATGGTTGGTGGTGCTAGTGCTTGTAGTAGCCTGCTCGGAGTGCTCCAGATTGTATGTGTGCACCGAGTGGCGCATAAACTCCGCGTTGTTCTGTGTCGCGCTGCCAAATATCTCCATGTACGCCATAACTGCGAAATGTGACGAAGCACAGGCATTTAATATTAGTATCTTACACGTTCACCCCGGTGTAAACCGCTCAGGCACACATCACTTTTGCTCAAACTATGTAAATTTCACAGTTTTCAACATCGTTTTGTTCCACAGTACGAAGCCAAACCGAATAACGTGTTCGCAAACCATAAGAGCTTAGGAAACGAGACTAGAGGACTATATTCACTACAGGAAAAAAAGGTGCAATCGCGCTACAACAAACAGCACTTCAACGAAAGATGGTAAGTTTCGTTTGTTTTTGAAAGTTTGTTTCACTGTATATTCACTTCTGAAATAGTGGCTTGTATCTAGTGATTTGGAGTCACCCTTTGCTTAGTATTCCCTGGTGTGAATAGCCGTGGAAATAACTGGTGTGTGCGTGTGTGTTTTTGTATATCTGGTAGAGGTTGACATAAAGAAAAGTAAAACATATTTGAATAAGATACGCGGTTTTTGTCAACAGTTTTCCTAACGTGGAGACGTGTGTGGCTGCTGGTTGATACTAACAGTTAGATCCAATCAGTGTTGTCTATCGCTACAAGCTATAGAACATATTTTAAAGATAGCACATTAGACAGAAAGATAGAAAGAGATAGAGAGCGATGGATAGATAAAGTACAGATACAGAGAAAACTGACAGACAAGAAGCACGAGACAGTGGCCGAGAAGTGGCCTGAAAGGTATACAAGCTAAAACTAGAAAACTGCAAGGCAATTGTTAAGGTACAGGAAGAAGGATGAAGTCCACAACTTACCTGAATAGGCAACACTTTGAAACACTAAAGTGCGCGCATCGCAACATAAAATCAGATTAGAATGTTTTCGACCAAAGAGTATTTTGCTTCATTTAGAATCATATTTAGAGTTGAATGGTGGACAGAAAGTGAGAAAGGGATATTTGTTGTTTGAACCACACACCACGCCATGGTACGTCCTCTAGCTATCGGATCGGGACAGCCCGAAATGTACAACACCCACACACACACACACACACTGACGCGCGGACATATGCAAAAACTGCGCCACATACATCTTCTACTACGCTAATTTCGAAATTCAATTTTCAGACCATTTTGATTTACAAAATTTGCTTAATACGAGCCAATGGGAAGATTAGGAAGGCTTCCTTCCTTTCTTTACTTGCAGATGAGTGGACAAAACACAAGCGCGGTGTTCAAAGGAGGATGCACTGGAGCCAAGGGGAACTGTTCGGGCGTGGAAAGGGGGAGGGGGGGGGGGGGATGCGGAAAAAACGGGATCCACCCCGTGGGCATACTTACTATGCTTCTTCTTCATCGGTAGCGGAGGCGGTTCCTCCGGAAAGGGGTTGATGATGTGCCGGGGCTCGAAGAGACTGATATGCTTGCTGGGCAGGTTGTTCATCATATGCTGCCGGCTTTGCGACAGGTATGTCGGCGAGCTGTGTATCGGGAAGTGCGAGAAGGCGTCCTGCGAGCTGTGGAACGAGGAGAGAATACCGCAAGGTTAGTTCGTTCGTGCTGCAGTGTGGCCTGAGGCGGGACTCTCTAGAGTCTAAACCGTTCAATTGTACTATAGGTACCATTGTCAACGACCAATGTTTGACTTTTGTAATCCTTTACACAAGTTTGTAGCTTTGTCATACGTTTTTTCATTTCCTACGGCTTGATTTTCTAGATACGATCCCCGTATTTCTCAATAGGAATATTTTTCCTAACTCTGTTACTTATTTTAAAACAACTATTGATTGTTCTAAATGGGAAGTATCACGAGAAAAATCTAAATAAATGCGTTAGTGTGAAGCTACTATGATTTATTTAACGATTCCCGATTTGATTTTGATTGAATTTCCAATTATTTCTGTAAATTAAACTGTCTGCCACAATCATAATGTTCACATTTCCATTTCCTATTCTGTAGATCGAACGATTTTAAACATTTACCTTTCCATCCGAATTATGCTGTTCATCGCGTACACATCCTTATCCGAGACCGCCTACTAATTTTATATGAGAAACTGTGCTTTTTAATACTATTTTCCAATAGATTTCATGGTTTTCTTCTTCCAATAAATTGCTTGGTAAATTTAAATAGATTCGATTGTTCATAGAGGATCTTTGCATGAACTTTGTTTTTCTTCGTCACGCAATAAATTTGAAACCAACCTTTCTAGTTATTCAATCCTTTGGACATTAATCATTCTAATTATTCAATCCTTTAGGCATTTGCAAGAGGCTACAATGTATGGGATTAATACGAAAAAATCACCCTTAAATCTAAAAACGTTAAATGATGATAAAGCACGTCAAAAATCTAACAAGAAAAACCATGCTCAATCTCATTCAAATGCTCGTTGTCATCGGACGAACACAAATGACAAATGGAAACTGTATGACTTGTATGTGATAAATATCATCGGTGGTTACTTTGACGGTCTTAGGTTTCGTTTTTCCTTAGGCTTACCTTCTTTCCGCGTCCAGTTCGTCCACGTTGTCATACTGCGATGGGTGACGTTCCTTTTTAATACTGTGCGATCGTGTTTTGACTGGCAGGGCGGGCGGACGTTCCAGCGAGCCGGCTGTCCGAGGGAACACGTCATCGGAGCCGGGCAGGGTCGCTTCGTCAATGCTGCCGCTTGGGCCGTGGTGAATCTGTAGCTGCTTCGCGAGGCTGCCACTGCTGGTGCTCGACATCGACGTCACCGTAGCGGCCGACGCGATGGACGCACTACTCTCGTCTGTTGCCTGCGTTATGATCGTGTCAATTTTCTGATGGAAATGCTTCTGCTGCTGCTGCTGCTCAGTTGTCTTGCTGGTGACCTTGACTTCGTTGAGGCTGTCGATGAACGACTCCGACTTGTGCACGTACGACGACGACGAGGACGACGACTGGCTGCTGGCGCTGATTTGGTGATGGTGGTGGTGCTGCTGCTGCTGGTGTTGATGGTGAAGCAGCAGCTGCGGCTCGCGTTGACTGATACGCTGCGAGTACATCGACTCGAAGCCGGATTCGTTGGAGTTGCGAATGAGTGAATTGCTGCCACCGCCCAACCCCACCACCGTCGCCGCGGTGGCAGATGTCATCGTGCTGATGGCTACCGAATCGGTTTCCCAAGCCGCTCCGCCGGGCAGCAGCAGGCCGAGGCCGGTAGCCATACTGGCGTCACTGACGGCGCGCAGTTCGTCCTCCTCGCGCGAGTGATTGAGCGCAGAGTCCAGCGAGCCAGCGCTGGCACTGAGCAGACTAGAGTTATCCTCGGGCGAGCGCGACCGCAGCGACATCCGATCGAGCCCGATGCTTCCACTGCCACCGCCAACTCCAACGCCACCCCCGGTGCTACCCTGGTGCAGGTGGAAGGTCGAATCGGCGGAATGGCAGCAGTCGGAGGACGAAGCCATCGTCATCGTGGTCGCTGCTGCCGACGTGGTGGTATCGTGGAATGAGTGGTTTTTCGCGTGGTGCCCCTTGCGCTTCGGCGGAAGCGGTGGCGGCGGTTCGGTCGAGCGGTTCGGAAGCGGTGGCTTCGGCGGCGGTGGCGGACTCGAGTCGCGCAGGATGCTTTCCGTGCTGTGCGACGCCCGTACCGTCTTCAGCGAAGTCTGCTCGAGGATGTCACGCTCGCGCGGAGTGAGATGAATGTCCGGCAGGGACGTACGTTGGCTGATCGCGTCGACCGGCGGGCGCTGGAGTGTGTTGGAACTCGTGCCATTACCACCACCACCACCACCACCACCGCCGGCTCCGCCGCCAACTCCGCAGCTCGCCGGCAGCGGTTTGTCGGAGATTTTTTCGTTCGCCAAATTTACCAAATTATTGATGGCGTTCTCGACCAGCTCGACCACCTCCTTCACGTTTTCCTTGCTCAGCGACGGGCAGTCGTCACCCTCCTTGGTCAGCAGTACCTCGTCGCACAGCTTCAGCAGGTTGCCGAGCGACACGTACACATGATTGGTTGCGTTGATAAATGCCGTACTGTGTTCGTTGAGCGTGTACGATTGAAGCGCTGGAAAGGAGAGTCAGAAACGTTAGTAAACATCGCGCCATGAAAAAAAAACACCCGCACCGTGGCGACTACCTACCGGTGTGCACGTTGGCGATCGACTCCAGCACGACCGTGCCGTTTCCGGGCAGCATCTCCAGCTTGTTCTTCAGTATGACATCCTTGAAATGCGTCAGCGCATTCTTCACCTGGCGCACGTGATAGTTGAGATCCTGTACCGGTTTGGTCGGCTCGTCGCTGGTGCTCTTCCGGCCACCGTACCCACCGCCGGTGGCGCAACTTCCGGCTCCAGCACCACCGCCGCCGCCGCCACCGCCACCACTGCCGCTGCCGCGTGGACTGTTCGGTGAGTGAG
>KE525156.1:140592-161876 GCA_000441895.2 Anopheles sinensis | reverse complement strand
CTTCGGTTGCCTGCCGACGCCCAGGCTAAGATGACGCAGTGCTGGACAGATGACGTCGTCGCGAGAGCCGCCGACCTTGACTCGCATCCCAACGGCAGCGAAAGGGAAAGCGATCGCCCATTCGGCGACGTTGCTGCTAATTATAGATCGCCATTTCGTTTGACCTCCGTCCCCTCGGCTGTGACGCACGGAGAGGGCTCGACTCAGTCGAAGATCTTCCCGGGTGTTTCCTGGCCCGGCTGCGTGCATTTCAGCTCCGACGATACGTCGAGAGGCTCGATCAAGCGACTCGTTACATTGTATGCAGTGTGCATCGTGATTAAAATCAAAATAACTCCGCTGGTTACAATCGGGCGATAATGATTGCAGGGTGATGCACCGACCCCGTTTGATATTTCTGACGAAAGCAATGGTTTAGTTGCAGCAATGAAATGAGACTGAACACTTTGGTAGGGCATTAAAAAATGTAAAAAAAGCAAGCTCATCCAACTGATCGTTCAAATGCATTCGATTAATTTTCTCGTTTTCCAATTCTTACTCAAAAACAACCTTTGAAACGTTTTTATTTTTATAGACAAACTACTTAAGGTTTTAAAATAGCTACAAAATTAAGGCAATCATTTCATCTGCGAAATTTCGCTGTCTATGTATTAAAACTGTTAATTTCCTTCCACCTCTGCATCAATGACACGTTATTTACCGCAGCCATAGATAGACATGCAATACCCGATCGGCTTCGGGTTTGTTTAGGTTTTTTCCCGAGGATTATTTCTTGCTGGAACCACTTCCTTCTGCTGCACCCAAGGGTGACAACAAAGATCATACTACGAAAATAACAACAGTCGTTAGTCAATAACAAGCCCCCTTGAAAAGAAAGGCACGGATTTGCCCCATTTGTGCCCCCGTTAAGTACAGCAATAACGATTGCTAAGCCATCTGGTGACTTAGCCACTGCACACGATTTCAATTAGCTCCAGGGATTGCCCGACTTCATCGAAGACCTTCGGGAAACGTGTCTCAAGTGTGAAACCGATTAGGGAATCCTTTAAATATTTTCTCCTAAAGCCACTACTAGTAAACAGGGTACCTCCACCCAAGGGTGACTATGGGGGGATACTCCGGCCCACTTCACAGACGCCCGTTTGTTGCCGCGTAAACATCCTTGTCCCGCCGGTACTGTTTTTCCTCCGTCGTTCTGCAAGCGGCGAATTCCATCCGGGATCAAGTACGGGTTCAGATCGATGAAGCATCGGCGATCACCATCGGTGGAGGCAGATGTTTTCCCTCGCACTTGATCAAAACAAAACTCGTACAAAAAGTGATAAGGGGAGGGAAAATAACCCACTCGGAGGCAGCCAGCCCAGCAAACAAACTACGACCGATAACGATAGTTTCTCGCTCAGCGTCTGTTTACATCGACCGCGCCTAGCGATCGATGGTGCATTTTCTTTGGCCAAAACAAACCATTTGACCCTGGTAATTGCAGTCGACAAGGAGTCCCCTTTCTTTTAACCTACCCTTTACGGCAACAACATATTTTTTTGTTTTCCAAACGAACGAAGCGGGTTGGCTCGTGCAGAACCCCCTCGAACGAGCGCTGAGCAAACACATTTTGTTTGCAATGTGGAAGAAAGAAGCCTGTTTGAACTGCTGAGAAACAAGAGAAATGAATTACATCACTCATCTGCAGCATATTTTTGCCTCTTTCGTTTAGAGAAAAGAACCAACCATGCGGTTATGCGGGTTCCTGATCCTTGCCCAATTCCGGTCTGTTTCTAATTATATCAAACGTTTGGCGGGCGGAAGTCACCTGATTCTTCGAGTCCGGATGCCCCAAAAATATCTAACCCAATGGACGCAAGATCTTCCACGCCGAGGGCACATACGGCCACAAACATTGACGTCCACGGTTCGTCTCATTAAAGAGTTTTATTTCATTTAAGAAGCAACGAACATAATAACAACATCATCCCCTAGTCAACATGTTGTCGCGAGCAAGCGTAGAACCATCCTTGTTGTCATGTGATACTTTCGCGATCGGCACACACTGGCGGTCATTGTGGAAAGTGTGTGTGGAATAAAAAAATCCCCCCTCCGATCACCCACTTGCACCCTCTCAAGCGTCTTCCAAGACGCTCCTTTGCTCCTCCGATGGCGCATCAAAACAATAACAAACCCGCTCTGGCAAGAAACTCCGTTGATCGCGCGAGACGGGATCGGCCCGCGGAAAGGCGACACGCGGGTATTTTCGTCTGTTTGAGGAGAGAGAGAGAGAAAGAGAGAAATGTTGCCAATCAACGAGAGAGGGATAGAGAGGGGTAGCGTGTGTGTTTGAAGGCATTTCGGAGCTGACGAACGCCGGCGGTGGCTTGCGTCAGCCGCGGGCAGAAACAGAACTGAACGACCCTGGGTTGAATCGACCAATCACGACCTGTTGCTGGCGGGCCAAGCCTCCAACATTGCCGGGCAGTAGGGTGGCCGGTTTTTTTCTTAATGTTTTTCAACCCCTTGCGCTTCCGCCCGCTGCTTCACTGCTTGCCCCTCCTGCATATGTACAATCACAGACGATTGAATGTCGACCTCAAAACAAACCGAGCCAAGCGAGCGCTATCAGCTGTTTCGCGATCCGACAGAGCAGCCATACACTCGTACGGGGTGAAGCGTGGCATCCGGCCCTCGCAAGACTCTACACCAAGGCAGGCTGCCACCCCGCTAGATGCCCGTTCGCATACGCCTAAGTACTTTCGAGTGCCATTTTTAGCGCGCCTGGCAACAGTGAACTCGGCGTCGGGAAGTTGTGTATTCCGAGGAAATCGCGCTGGCATTATCGGCACCATAATCTTCCCCGACAGGCGGCGTTATGTGTGAATGACACACACCTTCGGAGTGGCAGCTGCAGCACTGCGAGGGACTGAATCGAACGACTGAGGGGCCTGTCCAAATTAGCAATGTCATTTAACACCGTAGCCTATCCCTCGAAGATTTGGGATATTGAAAGCAAAACTTTATACTCTCATGTTGAACATCCAAACCACAAGCGACTCTATCATTCCTTCCAGATGCGAACAGCGAAGTCAACAAAATCGATCAAGTGGCGAGGCCTTGAATGATCGCTCCGGAACCTGTCGGAGTGTTACATTAGCGTGGCGTTTAGCATCCAAGCCTCTGAAAGGGGGAGTGTAACGGACAGGCCAGAGCAGCACAGCACAGCACGGATCAAAGTACAAACAAAGCTGCGCCTGTAGTATGCCTTAACCGAACCTCAGCCGCAGCCGGTTCGAGCCGGAATTGGTCCATCCATGTGTGTACCCTCGAATAACTGGTACCGCTAGAATCTAGCGCATGTAAACCACCGGCCCAGAGTTGCCCTCGAATTAGGAACGACATTGTCGGGTCCATTTACCAATCACAAGTAGTTAGCTGCACGCTGAAACGGGTTACGAAGTCCTACTTTTAAAAATTAAAGACAGTCAACGCATCGAGTCACGGCGGTTTTATTTCGGAGAAAAAGTCCGCTCGACGCTGGTTGAATCCAAACATCGGATGTTTCATCCGAAGACTGATGTAAAACTAAATGCACTCTTGCATCACTCTTTTCGGGGTGAGTTTCAGTGCGTGGAACATGGCGGGGAATAAAACAGTCAAGGTCTGTAAGTCAGAAGGCGAAGGAAAACGTAAAAGAAACGAAATGATCATGTTCAATGGGTTCGGCCACATGGACTTCCACAACAAGCGGTATACGCGACTCTTGTTCAACAAGAGATTGAACGAACGGAAAACAAGTAAATGTTATGATTCATACATATTTTTTAATTATTTAACTAAAATTTTAACATTCCTTCTACCTTGATCCTGGCGTGTAGTTTTCTATCCGATTTCTATCATTCTAAGCTGAGTCTGCAGTGTATGTGCCAAAACACAAAAATCCAAACGAAACACAAGATGTTATTTTTCTGTAAGTCTGTAAAACAATAGCTGAGACGCGATCCACGACGAAAACTAATCAAATTATCAAGCCTTTCAGTCGTGACATGTTGATCATTTAAACACCGGTCCCTGATAGTATGGTACGGAATACAGGTTGATCAAGCTCATTGAAGGCTGAACCTGGGTTGAAATATGAAATTAACTGCTGATTTACATATGCTTGTGTTCCACCCATACATAACACGGTTGTGGGCTTGTAAATGGAGTCAACATTAGAATTTTTACAAACTTCACCAATAAAAATGTATCAGAAAGACGTTGGAACTGAATCAAACGAAATATTATGTTTTTAGCAGACGCTGATTTTGATTTATGCTACAAAACCTATGAACAAAAATGCGATCAAAATGCGTTAGGAAGAAAAACAATGTTGTTGTTTGTTGCTTCACAAATTTTAACCAATCTCGTATGACGCCTCAAAGTCACCTGTTTTAGGACGGACCAATGGCGTGATAGCGATCCTCCTGGAAGCCAGCTTGGCCCGCATAATGATCGAGTTGGGCATCAACAAGCCTACATTTTCTCGCTCCAAGCTCTTCCTCAAACTTACCCAAACTTCTTGGGCAGCGGTTTTAGCCTGCACCCGACATAAAAACAGGTTGCGGAACCTGTTTCCCGCCACCGGTCAATGTCATTTTTGTTTTGGTCCATTCGCCGCAGATTCCAATTTCATACGCATCGCTTGTCTCACCGCATCAACGGTTCGCATGTTTTAAGCCGCTGTTGCCAACCGACGCCGATGCCTTGGGTCTTTATTTGCCGGCTATAGGAGCGGCTATCTCGTCGTTGGCTATGATGCCTGTGTGCCAAACGGTCGCTCGGGATGGGTTGTTTATGTTTATTATTCGTTTAATTTCGATTCCGATCCTGAACTTTACAACCGAGAACTCCACCTGATAAGCCGGCTGCCTATCAGGGATCCACATCATGCTACACGCGAAGGGCTCGTCTGGTTCGTAATGCGAGCCCCGATTTCGGGGCCAGATCCGTAAACAACGGCGAAGGCCTCGAAAAGGTTGGTCAACTTTCGCCCCCTTCCCGGTTCAAGAGTGGCGACGCAGGGGAGTAGGGCGGGTGGTTTGTTTTGGATGGAGCCGTTTTGCGATCCCCATTTCGGCAATGGCTTGGCTTATCGTCAACTCGGTCGGTCGGATGACTTGCGCGATTCCCCAAACTGTTGTTTCCTTCCTTCTGCACGGGCGAAGTTCTTCACCCAGGGAACCCCGGCCGGGCCTTGCCATAAGACCTAGTTCTCTCTGCTTCTCTGCTCCTCACAGGGATCCCTCAGCCCGCCGCGCCAGTTGATAACCACTCGGATGTTGATACCAGCGCCTCGCTGTCCCGGGGCCACTGCGAGAGGTTGATCCGCCGATGGCAGCCGATAATCGGGCGTGGGTAATGAGGATGAGCTTTGTTTTGGTCCGTCAAGAGGATCGGTGTTGCCATGGGTTCTGGTCGTGATGGAATTCTGCAACAAACACATAGCTTTGACATGGAGAAGAGTGTTGCTTCAATCCGTCAGGATCAGTCATGAGCGTTTATTTTACAATAGATTGAAGAGATTTGCGTAACTCAGGAATCTCCTAAGATTACTATTTCGATATCCGTAAACTATGGTCACATATTGTTTAAACAAAAATGTTGATTCTTAGTTACTAAAAAAGAGATGGAAGTAAGATGGAAGTATAACCAAAAATCTACAGTTTGTCCTATCATTCAGTCCAGATATGTCCGGTTATGGTTAACCTTTTTTCCATGTCGAATATTTAGGCCTTCAACGACTGGTTCCAACGGCTACAATCAGCAAGAACTCCTATCAATCCTACATCAGCCATCCGGGAGGATTGAGGATGGAAATTTCCACTGTTAAGATGCCATCTTTCCATCCTTTTCCTACACAGCTCCCATCTCTCTATCTTCCCTCTATCTTTTTCTTTACATGCTATCTCTCTCACGATATCGCCGTCCTTGTTGATTTCTTTCCTTTTCCTACCGTCTTCAGCCGGGGCATCTTCGAAACGTACCATCTTGACGGTTATTGGCGGCAAAATCTACTCTTGACTGTTGCCCTAGAAATCTCGAACACACTGTTTAAAGACAAAAGTAATGGAAAAGTACTGGTACGCCTTAAAACTGGTAAATTTGGTCGTGGGTACATACAGGCTAGTCTCCTTTTTTCAGAATCAGGTAGAACAGAAAACGCATCTCCTTTACAAATTCTGTTCTTTCAAACAGTACATTGGTAAGCGGCTGGAAATGAATCCTAGCTGAAACAGTGCAAGACGAATTTTGTGTATGCCCATGTATTACGAATATTTATTACCCATTTTTTAACAATTCATCAACCAATTTCATACTCATTACTCAATGACGTATAAAAACCAACCAGAAGAATACATATTTGAGTTTCCGTCATTCACATGTTTTCAAAGCTTCTACCTGGGGATTTATATTACTTTTATGCATTCTTATCTTATTCGTTATGAGAATACCTATTGTAAGTAATTATTTAAAATTAAATAAACAAAAACAATAAGTTTTTACCAAGAGGTTGATCTGCTTTGATAACGAAATATTATTATGAATTTGAGCAACGATCTCCACACTATATGTACTTCAAGAAACATAATTAAAATCAACATATAAGAGTTGTAATTGCTGTCTTTGCTTCTTAGAAAATGATGAACAGAAGCTAAACAACTAGGAAAACAGCTTCCTTAGAATCTGAGGAACGTTTGTCGTTTGCTTTCTCATGATTGCATCAACTTTCATAAAACGAACCTTCTACACCGATCGCGATGATCATCAGTTGCATCATAACAAACTCCCACGCTTCACCGACAGTGCCCGCCACTCGCTAGACCAAACATAGGCGCCCGTGTCCCTGAACTGCCCTGTAGGACAGACAGATAGATCCAAGCATCACCAGCATTTTGGCGCATGCCAGCATCCGCCTCTGCCAAAGCGCAGTTAACCCATCGGAAAGAGACTTTAGACCCTGCGAGCTCGCCGTATATATGCCTCTCGCACTTGGAACCTTGGGCCGGTCCAGGCGGCGTTGGCGGGACTTGCTGTAATGGAGCTGTCGCGGGTTTGTAATAGACACACTCCCCTTTCGGGTGGATCAAACCGGTTACAACCGGGCCGATGGAGGGCTTACAACGATCGAGCGAGTCGTGGTGAGCAGGCCAGTGGTTCGAGTGAGCCCGAACATGACCGGTATGAGATGGAAAAACAACAAACCTAGCCGTAGCGAGCTGGTTGCCAAATCGTACGGCACGCCGTCGCTTCCTGTTTTCGACCGTTACGGCCACGAAGGAGAAAAGGTCGAGCCCTCCTATGTTCTGATCCTCGACGACATCCGGTCACGATGGGGTGCCGTCCGTGTCGTAAATAATGTTGCAGAGGGAGCTGTTTTGAAAACGGAATCAATCCAACAACTATTTGGTTGTTTTGAAGTAAGGATACGCTATCCTTTACCACCGGGCTTCTGCCAAAGGTCGGTCATATGGAAACAGCGTGCCACAAGAGTGTTCTGAATATGATAAGCCCCGATGGAAGCGGAGGTTGGTATTTCCGCAGCACTGGAAGAGCGCTAAAGAGTTTGAGCGAGAGTATGCGATCGGACAGAAACAAGACGGCGATAGACTATAGACCGGTGGTATACTATACTTCGCGATAGGTTCCATGACGTCATGCATCAAAACAAACTCCCTCCACCATGTGGCACGGAAGGCACGAATGCTGGGCATCGCGAAGGAACTATGCAACGTCATCCCCGACGAGTGCGGGGCCAATGTATAGGTGCGAGCATGTCCGCATACATGCCTCCAATGCTCGCGCCAATCAGCTGCGGCCAAGCGATCCACTCGCATTCGCGTCCCCTCCGGTCTTTCCATGAGCCGGCACTCGCTCCCCCCCGCGGGGCCCCACCAACATGTAGAGTTTCGGGCCCAACAACTGTGCGCGACACCCTTATCGACTCGCGACGTCGTGGGTTGGCAACAGGTCTCCAAAGGGAGCAAGCGCGTTACGGGGGCAAATAAAGGCGGACGGGGCCGGGCTGGGTTGGGTCTGGGAGGTTCTATTTTTGCCCAGAACTGTCCATCTCTTTCGCCCGCGCCGCAGCATGGCCAGTGGTGGCCGGTTCTCCTCCCTCTAACGGAGGCCAACCTACCATCGCCGAAACCTTTCTCCTACCTCAAACTCCCGAACCCGATCCCGCCTACCCGGCCGAGGAGCGCGTGCGAACGATGGCGAATATAAGAAGGCCCGCTCGGTAGGTAACAGCATCAGTTCACCAGAACCAATCCAATTCAGAAGATGAAAACAAGCTAGTTTTCCAATCCTGCGAGGATCACCCCAGTGCCATCGAGCATAAAGAAAAAGTTTAATCGTTTGAAAACAAAATTTGCGCTTCCGTAAGCAATTCCGTCAGGCTTGCAGTAGAGAAAAACAAAGCTTCTTTGTAAAAGCAACAAAACAGTTTGATAAAACAAATCCTACCCAGTTTACCGCAGTGTTTTGTGTTGGTGTGTTTGTTTCCTTGTGATTGTTAAAAAAATTGTTGTTTTCGAGTTACCGTATCAGCTATAATATACAAACAAAATGCCTCAACTCATCGAACAGTACACGCCGTAAGTACTACACATTCCCTTTACCCCGTATTGGGTTTGCCTCTTCCCTTCGGTACTTGCACTTCGGAACGATATTTAGCCCAAAAACCACTCCCCCTGGATGTCGTTGTTTGCCGTGTCCGGGCAAGCTTCCCGTTACAAACATTCAGAAGGGCCCCTTTATCAGCCCGGCTCCTTGAATTCCTTCTGCTCGGGGGTGTGTGCTCCGAGCTGCAGGTCGACTTTCGGCTTCGATAAGGCAATTATCAGCAGCCAGGTCCCTGAGGCAGGTTTTCTGCTTCTCTCTGGCGTGCCCTTGAGCGTTAGGGAAAAACCTTTGAACTTTGACTGAGCGGAATTTGTATTTGCCTGTCACCGTGGAGTTTGTTGCCTGCACCGAGGAGGCGCCCTCCAGCCTGCTAACTCATCTGTTTTTGATAATACCCCTCCCGACGATGACCGACGTCACTGTGGGCCCTGGTGTTTGTTGCCTGCCTACGTAGGACCGAAACGTTGATAACATCGCGCGGCAATATATGTATATAAGCCGTGCAGCTGGTCACAGCATGTTCAGTTACAATCGTGCAACGAGCCCTTTCTAAGATCACCTCGATCACAACACAAGCTTACACGAACCTTTTTCCAAGCCCTTTTCGGAGTTCTCGCTCGCTATCGCTGTCCCAGTTCCAATGAACATAGTGTGTTCGAGTGCAGTGTTCTGTTGGAAGCATTACCCGACGTCGACCAAGGACCAACACTAACCTCGTTACGCTTTCTTTCCGTTTTGCGCCTGGCCAATCCACTGCCTGCCGTTCGCAATGGTCAAACTATTCGCCCTGCTCAGGCTCCCGACCACCCTGGGATGCAGCCCGAAGCTGAAGACACTGCCGAAGACTCTGTACAACCATCTGCGCGGGTTCCCGGTCGTCAATGGCGAGGTGACCCAGCTGTCGGACAAGGTGCGCCGCTTCGTGGAGGAATCGGCCGCCATGTGCCAACCGGACCGGATCCACATCGTCGACGGTAGCGAAAGTGAAAGCAACACGCTGCTGAAGACCCTGCACAGCCAGGGCACGATCAAGCCGCTGCCGAAGTACGACAACTGCTGGCTGGCACGTACCAACCCGGCCGATGTGGCGCGTGTCGAGTCGAAGACGTTCATCTGCACCGAGCGTCCGGAGCAGGCGATCCCGACCCCGAAGGAGGGAGTGACCGGTTCGCTGGGCAACTGGATCGCTCCAGCGGACTACGAGCGGGCGATCATGAGTCGCTTTCCGGGCTGCATGAAGGGACGCACGATGTTTGTGGTGCCCTTCTCGATGGGACCGATCTCGTCGCCCCTGTCGAAGATTGGTATCGAGATCACCGACTCGGCGTACGTCGTCTCCTCCATGCGCATCATGACCCGCATGGGCTCGGAGGTGCTGGACAAACTTGCGGACAACTCGGTAGGTTTCAATTCCGTAGTTCTCTAACTTCGCAGAAAGTGTCCCATAGTGATCGTATGTACTTATGACGTGTGTTCCCTCTTCCATTCCTACTCTTACAGGATTTCATCCGGTGTCTGCATTCCGTCGGTACTCCGGCCAACGGTAAGATTGCGGTGCCTTCGTGGCCCTGCGACCCGGAACGTACCATCATCCTGCACAAACCTGCCAACAACGAAATCGTCTCGTACGGTTCCGGCTACGGTGGCAACTCGCTGCTCGGCAAGAAGTGCTTTGCGCTGCGCATCGGTAGCACCATCGCCCAGCGGGAAGGTTGGCTGGCGGAGCACATGCTGATCCTTGGCATCACCGACCCGAACGGTGTGAAGAAGTACATCGCGGCCGCCTTCCCGTCCGCCTGCGGCAAAACGAATCTCGCCATGATGAACCCAACCCTGCCCGGCTACAAGATCGAGTGCGTCGGCGACGACATTGCCTGGATGAAGTTCGACTCGAAGGGTCAGCTGCGGGCGATCAACCCGGAGAACGGCTTCTTTGGCGTGGCACCCGGTACCTCCACCGAGACCAACCCGAACGCCATGGACACCATCTACAAGGATACGATCTTCACGAACGTTGCGTCCACCTCGGACGGCGGTGTGTTCTGGGAGGGTATGGAGAAGGAGGTGTCACCCGACGTGGAGATCACCGACTGGCTGGGCAACCCGTGGAAGCTGGGTGAATCGAAAACACCGGCCGCTCATCCCAACTCCCGCTTCTGTGCCCCTGCCTCTCAGTGCCCGATCATCGATCCGGCGTGGGAAGACTCGGAAGGTGTGCCAATCTCGGCCATCCTCTTCGGCGGTCGTCGTCCGCAGGGTGTGCCGCTGGTGTACGAGGCCAACTCGTGGGCCCACGGTGTCTTCATCGGATCCGCCATGCGCAGTGAAAGCACGGCCGCTGCCGAACACAAGGGCAAGGCCATCATGAACGATCCGTTTGCGATGCGACCGTTCTTTGGCTACAACTTCGGTGACTACCTGAAGCACTGGCTGAGCATGGAGCAGCGTGCCAGCGCCGCCGGTGGCCACGCGCCCAAGATCTTCCACGTCAACTGGTTCCGCAAGGACGCGAACGGCAAGTTCCTGTGGCCCGGATTCGGCGAGAATAGCCGCGTGCTCGAGTGGATCCTGCACCGCATCGATGATGCCGACTGCTTCCGGGAAACGCCGATCGGTCGCGTCCCGACCGAGGGTGCCCTGAACCTCGATGGGCTGAGCAGTCCGGTGAACGAGCGGGAACTCTTCTCGATCCCGAAGGATTTCTGGCTGCGGGAGGTGGAGGAGATCAAGCAGTACTACGACAACCAGTTACCACATGACTTGCCGAAGGAGATCGCCAGCGAGCTGGAGCAGCTGAAGGACCGTGTTCAGAAGATGTGAATGGAACGTGCACTGATGACAAACCCAAGACACAGTAATATTTAAGTTAAAACGGTGAGATTACGGTCGATCATATTGCCTCGGCGGTGGTTTATTGACCATCGCCATACACAGTGAAAGGCACAGTTCAAGAGAGGGACCAAGAGACAAACCGACAAGATGCTAGGAGGATTTGTGTGTAGATATTTTGTATTAAACCGTGTTAGGAGCGCTAGACTAGTAATATTCCTACAGTAAGTATTGTGATAGTTGGAAGAAGAGAAGGAAACCCCCCGCAGTGGTATGGGTTTTAGGAAAACTTTACCCGCTGCTAATCTGCTAATTTGGAGCATTTCTAATGTACGAGTTCGAAGAGGAGAATAAAAAATGAAAATATTTTATAAAAACCAGTTTGTTTTGTTTTGTTCTGCTGAACGAGTTTTCTGCTTAGGATCTCGGGATAGGACAACATCCAGTCTTGTTTACAGTTCCCGCGGTATCAATACCAATTGGCCATCACGAAATAGCTTTGAAATAATGTCAAGGTCTACCTTGAATGCAGGAACAAACGATTAGAGTTGTTATCAGACAGCGTTTTTGACTGATTGTTCAATAATTTGTATATTTATGTTTCAATTCTCATGGTAATTCTTTTATAAAGAACCCTGCTAACAGTGTTTCCCATAACTAATTGTACAACAATGTATTCAAGGTCTCATTCTTAATATTTTCGAAAGAAAACATAGCAAGCGTAATCATCTTACCACATTTTAAAGAAACTCTACACTACAAACAGAAACTGTTTGCTTTTTAGTTTGTATAACATTCAAATCATAACCTAAAACAATACCATTTCCGGAAACGAATGGTCGAGCAAATCACATTTTCTACATGGAATTCAGAAGTATTTGCTTTCGAATAAAAAGTTAGTGAAATATTTTGATACAAAACAAAAATAGGCCTTCCGAATCTAAATTTGTTTTATTTATTTTACTGCAATTTTACAAAACGTGGATTTTATGTTTCAGCTGTAAACAAACACGGTCAACGACTGTCAAACCGAATCCAATATGGCTGACAAACAACTGCTTTGAGCCCACCTTCTAGTAACGCTCCGTGGCTGTTCAAAAATAACGGTCGAATACTGTCAATTCGGTTGTCAAACAATTTGAGACAAAACTTCCTCCGTTCGTGACCGAGTGTTGTCCGCGGGGAACGAAAAACAGTTTATTTATATACTTTACAACAACTTAAACACGATTTAACTGTACATAATTTATTGTCCTGTGTGTGAAACCTTCTATGCGATATTCCGGCTTTTGTTATAAAGAAGAACTTTGTTTTGCTACGGCAACCTTCAAGGACGATTTGTGTGAAACATCTGCTAGTGCGAGGACAACGGAAGGACTTTCCCACGATGCCTCTCGCGGTCGAAAATGCGTTCTGCGATGCATCTGCCGTGGGGTCGATGGAAACACCCGGCAAAAAACGAAAACGAAACGCGGAAACAAACCCATTCCTGAACTTTACTGAACAAACGTTCAACATACCTTCGTCGACGCCGATCCACAATCGGCAGATCGATGGCAGTGCCTTCGAAAACCCTTCGTTCCGTGTGGGCAACAAGGAAAACTACAACCTATTCTCCGACTCGTGCATGGAGGTAAAATCGATTGCGGACCTGGCCGGATCGGGTGTGGCCACGAAGCGTACGACAACGACCGGCGACTCCACGAACCCGTTCGAGGTGATCCGTAAACCACCGAAGAAGAAGAAAAAGCAGCAACACTCGACGGGGGCCGCTCTGCAGGACAGCTGCTTCGAGAACCCGGGCCTCAACCTGGCGGCGGTCGATAAGCGGCCGGTCAATCCGTTCGAAGTTCCACGCGACGGTGACGAATGCAAGCGCAAGGAAGCGGAAGAATTGAGTCGCTGTTTCGTAAACAATGCGCTGAACATTCGTGGGCCCGAAGTGAACAATGGCGAGCGGTTCAATCCGTTCGAAATTGTGCGCCCGAAAGAGCCGGCTCCGGAACCACCGGTGCGAGGGCTTCCCATGCCCGAGCTGTCCGGGATAGAAAATCCGGCCTTGGAAATGCCGACGTACGCGCTTGCCGTTCCGTTCACTCCATCACTGAAGCATCGTATCAACTTCAAGGAACTGCCAGCCGGTGCCCTAACACCCTGTCAAATGATGGCCAACATGGTTGTTTGTAGCCCGGAAGTTTCGATACAGGCCGTTGGTACAAGCTTGACCGGGGACTCTGCGGTGCGAAATGCAACCGTAACGTTGGCAAAAAGACGGTCGCTTTCGGTCATTAGCGAAGAGTCGGACATCGGCGAGAAGCTGGATTGCTACCAGCTGGAGCTGGAAAATAGCATCAACGAGGCGAAGGCCAGGAAGCAACGGCAACAGGGCGAGACAACGCCGTTCTCGTTCAGCGGCACCGGACACCGTCGTCGATCGGTGCGCCGTAGTCTGATCGACATGAAGCACATAAGTAATCTTTCCCAGAAGCTGCGCGATTTGGAGGACGAGGAAAACGGCATAACGAAGCTAGAGGACGATGAGGCCACACCGCACGTGGAGGAGCACGAGGATGAAGAGGACAAAGAAAATAAACAGCCACCACCGGAGGTCGAAGGCGCGTCCGTTCCGCCGGTGGAAGAGAAGCAAGAGAAAACCGACTCGACGGGCGTTTTGGAGGAAATGACGCGTTCGACCGAAATGAACCGAAACCAAATGACCTTTACCATCACCAAAGAGACGACCGTACGGGAGGAGATCCGTATCGATGTCTCGAACCCGGACGTGCAGTTCGAAGAGGTGGAAGACTTCGAAGACGAAGAGCAGGACGTGGAACTGATGCACAATCCGGCACCGTTTCAGCGGGCCTACCGTAAGAAAGAGCCGCTGGCCGCGCGCCCCCCGGCGGAAGAGTTCAAGTGTCCGGCAGCGGTGCCCTCGGGTGAAGCTGGTCGAGAAAATGGTCCGGCAAAATCGCACAAGGTACGGGATGTGATTCGCCGTAGCTTCCGACGGCTGATGCCACGCCACCACTCGGATCAGGACCAGCAGCACGAGAAGGGAAAGCAGACCGAGGAAACACATCCGAGCGACGAGGGCAACCATGGGCACGGGCTGATTTCTACCATTCGGCACAGCTTGAGACGCCGTCAACCGAAAGCAGCCGAAAGCAAGGACAATAAAGCAGTCGAAGACTCGCCACTGGAAATATCCATCATTGCTGAACAACCGCGTGCCGTGTTCCGGCAACCGTCGCTGGATCAGTACAAACCGATTTCAACGGCTCCAACCGGTGGTGCCGCGACCCTTCGGGGCAGTCTGCGCCGCTCGACCAAAGACATCCGGAAGCAGATGATGAAGTCCGTGTTTCGCAAGCAGTCGGGCGATTTGGACACCGAACTGGGCGAACACGGAGGAGAACTGATTTGAGCCGAACGCATTGGAAACAGACCAAAACATCCTCTTGCCTGGATGCATTTATGATAGTTTTTTGAAGTTATACCATTTTTCATTTATTTTTAAAGTTGTTAAGGCCATTCCAAATCCAAATATTATACTCACCATCTCCAAAGCGGCACAGGGATGTCTAATCCGTTTGAGCACGAAGCAACTATTTAATGTTTTAATCATTTTCATAATATTATTGCACGCGTTTTAGTTTTTCCCCCCTATTAAATTATTTCCATCGGCGCTGCTTTCGATAAGTAGGCAAAACACATCGTTTATTATTATTATCATTTTTATCTCCATTTTTTTAAACGACTAGTATCTGACCCGAAAGGTCTACCAGTGTTTTAATTTTATTACGTACTTAAGAAAAAGTAAAGTTACTTAACTGAATAATTATTTGCTGAATTTTTGCGGGTACAAATTGTTCCAACATCGGTTAGTTTGTAGGGCGATTTTCTTACTAAAATGTAACGTTTACTATATCAATAAATTTTTGATAACAAAAAATATCGTTGTTTTGTGAGAACTATTCCACTCGTACCGTATTTCTGTGAATTTTGTTTTGTTACCAAATTATTGAAGACATCAATCATTCGGCTGATCTATAACTTCTCACCGATCGATGGGACAAAGAAAGGATCAATTCGTCGTTCGGTTTGTCGCAGGATGCGAGCTTTACCCATCTCTACGTATTTATGTAAATTGTTATATCTCGTTACCTGACGCTTCGTCGTTTTGCGCTTATTTTCCCATCAAAGGACGCCTCGCTTCGCATCTGATCTGAATAAGTCATAAGAACGCGGAAAGGCGGGAATGCGCACATCATTTGATTGTATATAATATTCTATTTTCTTTTATGACATGCAATCGAATTCCGATGTAACCATGGCGGTAAATTGTAGTGTCTGTCGATGCGGGTGAATGCAAGGGGGCCCCAACAAGGAATCCGAATGCGGCTGGCCTGCAATGTATCCCGGGCAACTCAAGTGTGGTAAGACGGTGGAAAAGAATTTCGAAAGGAATGAGGTTACGATAAGCGGATTTCGGATGGCATTAACCTTCGGTGGTTATTTTTAACAGGTACAATCTTTCGACACGTGTTGGTTTCAAATCCTTTTTCGGCATTAAATTCTTTGGCTTTCAGTGGACGTGTACGTGTGTCGTAAACCTCTAAATGAATGGTAGGTTTAAATGATTTATTTTCAACCTGAACGATTTTTCAACTTCAAAAGGGACGCTTCCGAACCTTTTAGAAAATACTATAAAATTGTAAATTCTCCAGTTTATCCGGCAAAAGTATGGCTAGATTTTTTAAATACTAAACGTTTCTTCTTTATACTTGTAAGATGTTCTTGAATTTTTGGCACAAAGATAAATTTTATGTTTTTGATTTGATTGGAAAATGAAAAGGAAAAAAAGTATCAATGAATGGAATTTAAATATTCTAAAAGTATAAACAAAATAGCAATTTAAGAGTCAGTATAGAGTATAAGAGAGTAATTTCACAAAAAAGTGGAATTTAATTGTTTTTAATTTTAAACCTGAACGATTTCAAGAACCCTTGGATGTTTCTTCGTCATTTTTGATTTCAGTTTTTAAACGTATTGGACGGGTTATTCTATTGTTTCAAATATTGAATGAAACGGTGAAAAAGTATGCAAAAATAATTATTCATTTACTGTTTTTCTATGAATCTTACTCCATTAATACCAACCAAACAGGAGGTGAGACACTGTTTACTAAGCGACCCCAGAATTATCATCGTGAAGATGAAGCTGAAAACAACGTTCTTGTTTAGTACGAATAAGATTTTATTTACAATCTTCGATACGGTTAACGTTAAAATACATTTAAAAAAGGATAGTAAAAACAAAATTATAACATGGTAAACACCAACAACTAGTGCGTTTGTGTAAATTGTGTGGCTCGATCAATACGTATGGAAACCCGGAAACCATTCCCCTTTCATTTCCATTCCATCGGGTTGGTATATTAATTTATGTATATTTCATTCCATCATTGTTTAAGGCTTCCAGCAGAAGGACCGAACCGTTCTAGAGGTCTAGAATGAATCGCGCCAAACGGTTGGTGGGCGAGCAGAGGGCGGAATCTTCCGCCGAGGATGCGGAGTACGACGTGGCGCCGGATTCGGCGGGCTTCCGGTCACCGCCGCTTGGCTGGTGGTGCCGGGGCCGCTGGTGGTGTTGGTGCTGCTGCTGCTGGTGATGGTGGTGGTGATGCGGATGCCGTCGGTGTTGATGATGGTGGCGTCGCTGCAGGTGTACTCTCGGTAGCTGCTGCTAATCGAGCGGCGGCTGATGGTTCTGCGGGTCTGCGACGGCCTGCGGGGACGAGGAGCTAGTGGTGGTCGAGGGTCCTTCGGGACGTGCCACCCGACCGAGCGGAGCGGTGGTACGCTGGATTCCCAGCGAGGAGGTAAAGTTCATCAGCGGTCCGATCAGTTCGATCGGCAGCGGAAACACGATCGTCGAGTTCTTCTCGCCGGCGATGCTGCTCAGGGTCTGCAGGTAGCGCAGCTGGAGGGCGGCCGGACTTTCGCACATGATGTCGGAGGCTTCCTTGAGGGCGCGCGACGACTTCATCTCACCCTCGGCGGCGATCACCTTGGCGCGGGCTTCACGGGCCGCTTCCGCCTCGGCCGCCATCGAACGCTGCAGCGAGTCCGGAAGCGAAACGTCCTTACTGTGGAGAAAATGTGGAAATGATTAATTCACCCTTCTGTGTACCCCAATTCCGAAGAAGGCCCTTACATTTCAACACGTTCCACCTGCACGCCCCACGGATCGGTGGCCTCATCCAGCGTGACCTGCATCGAGTGCGAGATGGCTTCTCGCTCCGTCAGCAGCTCGGACAGATTGCGTGTGCCGAGCACGTTCCGCAGCGTGGTCGCGGCCAGCAGGCGAGTCGAGTGGCTGTAGTTGGCGACCTGCACGACGGCGTTCAGCGGGTCGCGGATCCGGTAGTACACGACGGCGTCCACGGACACGGTGACGGAGTCGCGCGTCAACACCTCCTGCGGTGGCACGTCGAATGAAACCGTCCGCAGGTCGACCTTGCAGTAGTTATCGATGCACGGCAGCACGAAGAACACGCCCGGACCGCGGGCACCACCGGAACGCAGCCGACCGAGCCGGAAGATGACGGCACGCTCGTACTCCTGCACAACCTTGAAGCACAGGAACAGCGAGATCGGGAGGGTCAGGACCATCAGCACGATCGAGCACACGGTGGCCAGCACTTCCACGCATCCTATCGAATCGGCCTCGGCTGTTGGGAGGGAAAGCAGAACAAAGGACATCGATTACTTTTCGAGTCGAACACACACCCAGACGAACGAAGGTTTCGCTCTCATGGTTTGGAAAACAGGCAATTTTTCCTCGAACGAAGAACAGCACGGGAAGGTCGTTTGACATTGTTTCATCCAGGGCAGAACACGTCAACGCTTTCTATTGTTTCGGACGTGAAAGCGAACCACCATTTTCCAACTGTAGGTGTTAAGCAGAATAATTGGTTGGTAGTTTTCCCTCAGACAATCCTTCACTCATTCACTTTGTTCATCTCATCTTGTCGTTGGAAACATACAAAACGCGAACACGTGCCAACTGCGGTTCTAATGAGAAAACCACCGAAAAGCATACAATTGTCGTATGCTGCACATGTTTTTGCACCCACGGGATGATTGTTTTTTAAAGCTTTGTTTAGAGCAGCTGTGGCCTCGGCTCACGGAAATGTTGTGTGGAAAGAAAAAAAAAGGGAAGCGATGATGAAAAACTAAAGGGTGGAAAAAGTCATCAACATCATCTGGAGCGTGTTGTCTTCCGGTACGATTTCAGCGTACTGTTTGTCAACGACTTAAACGATTAGAATCACATGGTGTAGCTCATTTAGTCGGGAGTTCTAAGTACGTGACTGAAGAGATTCCAATTAAGAAAAAATATATTGTTATGTCGAAAGCTTTCGCATTTCATTTGGGAAAAACGTGCTCTTTGAAACACCAAATTCAATATAATATATCAAGCTGAAATTTCCTTTTGATATTATTTTGATTTTTTTTCAATTCAATTCAAATTGAATATGGAATCTTATGACCGGATGGCCTGTTTTGTGTGTGTATGTATAAGATTATAAACATGAAGTAATTTAGGCCGTTTGTTCCTCGATTTACTAAGGTCTTTCATAATTTCAACTGGAGTTCGACCCATAACTCAAAACATTTACGATTTGTTGATTTATTTCGAGGAGTTTCAAATTCAGTGTTGGTGAAAATACAAGCATGCAATTTGAATTGATATACTTGACGAATATTAATTAACAAATCTAATACAACAAAATGATACCATTTTGATGCTCTGGTACGGCATGCGTTTCTTGAAAAGGGCCAGATGGAAGAAAAGAACTCGCAAATGCGGGCTGTATACCTTAAACTATAGCTTAATGTGATGAAAAAAATATTAAACCTTTTTTAATTCGAGTATCTTTTTTTTAAATAGTAAAGTTACATAAAACTGTGTTATAAAATGAAATATTTGAACATTATACCTTTAACTGTTGCATTAAAATTTTCTTAAGGGCCGGATAAAATCAGTTGGCGGGTCGGACTTTGCCGACCCCTGCTCTAGTATATGGCTTTTGTTTGTAGGCAAATATTTAGTAAATTTTTTTCATAGAAATCTTTGAAAATATCTAATTAGCCGAAAACATAATTCATTTGGAATCATTTTTAATTGGAGCTTGTTTTCTTTTAAAAATGCTCCCTCCCATGTTTTTCTCCCTCCCAAAACTATTTCACACAATGAACGAATATTGTTTCCATATGCCATCCTGTCTTCATATAAACTGTATGAAACATCCCGCAGCATACACATACACATACATCCAAGTGTAAACCATGACCACCCCTGGGATTGAACCGGTTCCCGTTGAACCAACAAACCAACACGAAACACGGAGTAAACGAACCGGGCTCGGAGGCCACGGCCCGGAGGAGCACAGGAACGCAACTTAACTTGCAGTAAATTACCGCCGGATGTTTTCAAAACCACCTTCATTCACTCATCGAACGCTCGGAGGCCCTGATGCTGGGGACGCGCTTGTTATGCGAGCACTATATAATGATAGCACCACTCACGAGACGATGATCGAGTTTTGATCGACGATCGGAACCGCACTGACAGACACCACACGCTTTGCACGACCGACGGAAGCTGGAGATTCTCTGCATCGTGGGAAAAAGGGCAGAAGCGAAGTGGGAGTATTTAGTAAAATTGTGGTGCAGGTGTGTATTGCAGTACGAGTGAACATTGGGAACGGGAGAGGTGCTATCAATAGGTGCGAGTGAGATGGGATAAACCCCTAACGTTCGAAAGACGAACCAAACCAAGCGAACGGCAGAGTTTTCCCCGGGATGGGAAATGGTTTGTTTATGCTCGGCTGCCAACCACCAACTCTTGGGCAACTTTTAACCGGTGGCAGGACGACGCACTCCAGGGGAAACGGTGGCCTCGGTAGGGAGAGAGAGAGAGAGAGAGAGAGGTAGAAGGTCCTCCAGCATATGGTCCCATCGGTGAACAGTCTCGGGGGAGTGGAGAGAATTTTCCCGCACCCAAGAAGTGTCTTGAGTGTTTTCCTTCGGCTAAATAATGCGCGCCAGTGGAAAGGGTTGAACGAAGAAAGATCACTTTTCCGCGGTAATGTTCTTCCAGAGTTAACCGGGCGCTTTGCTTGAGTTGTTTTCCTTCTTTTACCTTGCCACACTCGGTGTAATTTGATCGTTATAAATTATGTTGTTAATGGCAGATTTTTAAGCGGTTCTCCGGTTATGTTATTCCTTTCTGTTCAATCTCAGCGCCAAACGGTTACTTTCGCCGTCGGGAAAACACATAATTAATGGGACCATTTTTCACCCCGTATCGCCTATCGCGGGAAGGGATGTTAATTAATTGCACAATTAAATAGATAGAAGTGGTGTTATGTTATGCGTTACGGGGGAACGGTTTTTGGGTTTTGGAAAAAAAGGGTCAAAAGCGATGAAACTATTTCAAACCGATGCAGTAGGGAATACTAAAACGCGATTACTTGCTTAATATCCAACGTGATTTCATTCGAACATAACCTGGAGTGCGAAGGACTTCGAAACCGGACACTTGAAAACACTTGAGCGTACACTTAAGACCTCTCTATTTTTGCACACACAAAATAAATCACCGAAAAATACGACGCGCATGAACGACACCAAAATGTTTCGATCCCCGACACGCTACTTCCCGGTTCGTCTGTGCTCACTTGTGCGCTAATTGGCTCACAGTTGTGCCACCTACGACGGCCGGCCAAAGAC
>KE525156.1:116010-136437 GCA_000441895.2 Anopheles sinensis | reverse complement strand
TAAATCCTACTTTTGGTAGCAAATGAAGCAATCAAGCGAGTGAGCCATTGTTTTGGGCGCGATAAACATAAGCGTTTTTTATCTAAATTAAACTGATAACACACAACCATTGTCGCAATTGCACAGAATAAGGTGTTGAGGCATACCTCGAGTGCACGTCTTATTGTTTTCAGGATGTTTATCTTATCTCTATTAGCAGTTACTATCGTTGGGTCCCTTTCATCGAACGTAGCAAATCAGATTGTTTCGTGATTCACAGTGATATTTTGCAATGAATTTCATTCACATCGAATGGCAAAACCACAATGTTTTGCGCAATGTTTCAATCATACACCAACCGCAAAGACAGTGTCCCAAACGCACCGTTTGATCGTTAGCAGTTCATTAAGCTGTCAACGAACGGAAAAGCGAAGCATCTTAATCTAAAAGACTGCTGATCCATTACCGTTACATGGTGAGAAAATCGGTCTGGGCAACTCGAAGCGGCACAACACGTTACATACAACGTTGTTCTATTCTTTGTTTTCATGTGCAACAAAAAACCTATTCGAAACGATTTATCTCCTTGACGATTTCGCCGGCGGAACGGCTTGTCTGTGACATTCCTTCGGACATGTTTCTGTCACTTCCGTACACCGCACTCACAATTCCGTTCACCCACTGCTCGTTCGACTGCATGCAATTAATTTTCCATCGCACACGAGAGATTAGGCGAGTCGGAATGCCGCCCGTGATGTCGTATCGAATTTCTTCTCATTGGGCTCAGTTTCCCTTCGTGGCCGGGAAATTAAAAGCCACACTTTAATGTGCTGCGTAAAGGTAATAAAAGAAGGCAACAATCGTCACGTACGTGCACAAGGGTTGACTGTGACCGTGCCGGGAGGGGGAATGAGGGGGAAAATCAAAAGATCTGCACAAGTGGCGGGGGCTGGGAAAATGGGATAATTCCCCCATCCCGTGGCTCCCTCGTTGCAGCCGAATGAGTCGTGCTCGATTCATTCGTCTTGCACGACAATAAAAACACGAAACGTACGACTTATCCAACAAATAAATCTTGCTGATGAGCTCAGCTGTTGGTGAGTCTCGGTCTAGCCAGAAGTGGAGTGGAAACCGAAGAAAATCTAGGGGAGGAAAGGGACTCAATTGAGGGTATTGTTAATTGATTGTAAACGCTTGCTCGCAAGCACGATTTTTCAGTGGAAAGAGAAGTGGTCTGAAGATCTGTTCTGTTGATATGAAAATTTAAACATGCCAAAAGAAAGAGACCAAGACTTTCCATCACGACTTATTTTCCTTCCATATCCGCTCATGCTCGCACTGACCGGAATCAATCTCTTTGCGTCACAGACACGATGAGAAAAGTGCCTTTTTATTTCCGTACATCCTGATTAGATCTGTTTATTTGCAGAACTACATTTATCCAACCCTCTTCTGCTTCACTCGAACAACCTGCCCTTCTTCAGCGGGGGCATCTTCACTGGGCATCTTTGGGTGGAAAAATGCGGAAAAAACGATCGCGATAAAAATCGAGACGAAAATCTTTCCACAGTCTGATGAGCTTCGGGCAGCGGCAGATGCCAGCCCGGCACAGATTGCGCTTTGATGACAAGCTGGTTGGCTGCTCGGTTGGCGTCAGCTGAAATGCTTGACCCGTTCCGAGCCCACCCAACCGTGGCCGGGTCTTTTGCCGGCTTTGTAAACCATTGGAAAAACTCAAGGCAAAGAGCGAAACAGTCAAGTGAAATGAGGAAGTTTTTCTTTCAAACCGTTCCGCTGGTCGACTTGAAGCAAATGACACCCGGTTCGAGGGAGATTCGATAGAGTTTTTCATAATTTTCCTTACATACTCGAAGCAAAACGGGGGAAAATGTTTGTATGCCAAGGGAAGGGGATGATGCTCTTTCTGTTCGTAGCTTATGTTGCACATGCACCCGCTGACGTTCGACGAGGAAAATGTCGAAGAGTCAAAACATCAGTGGCAACCTGTCGCTAAATGTGTGAAAATGCAACACGCCCCAGTGCAAGGACAAACACATACACACCGTCCTCGCAAGGAACGAGAGTCTGCAGAGTGTTAATGATATTTATAAATCGTGGCCTAAATGGACCGTGAGTTGAGTACAGGAGGATTACTCTCTCCACCTCTCGGCAGGATGGATCTTTTCCGGGTGTTTTGGGAGGGGAAAGTTCGCATCGGAAAAGGCGCACGGACAGACGCTAACGCCAGACGTTGTCCAAATATTGTGAACCAGCCATCAAGATGTTGGACACGACGCGATGGGGTTAATGAAGGCGAAGATTTAGGAGCAATCGAGGACTAACTTTCCCAGCACCGCGACAGACAACGTCGCCGAAACTCCAACCGGGGAAAATAAAGCAGTTTGGGCGACGTGAAGCCTTGGCTTGATGGCAGCGAGGAGACAGGAGACAGCAGATTCCGGAAAGTGATTTCACAGCCAGACTCGGATTAATGCGCTGAGATCGTTGAGAGCGACATGATTGGGACGAGATTAGCTGGATTAGTCACTGGTCCATTTAATAGTGAATTTATTGGCTTACTGCTTTAATCGGTGGTAGCTGCTTCTTGATAAAAGACGGAGTTAGGTGCCAGTTTGTCTGCGGCAATTCTTATCAGACAAGCTGAGACTCTCCAGTCAAACAATAATTTACCGCCTTCACTCTGTTTCTCTCTTTTTCTAATACGAAGTGAAATAAATCAAGATAGCGTAAACTATATGTTGGGCATGAATTTAGCATCATCTTCTGACCGCGAGGGCCATGGTCGAGTTTAAAATAATAAATAATTTCCACTCGATCTGGACGCCACGGTACATCTGTTTAGTTTTCCCACCCCAAGCCACGCGCACTGGAAGTGATTTTTCTTTCCATTTCCCGCTCGGCTACTGCTTAATATGACGACGCGTGCAGATTTTGTAAACATAAGCCCTGGTTAGCTTTGTTTAATCGCTTTAGAGCGTTGGCATTGGTTAGTTTTTTCTTTTGCTCTCCCGTTTGCCAACTGTTTGGAAAATCAATTCTCCTGTTGCTGACAAAGAAGGACACGATCGGTTAGGATTTTTTGTACCATTTTCTTTTTTCTTCTTGTCTCAACTAGTTGCTGTGCTGAAGGATTTTCGTCTAAATTAACTGAACGTGACCTGCAGTGTAAAGTCCGAAGGGGTAAAAATGCTCGGCTAAACAAAATTTTCCACCACGTAGCACACGAGCACAAACAATTTACGGGTGGGAAAAGCCACACGGTAACCGGACAGATGTAAATCATCATCAAATTGTTGCCCATTAGTGGTGGTGGGGGTAAAAGTCAAAGGTGAGGATGAAAGAGTTCTCACATCGCGAGCAAGTGCGAGGACCACACAACAATCCATCGGGCACGTCCGCAGCCGATTGAAAGGGGTTTTGAAAATGCTGACCCGGAAAATGGAATGCAGGCGGTGGTGAGTGATGGGTGACGTGTGGACGACGGTGGCGCACATCGCATTTCTTCGGACACTTTTCAAAGTGCGTTGGCACGTCGTTCACAGTTCAATACCCTAGACAGTTTTTCCCCAGAAGCGGTCCGAGGACTTGCACAGCATGCCGCACAAAATGTAGCACTTCAGTGTGTTCAGTTCAGTTTTCACATTCACGTAGCAAGTTTTCCTCCCACGGAGTGCGGCAGCCAGATCAACAAGTGGTTGGGACCGATTTCCACTTCATCATCAGCCACACGATCAGCGACCGGTCATTAATGGTGGATGATAAATGAGTCGCCTGACTTGACGCGGGCGACTGATGAGGCGGAAGAAATTTCGTACAATTTGCTGCCGTTGGACGAATACCAGGACGTAGTGGTGGCAATGCTCGGGAAAACTAACTTTTTAGTATCCACTTTCGAACCCAACGCGCAATTCTACAATGATAAATGGGACTTACCAATACGAGAAGTTCACGATAATGTCATAATAATGAGAAATGTAGTTAAAGTTTTAGTGGTAGAGATGAAACAATACCTCGATCTCACAATCTTCAATGCATTTTATTTATGTTGGAGTGAGGCTGGCATTACTGTTGAAATATTTACTACTCATGGTTTTGTAGTAACATTGAAAAATGGTTCAACAAACCTGATCCAATGACATGCAGTAAATTCAAGGAGCATTGCACTCCAATGATTAAATATTAAAACTATCGTGCTAGAAAGATGCTTGCTGCAAAAGGGCCATTTAAACAAGACAAGATTTATCTGCGTACCATCGCACACCATCCCGATGATGAATGATACTTTACACAAACCCATTAAACTTTATGGAAAATAACATTCATTCTCTCCATTGGACTATCTCTTACCCTCAATTGAATTGCATTCCTTAAGCATACCGAGACGCAGCTGATTCCTCGCGTTGGCATTGGATGTAGAATTGGAAAATGGTACGAAATAACGTCCCTCTTCAACATCGGTGGAATATAACCTTTTTTGTTTGTTTTTTGGCAAAAGGGTTTGCCATTTCATTTCGGTCCAAAAAACCAAAACCCCCTCTATTTCCACTCGGCTGACATTATCCTTACGCAGCACATTTTCCAAATTAGTTTTCCAGCAAAGCGCATTAGCAAGGAGTGTCCTTGGATCCGTGTGCCGTGGAAGGTTTGGGTGGAGGAATATTGTTTTAAATGGCCCCCAAAACGATGCAAAGTCCTTGAGCGGCGAACAAATAAAATGTTTCGTCTCTCGACATTTTCGTCGAGGAAATCACGCGCAATGGAAATCAGTCGCCGGTGGAGCGTCCAGCTTCAATGTCTCGCGCCAGCCGGAACGGGTTACACCCGGGTTGTCGTTTTTCATCGGAAAGGGAAGCAGATGCTTCAGAAATGGCTGATCGCTTGTGTGCCCTCACACATGCATTCGGTCACAGCCACCCATCGGTCGTTGAGTGAATTGTCCTGTCGTCGGCGGGCTAGCCTACATTTTCTGCGTGCGTTTTGCCGGTTTCTTCTCCGCAATCACTATGCGTGTGCGTGCTCCGACCCTATCGCCCATGGATAAGTGTAATCATCGAATGGCGGAAATATGCAAATGGATTCCACCCTCTTGCCGCCCGTGGGCACAATGATTAATGCTTTGCCCCGGCCATCGTCATCAAACGTTGGGCTTTTCTCCGAATGCGAAAACCAGATTTTGCCGAGAATAGAGCAAGCCGGAAAGTTAGCCGAAGGACATTTCGATGCTGTATATTTGGCTCTGGGTCGTACGCTTGCATTTTTCCGGCGAACTTCTACCTGTTAAGGGCCTCGCATTAGAATAAACAATTTGCTCCATCATCAAAATCTACGGCCTCACATCACACATATGATCGAGGGCAATGAATGCCATTACCACCATTACGCCCGCGATGATTGATCGGTTGGCTATTTACATGATCTAATCGCGTGCGATGAGTTGAAGTTTCCCTTACCAGTACGTTTTCCATGGTGTGCCCGAAGGGAAATTCAAGTGGTCGGACTTGTTTTGCAGCGTCGTAACGTTGGAATATCGTTGCAGATATGTACACGTCAAGATTAAATAACTATGTTTTACATGAGATACAACTAAGAATATTCTGATGTGGGAAAATTCAACCCCTTTTCTTACGCTCTTTTGACTCAAGTAACATAATCGTATTTTTTCCAGCACATCAAAAGTCTAGTTGTAAATATTTGGATGAAAATATTTCCTGAAAAACCCATTCCTCATCTCAAACAACCCAATCCAAGTTCAAACGGAAGAAACCACTGTGCCACTTGAGATTCGCTCCATACAATCAAAATATTGTTCAAAAACGCCCGTCACGGGCACTGAACTGCAATTTAATATAATTACAGCTACGATCACTCATCGAGAGATCACAACTATATAAATAATATTGCAACTTCGTAGAATGTTTATTGCCAGGAATGTGTCAAGAGAATTTCAAGTTAATGGGTTGATCGAAGAGTTAAACAAATAGGTAATGAAAATGTTTGATAGGATCTGGTTACAAAATGTTATGCAATATGTTAACCATCTTTAATTTCAACGCTCACTTCCAAGAGAAACACTAATTTTACTCGTCGCGTTGATTCATCACTTGGTAGATTATAGAAGCCGGAGGCATAGTTGATAACGACGTTTTGTATATTTCTCGATGATGCAACTTGCAGCTTGTTTGTTCTGAACACAGATAAGACTTTGAGGTTTTGCTGTTACTGATAGGAGCTTATATTGGAAACGTCCAACGAAATTGTTGCTTATCTTGGTTTAGGAAAGTCGGTTTCTAACGACCAAATTTCCAAACGGTTGCCTCCCAGCCAACACCCAAACGTTGGGTATCAAAACCCAACTTATATAAACAGCCCAAACTAACCTCCAACGCGTCGCTTGCTGTCGTCGATCATGACAGCCTGAGATGAAGAGGACCCCTGGGTGTCCATGTTCGCGACGGTCATTTAAACTGATACAGTCGCGCAATTTTCCTGCGCAAAACGATTCTCGAGCCAACGCACGAACAACAAACAATTCACGCACGCTACCGTGCGAAATTTGAACGATCGTAAACAAAACACGGAGCCGGAACGTCGAACGAACCGGTTTGTCGGAGTCGCGACCACATACTAACTCCGACCGGCGCCGTTAATCGAAGGCATCCAGATGACAACAACGGCATGGCCCGCCGGTTCCGCAGTCCCACCCCATCTTGCCTTGGAATTTCCCTATCAGTTCTGGCTCAGTTTTTACTCACGCCGAACGGGGGTAAAAAAATTCCCTTCCCACGCGACAGTGTGCGAACAGATAAGCCATCGTCGAGGTCGGGTTGTTTTGAGTGCGTTACATACGTTACGGTGCGTTTCAAACTCTTACGAAATCCTGTAGTAGAGACAATTAAATTTTCAATCCAAAAAAGTGTATGGTAATAAAAATATGGTATAATATGTTTGTAAGTACCTACGTTTCTTAGGTGAACTAGAGTTAAGCTCTGTTTGAATATCATTCATGATTCATATCAGTTTTAACCCACATTCAAATAACTTCAAAAATAACGTCATCTCAGTTTTGGCAAGCAAACTATTTTCAGTATTGTTAACCTACACATATTAAACAAAAAGATAAGATTACTAAGCCGTCGTATAACTTAAAAAGGGACTTCCCACGTTCATTTCTATGATCATAAAAAAATTACCGAGAAAACTTTTTTTTACTTAATTTTGTAAGTAACATGATAAGCTCTCTTTTGAGAATGTTCAGACTTTTTTCTGTTATTGTGTTAAATTTTACAAAATTATAAATAAAAATATAAAAAAAATATATTATTTGTAAGAAACTAAGATAGATACTTGAATATTTTTTATTAAACAAGCTGAAAAATTCAAAATGTTGTATAATATATGATATGTGAAAATATCAATATGTTGTATACCTCATGATTCAGGCGCCTCGTGTAATGTAAACAAATTTTCCCACCACTATTCAATTGCTGTTCATTGTTGTCGATAAATAACCCCCACTTCCGGTTTCTCATTAAACAGCGCCAGAGGTGACACTTGTTTCGTGACTCACTTGCAAGCCACTACATGCTCACTAACTGATTATCATCCCGTAACTAATGATAGCAACACTTCTCTACCGCACACCGCAAGCACACTGCAACACACACGAACTACCCAGCAAGGGCTGCTTACTAAAAGAAGTACGCGGCCATTTATCATTGAACATTTTTGTTCCGTTGTTGCTATTTTGTTGTTTTACTCAAGCACACAAACACACGTGAAGTTGCGCCCACTTACCGTAATACTGTGGCCGAGGGTAGGGCTGTTTGCGGGGGGCTTCGGCAGTGCTCTGCGGAGAGTGCATCGGGGCTGCAAACGGGTCGGTTTTGGCTGCATTAGTGTGTGCGTTACTACTACGTTGCAGTCGTTAGAAGCGGCATCGTGCAGCGTGCAATCGAAGCCACCAGTGCAAAAAGGTGCAGAGTTTGGAAAGCTTATGCTTTTATTCGTTCGAGAAGCATCGTTAGAGAAGCTTTTGTGAATGTCGGCATGTGTGTCGTGTGTGCGTGTGTGATCTACATCGAGATGTCCCTCGATCGAATCGTTGAAAGAATTTTGGACATTTGTTAAATGTTTAAATGTTTATTACAAACAAACAGCTGTCCGTTTCGATTAGAAGCATAAAGTGCGTGGTTTATTTTGAATCACTTCCTTGACTAACGGTGAAGGAGGCGCCTGGTCCCGCATACAAAAATACAATAGTTAAGCTGAATCTGTTGTTCGATGATGGCGTGAAATGTGTTACAAAAAATAGCAAATAATTGATAAAAAAAAATCCCGCAGCTCTTGACGGGCTTCCCACAGTCGGAATCGTTGCGTTTTGATATGGCTTATAAACGATACTCATGTAAAGACAAGATCACGAGGCCACTGAGGGAAAACAGCAGAAATGAACCAAAAAAAAAAAAATGGAATTATTTATAAAACCCAACAAGCGGTGGAAAAACGGTGTCAAGCATACACGCACATGCCGCGTTTTCCCCATCGGTTAATATGTTTCACCGTGGCCAAGCATGTTTAATGTTCGTGACGTTTATGCACACAAACTATGCCTATCTCGCAATTAAAAGATTCCCTACATGATGTGGCTCGGGAAATTTGCTTTTCAAACCACCGACGACGTTTGAGATGGCGGGTGGCAACACAATCGGATACACTCACACAGTCGTGGGTTCTATTTCAGATGTAAACAATGACGATCGTCACTTCGGGATGATGCGTGCGTGTAGAAACTTTAGCGGACAGTTATGTGTGATGGTCGGGAGGAAAAACCGAAAAAAGCAAAAACGAATACGGATGGGAACAGGTTGCAGTAATTTTCACGATTTCCCAAAATTAGCACCCACGCGCTGCTCAATCAATCACCGTTTGGAGATTATAAATCCGCCACATGGTTTGCTCTCGAACTTTGGCACGGAAAACGTGTCCAAGGTGGAAGATCAATCTTGTTAGCATGAATTGTTGTTAGACAGTCTCGTGCCACCGCACAGTTTGTTACTTCATGCCAAATGGAGGCAAAGAACAATTACACTCTAAGTTAGTATCGTTGCCCAAAAATTACCTACATTTCACTTTCCAACGCACTTGATCCTGCTGTTGCTGCTGTGGTGGCTGCAATTGTTGCGATTGTAAATGTTGTGCCTGGTACATTTCGGAAAAGGCGTGATTTCGTTCGTTTTACTTGAAATTAGCTAAGGTAAAGCTGTTTTTTGTTTCGGTGGATTTTTCGATACTATTTTCTATGTTTTGTTTTGTTGTTACTATTTTTCACAAATGCGTCAGGACGGTGTCACTTATCGGTGGACGTTTTCGTCGGTGTTGAGTGATCCTTGCAGCATAATAGCTCGCAAACGATCAGTCATTCGTGGATCGTTGAAAGAGATCTTGGAAATCACAGCTTATCATATCGTCTCGTTCACATCCGATGCTAAATTGTCAACTTTATGTGGTTCACCGTGTTCCGCATTCACCATAAACACATCACAAAGCAAAGCAATTTTCGAACGATCGCGAACGGAACTCGAAGCGGTCGCGCAGCACGTTACGTTATCTTTCACCGGCGGCTTCGTTGACAGGACTGTCTGATAGTGGGAGCGAGTCCCAACGGCGAGCAGCATGCCCGGAGTTGCCGACACGTTCGGCGCTTCGCATTGTCATCGGTTTCGCGCCCTCGTCGCGCATCCACTGGCTGCCTCGCTGTCTCGAGCACATCGAGGATGCTCTCGAAGGAATCTCTTGAGAAACGGCGCGCTGTGCATGTGCCGTACAACGGTGGCCGCAGCATTGGCGGTCGTTAAGAAACTTTAAATAATTCGAAAAGGATTTGTTTAATTGGAAATTGCGTTGCGATCCGAGCTGAAGATATGTGGATCTATTTCAAATTCAAACAATCAACTGACACACGGGTTTTCCGCCACTACTAGGCACACCACTGTAGCAGAGTTCTTTCGTCTCGGATGCTGCCCGACCGAGCGCTTCTTCGGCGCGCGTTTTTCATCACGAGTTTGCGACGCCGGCAAGGAAAAGCCGAGAGCAGGCGTCCGATTCTCTCGTGGTTTCCCCATACTAGTGTGGGACTGTGGGAACGTTTTTCCACCGTTTCCCCATTCTCGTGTGTGAGATTCTTTTGTTTCGGTTTCGGAAAAACTTCCCACCGTCTTTACCACCAACCTCTCCAAACGGTTTCCTTTTTGAAGGTTCACACGGTGACGAACAATGAGATAAAGAGAACGCGAGCCGTGGCGATGGATGTGTGAAAGAGAAATTATTTTTCCGCCTCAAGGACGGCGTCGGAAAACTCTTTAGTGAGACTATTCGCGCCACACACTGGCCTTATGATGGGCGGATGGGTTCTGAGAGAAGTGAGTGGAGAAGCGAATTTACAAACATCACGCTGAAATTTATACACGCATTGTTACCCTAAGGGATGATTTACAGTGACGTTTACATGTTGACTGAGCCTGAGGAAAGATATCGTTAACATCTATGTTGAAAAAAATAATCTTGAAATTGAAAAATTTCAATAAATTTTGCGAATGAATAAAATAATTTTGGTTAGTATAATCTTAAAAATATTTTTTAGAAATTAATTGCTTTACTTGTTATCCCTTGCTCTATTTATGTCGCCTTAACTGTACTCTAACGATTCGCAACCATTGTTGACTATTATACAATCTACGCTCGCCATCAATGGGACTCGGTGGAGATCGACGCTCGACGCTCCAAGGACTAACATCTCCACGTTAAAAGCTATGGCCTGGCCTGTCACGGCACACTGTCAGACACTGTTGGGAACGTTCGAAACCCTCCACGCCATCTCTGCCCAGAGCTATGGGCCGAACGGTCTATGACTTAATCGACGCTAGACATAAACACATACACACACACACACACACCCACAGAAGCTGGCCTGCGTGCAAAATCCCAGCGCCGTCAGCAAACACATCGGTGCACATCGGACAACAGAACTGCAGAAGGAGAGGCCGAACAGGAGTTTGCGGCGATCGGCAGATAAATTATGGATGCGTGATGTGCAGCGAATGTTGTGACTCTCGGACAATGCCACTTGGACGGGGAGGAAAGATAAGTCAGTGAGTCCTGGAAATGGAGAGGATGGATGCCTTCTCACCGGGGGCTTTGTAACAGATGTGTGGTAAAAAAGGCATTTGACACAATGGAGAGATAGCATAGAACGACACCATTCACATAGGATTAGGTAAACTTAGTAAAAACATCATTTCAGGAATGATTGCATACATTTAAGGGTATTTTTTACGTAGAAGAGCTTTCATAGTAAATTTTGAATATTACTTTAATCAGTATCACATGTTTAATTTTAAAAGATCATATATTTATGTTCCTTAAGTTTAAATTTGATTATCAAATCGTCATTGGCCCTTCCTTAGGATTTTCCTTCGCAAATGTCGAGTACGAGATGTTGTTGAAATATTTTACTGTTCATATGTTCACTGATCCTTATCTTTACCGATTCACAATAACGGTGGTCTCCTTACTGACGTTTTGCTGTAAATTATGAGACTCCTTTCTTTTTATCGCTGTTCATAGGTGTTCGCCTGGGACGTTAGGGAAACGGTTTTAGTCGTTTTCGCTCCCAAAGCACGGTGACCCTACTAAATCGGGTCTTTTGTAATGGCGAAGGCAGAATTTATGTAGTATTGCACAATGGATCAAATATTTACTAAGAAACTCGTACGATCGAAAGGGATATCGTGAGGATATAATCATAAAAATAAAGCAACCTGTATTAAACTGCCACTTACAATGTTCTGTGGCAATGGTCAAGGCAGTCTTTGCCAATGAAATGATAATAAAACTTCAACAAGTCATTTGTTTGTCGCTCACTAGATTAAAGCGACCTATGAAGGTGTTCATTTGAAGTTAATAACTTGGTAAACCAGTGAAGTGAACACATATTAGACAAACATAGCTATAAAACTTTCTTTTGATCCAAACAGTTTAATAGTTTAAAGAAATAAAGCAATAGACTGTACAATCCATTGCATGCATGTCAATTGTTTATTTGATTAACGTCCCCAAAAGTTTACAGACAGTCATGGAAGTTGGTTTTATTGGCAATTAAAAGCGTATATCTCGAGTACCAACCACATTAAACGAATCAGATCAAATACGAGCTCTACTATTTCCCAAACATCAATAGAGACGACAGAAACGGTTTGATGCCGTTGATTTAAATGCATTGCTAAGACACTCTTCGTCGTGTCGTCTATCCCGACAGCGAAGGTTCTCGTGCGGCACACACGAACGTTGACACTGAACAGGCCATAGAATCCACCATCAATGACGATTGCGGCCAGCGACAACTGCACACATTTCCATTCAGTGTGTTTTTCCGAATGGGTTTCCCGCAGTCAAAACATTCTCGAGCGAACGAGCGGAGCGCCCAATGAGTCGTGTCGATGTAACGACTGACTGACATAGTGATACTCAGCGTTGAATTTCCTCGAGTTGGTTGCAACCAATGGTGGAGTGCGCTATAGAAAAGCAAGGTTTTATTCATTTTTTCCCACGAGGAGTAGATCACTTGTATTCAGTTTCCAAAGGACTAGCATACTCTGCAGTTTCCTCAAGTGCATTTTCTCCTTTCACCGGTAAGAGTGTTAGTGCTACGTCTTGTACTGCAATCTTCTCAGGAAAAACACTTGAATTTGATATCCATCTGGGGCTTTCATTACACTCCAACTGTAGCAAGTTCCTACGGAAAAATTTCATTTCATTTTATACTTTGTTACTTGGTCCTTTGGAACGTTGAAATGCTCTAAGAAACACAATTTTCATTTGTTCCTTTAGGATGTGTTCTTTAAGTAATCATTATTTTCTAGCAGCACTTTCTTTCCTCAGAATTTAAAAAGTTATTTCTTACAAAGTGCGATAGTCAACATCATGTAAATGCTGCCTCTACTACATGGCTACCCATAAATCTTGCTTTAATCTGGGGATTTTTTCATCTTCAGCGATAGAATGAGAGTAACCATTACAGATAAGCACCAAATTAAAATAGCCAGAGCTTTTGCCAAGTTGCGAGAAACCGGAAACGGACGTAAATAAATTGTACAACAAACGTTACTTCATCGCCATGTGGCTTCCTTTGCCTACCATTAGCAGCGCGAAAGTTGTGTGTACAACTTCTTATAACAGCAGTAACCGTTTTCTGGGTGCTTCGCGACGTTTTCCTGCAGCATTGCATTGCTTTGAAAACTATTTTTCTTGCGCCCAGAAAGCATCCATTTTATAAGATTCTTTCACTCATGCTTAACATTTACAATAGGAATAAAAAGCGTTGAATTATACAACTTGGAATGCGCGCTCACAGCTCACAGCATGAGACGAAATAATATCCTGAACAGTAGGTTTGTTGGCTGCAGCTGGTGGTTAAGAATTATCGTTCAAATAAAGAAATAGACAAACGCATAGGTTGGTTGCAAATATTCTACTAAAAAAAGACCAGAAAGGCAGAAAGCGCAGTGTTTCCGTTAGTGCATTTCGTAGAAGTGGATGCCAATTGGAACTTTACATATTTGACTTCATTTGACTTTATGCTGAAATCAAATTAAATCAAAAATGAAATCAAACGAAACAACAGTCGCGTCTGGCCATGCAGATCTTGCTAATGAAAGTACCGATCACTTGGTCGAAACAGAAAGCAAAACAAAAACCATACCGACGGGTAGACGGTCCAGCATTTCGGTTCTGGTCTGATGCGGAAAGAATATTATGAACTTGTTTGTTTCCTACCGTCAGCGAGTACAAACGAACGAAAGAGATCACATTTGCATGCATAATTTCACTATCAATGCTCGAAGCTGGATTATATGCCGGTCGGCAGACGACCCTCCAGCGCCAGCGACTGTTGAGGAAAAACGGGATTACGGGAAAACTGCTGAGATCGGAGCTCCGGGTTGAAAGGGGAAATAGTAAATGCGTCCTATTGATTTGGGGGATTTGGAGGCAATCGAACTTCTTCGAAAGCAGACCTCGTTTGTCATCGAGGTAAGGCTGCCGCTCGAAGGTTTTCCCCTCCGTGGACACAATGTGAAACGCCAGGCAGCTCGGTGAAAGGTTAAACCTACTTTCACGCTCAAATTGCGACTGCACACGCTTTTGTTTGTTCCAACGAGCAAAGAAAGTAGAACACTCGCGAAAAAAAGGGGTATAAACACTGTCGGAAATTGAACTTCCACGAACCGGCCACCATGTCCGGTCCTTTTCCGCGTCCCATCCCGTTGTGGGAAGAACACTTTTCCTGTCGATTTACTCTCCACTGATGCTGGCTTCACTTTTGTTCGTCAGTTGGTGTTATTTTTTTCGAACGTTTCTTACCCGAAAGTCCGAACGAGGACACGTTAAGGGGAGTACAACATGGCAAGGCACACAGATAGGTTTGGTGAAGTGAAAATGAAACAATGAGCTCTCGCCTCACTGAACCACCCTCGCCCGATTGCCTCCTCCTCCTCCCTGCGAGAAGCATTGGGAAAATTGAACAGCATCCGGCATCTCAGACAAAGTGCCGCCAGGACTTTCTCGAGTCTTTTGTCCCTGGAAGGGGGAGGGTAGAGAAAAACAGGACATGAAAACTATCGAGAATATCAACTCAGACGACAGGGAAACGCCACCGGAAACCTTCTGATCTTCTTGCAAACGGTTCCCGATTACCGAAGCGCTCAAACGGCTATCAATTATTGGAAGCCGTACGTCGCTCTTGGCCCTGCCCTCCTCTCGCCTTTCGCGCCATGAAAGTGAGAAAAGTCATCGAACAAATGCTGTTTGCTGCCGCTGACAAGGTAACGGTGGCTCGGTGGCACGAAAACAGCGCCAGAGGGGTTCGGAGAAAAAGGTCATGGTTTGGGCAATCATTTCCGTAGGCGGAGGACCGGAAATTCGGCCGCCATTGGGGACGGCGCCGAGTGACACGGGATAAACCAAACACGTCTTCGATGGGTGGATGAGGGAAAATCGAGCAGAAAAACGAAAGGAAAGCGAAGGAGAGGTGAAAAATACATTAGATGAAAGATCGAAGATTACGCTCTGTTTGGAATAATCGAAAATTCGGTTCGTTCGGGCATCTTCTCACGTCCGCGTCGGAAGATCGATGGAGGCGCCCGGTGTTTTTCGAATGCACCAGACGTTCATTCTCCACCAGACGCATCTGGAGTTTTCCTAGAACCGCTTAGCGACGGGAGACATTTTCGCTGACCCTTGACCATGCCCAAATATTTCCGTTGTTAACAAGCCCATTGGGGAGAAAGAAATCTCCCCACCAGTGAGTCACCGCCAGCCGGCACGGAAAAAGGGAGGTTTTCCACGAATAGAATCGCACGTCGGGAAAAATCTCGTGCTCCCGGCTGGAGCTTCCCGTCCGGGTAATTGTTTTCACTGCGAGCGCGTCCGTGGGTCTGGATTTCGCCAGTGAAGTATTTATTACCAAACATTTGTGTTTATTATCTATCTTTAGAGCAAAACGTGCCAACGTTGCGGTGTATGGTGTGCTAAGTGGTTGTAACGCCCCGCACCGATACTCGCCCGAGTGCTGGTCTAATTAGGGAGTTAATTTATCGGTCTTTTCTTCTCTCTTTCTTTTTGTTTTTCTAGCACCAACCCACAGCCCTTACTAATGTCCGGCACTTGGAGTTTCAAGAGGCGGCGTACTCTGGTGGATGATCACTTGAACTTCTCGAAGCGGGGCCGAACCGGTCGATGGAAAACCTCCCAATTTCACCGTGATCCGGAAAGTCTAGAGAAAATAAACTGCCTGAAATACACACAAACACACATCGTGTACGATGCAGCGATCAGGGAATCGAAAAAGAAAGCAACTCAAACATGGTGAAAGTAAGTAAAAGAGGAAGAGAGAAAGAGAAGTGGTTTACCAACCGGAGTCGAACTTATTTTTTTTCTATTTCATCGTTTCCAACCACGTGCTTCGTGAGAGGATTCCCATCAAGTGTGGAGTGTTCATTGAAAATTAGCGTTCTCGATTCCCGACTCAGAAAAGCACGGGGTGAGAACGTGAGAATGAAAATAAGATTACGGTGGGATTCGGCTTTGGAGAGGAGGAGTCTAAAAATATGCTGAGTCAAATTTCTCGGCATGCTGAGCTATAAATTATATCTACAAATGATTCCATTGCCCCCTTCGGCGGGATTCGGAAAACAATCACGAACATGGGATCAACCTCGGGGGAGGGATTTGTTTTGTCACTTTTTAAGCCTCGTCCGGCTGTGGGCATTGTGATGTCACAAGGGATTACGAATATCACAAAACAAGAAAGAATTTCTTGCGACCTGAAGTAGAAACATCAAAGAGTATTTTAAAGTTATGCAAAATTGTTTATTGTCGTTCGTTACTCGGGTTAAGGAATCATTTTGCTACTTGCTTCGAGAAAACGGATCGATATAATGGATCAACATTTGATCAAAAACTGAAGTCTTTTGCGAAATAAACAACGGCTGGTTCGCCCGGCCGGTGTAATCTAAACATAATTTCATCGGAAAATATTATTCCAAACCGACCACGATCGACAATCACCGTCCGACCGATCTTCGCACGTCTCGGGACTCGATAAAGCAAATATAAATATTTTCCCTCAATCGAACCCCCGGAAACTTCGGACAACAATGTGTTTTGCTCGGCTGGGCGAACGAAAATAAACTATTCCGGTCAGCGGGACTTTCCCGTCCGGTTTGATTTATGGGCACGCTGCGCAGGACATCCTGTTATGCGCAATGGTCGTGCCCGTTGTCACGTCACGATCGTTTAAAGGTGCGTGCGGAAACACGATTTTCGAATCCGATCGGGATCGGTTGTCTTACATGGCGTGAGTGGGGGAAGTACATGGTGGGTTAGTGGGACCCCAGCTTGTGCCTAGACTGCCACGTGGAGAGTTTAAAAATGTCGCTAGCTGATTTCTTACTTAGATGATAATATTTGACGAATATAAGTTTTGATCAATTATACTATATGTGGAATGAAATTTTTTTGTTATATATACCTCAATTTATCAATGAAATCTTTTACACTTTTCATTAGAGTATCTTCTCTCTTTTAAACTTTCTTTGGTAAGAAACTCAAACACTGATGTTCTGATCGTGCCGGTCGGCGTCTGTCTGCAAGATTAATGGACTGTGGTGTTTCGTATGTTTCGCGCTGTTTACGCACCGTGGAGCGCCTTCTTTTGGACCGATTTACCTACAAAACCGTCGACTAACACCAGCACGATGTACAAACACGCACGGCTCGGCGTATCGATGGTCCCGGCGCCGGATGTTCCAAGAGTTCGAAACGGACGGATGGATCGAGTTGTTAATGGATTCGAACCGATCTGACATTTGCTCGGAGCGGAAAACAACAGCAAAAAAAGAGAAAACATTGTAACACACTCTGCGACTTGCAAAAAGCAGTAGAAGCAGCAGAAATTTTTTGCTAAATTCTTTCAACCCGAAAACGCACGAAACATCTTCAGAAACGATCGACAGGACATCGTTGCTCGAGAAAGGAGGGTGAGTTGGGAGTGGGTAGTGGGTCTAGCGGAAGCCGACCCGCGCCAACCGGTGACCGCTCCGGCCAAGTCCTGCCCCGAGTGTTATGCAGGTTGTGTTTATTTTTACATTAATCGATCGGTTAACAAAATAAAAATAAACCAGCCCAATGCACGGGACGACGGAGCAGAGGGTTCGAGCTTATATCTTAGGTAAATACAACCCACCGGAACACGGGCCCAAGGGTGGAGAAACCGATCCTCTCGGGCACTTTCCACCACAGACCGCCGATCGGATCGACCTTCGGAACGGACGGAACCGTTGCGCGATTGCATTAGGTGTGAGAAATCGTTTGCATTGGTCCATTTCTACTTCCCAAAGAAGCTGGAGCGAGGCGTTGGGGTTTTATGAGCATGTGTATGCTTCTGTTTTCAGTGCTCCTGCGCTGCGGCCAACGTTATCGACAGTTCGTTAATAAACAGTTACCATGATTTTTGCGGGAAATATGTTTCACAATATTCTTAAACTTGTTTACTGCAAACTTATCAAAGGTAATAGACATGAGTAGCTTGAAGTAACCCAAATTACCTTCTTATAAAGCTTAATCAGAACCACAACCATGGAAATTCCTGTTTTTCCGCAAAATAACTACAAATTCATTTAAATAGTTATACGTTACTTTTTGCTATTATTTTCAAACAATCAATCCAAAGAATCGGTTCACGTTCTTCACTGACCTGTTCGATGTCTCAACGCATCCGAAATCGGTATGGCTAGGGCCGGTGGAGTGTGGTGAGGTGGCGGTAGCGGGCTGGGTGCCGTGGACTGCGGAAGATACGGATGCAGTTGCTGCACCGGTTGCAGCAGCGGTTGTTGCAGGGGTTGCTGCAGGAGGTGTTGTTGCTGGTGGGCCGGTTGCTGGTCGTGGCGAAAATCAATCCCACGCAACCCATCAACACTGTGCTGGTCCTCGACGACCGTACGGTCGGTCCAGTCCATTGTTTCGGCACGAATTTTTCTGTCTTTCTGTTACTTTTTACTTATAAACTTCCACAGGAATTCCGTCCGTTCACTCCGGTACTAACTGTTTTCCATAAAAACAATCTAGACCGTTTCTCTCTCTCCCTATTTCTCTTCACAAACTCAACGCACTTTCCTTCAATTCGGTGGAAAAACTCACGCACGCACGCACGCCAACCAGGAACGGCGCAAGCCGGAGCGAACAGTCCGCCCGTACCGAAGCGTTATGATGTACTGATGCGCGAAACGTTGGCGCAGTTGGTAGCGAACGCACCGAAAACGTGACGCCAGCGAACGAAAGAAGGAGTGGCAGCGGCCTGCGAGCGGATGGTAGAGTGAACGAGGTGTCCGACCTGGCGGCCGGTTTCCTTCCCAGACCAAACGGCGTGATCATGGGGGATCCTTTCAGATCCACCATCTGCCCAACGTGATCCTTCCTTTTACTACTGCTACTACTACTACTAACACACTCACTGAGTGCGATCGTGTCCAAGTAGACACTGACAGGGACCGTAACGAGTTGATATGAGCCGGCTTTCGGTATGGACAGAAAAACTCCAAATTCCTATGCCTGACTCCAAAGCGGAAGACCTACAACCGGTGATTCCGTATACACTGTGTTCCGATCCGGGACCGATGGTAAGCTCTCTGGCGTGAGTTCGTTTGATTTTTAAAACTGTTTATTCTACTTCGGACTCCGATACACCTACACGCCGTGGAAATCGGTTTCCAATTGTGAGGCAAATGGGAAGGAAATAAATAACACACTTTCGTTCGATTGTAGTCCGTCCAAGTGCAGTGAATAGTGGAGATTCGAGTTGCTCGCTCTCTCTTCTCCAGCGAGCAACGGTTCAGGCCGCGTTAAGCAGTTCACATTACCCCAGGTGAACGTTACCTCCGCGGACCACCGGGAAGTGTAAATATTGTTGTAATATTTTTCCTGTAACGAGCACGGTTGACCGACCAGTTGCCACGATGGTCGACAAGGAACAGGAAATATCGTTCCGTTGCCGGCGTGTTTCGATTGTCTTCCGTTCCGATTGTGTGTTGATTTCCAAAATTTAATTTTCCTTGAACTCTATTTCTGATCAAATGAGAATTTTTGATCAAGAATAAAAAAAACAAAAAAACTATTGTCGAAGGAAAATCGATAAGTCGAACCTTATGCTCGGACAGAACCACGGCTCTAAGCGGATGGGAAGGCGCAGTAGGGAAAAGGGTTGGAAAACTGACTGGATTCACCTAAAATCCGTCGGTTTACTTTTCGGACCGTGGCTCGGACGAAATTGTTTACATTTTTGATGCGTTCGCCGTGGTTTGGATTTTGTGCAGCTGGCGAACGGTCCCACAGAATCGTCCACGTTGTGCGGCAAAGATCGCAAGGAACCGTCCAACCTTTTTCGGAGATTGAAGTTTTTCCTCCTTCCAGTAGCTTGTTGATTGAAAAGTCACGAGTTTCCATATGGTGGCCACCGGTTGTTCAGTTAATGCCGACGAGCCTAATGAACTGTGAATTACCAGTTTGATGAACTAACCGGCGATGACCACGACGTCGGTTATATCCACGTAGCACCACAATCTGTTGCCACGTGTGGTTTTTTGACTCTTTAAAATGTGTTTACAAATTAAAGAAAAAAAAATACACGTGCTCGAGTTAATAAAACCTTGCAGCGAATGTGTGTGAATACAGGATATAATTAAGAAGATTTTATGTTCTGTCCACGCATTCGTGACATTGAAAATGTAGCCTGACATGTGTATCACTAGCACGGATTAATGACGGTTGGCTTGGCGGTCAAACTGTTTGCCGAGGAGATTTTAGCAAACTAATTTCCTG
>KE525156.1:97005-108723 GCA_000441895.2 Anopheles sinensis | reverse complement strand
GGTAATTAGCACGTCCTTGGCAAGTGTGGCCTATACTGAATGACTTAATGAAGCACCATATCGAACTTAACGACCTCAAAGGGCGGCAATCGAAATGTAGAACTATCGTTAACTCTTACGAGTGCAGCCAAACGATGGTAGCACCTAAAGAGCACTTAAGAAAAAATGAACTAGAGCTGCTTTCGATGGCATAAGGCGGCTTCACAAGGGTTTTCACATACACAGCTTCCTTTATCGCCCGAGGTGGGAGTGGAAAAGGCAAAGTTCCATTTCCATCAGTTTAGCTTCGTCGGTGCTTGCCATGTAAGGGCGTCAACGGATACACTGTTAATTAAATTCGCTACCTCCCACAGCCCTCACCCCACAGCCTGGCGAAACGCTAGTGCTTGACGGGGTCGGTTTGGGTGATGTGAAGGCGAACTAAGAACAAAGTTTGCCCTAATCTTTCGTCAAACCGAGCGCGGTGGTACTCCGGCGAAGCCAGAGCAAGATGTTTGACGATAAGGAACAGATTGCAAAATTTTGGCTAACGTTAGACGAAGCCACCCTTATTCCGCCCCCGCCCGCTTCTGTCTGCCATCGAGTTTCGTCCACAAATCGGTGATCTGTTAAATTAAATCTATAATCCGGCTTCGTCCGGAACTGGATGTTGGGGGACAAATGATGCAGCAATATGGAAAAAGTATGCAGAATATTGAACCACAAACGGTGCATGTTTATGCGTGATCAACTTCCGGGCACATGTTCTTGTTTTAAGTCCAATTATACTTCAGGTATTGTAGTTAGTTTTGGATATAATTTAAATTTTAAGTTTTGGAGGATAATTTAAATAATAATTACCAAAGTGTTTTACATGAAAAGAACACATACTTTTTTAAATCAAACATTTTTTTAAAATTGCAGTACAGTTAGGCATTTAAATCTTTGCACACTCTACAATACCTTTCAACCGTGCAATGCCAAAACATAAAATTGCCACGAAACCATAATTAAATGGAATATAAATGAACTCCATCTCTTCGCGTACGTTTACGCCGGTGCCACGTGCGATTATTGGCGCACTAATTGAGTGCACCTGCGATCCTGGTCTAGCGGCATCTGGCTAAACCCAAAATGATCGACGTTGTAATTCAATCGAGCATTCAAATGGTCCCCTCTACGATGGAGGAAATTTTTACGTCGGCCCAAAAGACTAGGCCCAGCAACATCGATCGATATTTAGGAACTTGATTTTTCCGCACAAACGACGTTTCCTTTTCATTGGCGCCGGTTTTTATTTTCCCTTTTGTTTGGGGTTTCACTCGGAGAACACAGCAGCAATCATAAATAGAACTTCCCCCTTTTGTGTGGCTTCCATTACCTTCCGCAGCGGAAGCCATTGATGAAAAATGTTTGGATTTTGGTAGAAATAATCCAAGGAAAACAGTGGCATACCTCGTTCCACCGGAGCGTGAAGCTTTGCGAGATCGATTGGGGCAAATTTTATTGACACGTTCCGTTCGGGAGCTGCTCAAAAGAATTTCGTTTATTGACGTTGCCGGGCTGGGTAGGTGGTAGGGAAAAAACACCCCAAATTCGTGAGCAATTTTTCCGGCGAGGCATTTTTCGGTGACTTCACCGGCGGAAGATGCGGGACGGATAAAATATTTCATCATAATTCTCGGAACGAGTCGTCTTCGTGATCAGACAATAAGAAATGAGAAACACAAAATAATCGAAAAGAAAACACATCGCAGCAAAAAAAAAAACTGAAGGTGACTTCAACATCAGTCAAGGGCGCAGAGCAAACTGCCAGCGGAAAGCGTAACGACTGCCAGTTACCTTTTGCTTAATCTCACCTCCGTTTAGACTTCCCGTCGGCTGTTCTGAGGGTGCACTTGCTCCGGGGCAGGATTTGTGAGCTTTGTTTTCGTACAATTTCCTTGGATATCCGGCAATCTCGGTGCCGCCGAGTGGACAAAGATGGTGCGGAAGCGAAGTTTGGAGCCATTATGTCATCATATTAGGCGTATTCGGGAACGTCTTTGGTTTCTACGACAGACGATGAAGCACTGAAGAGAGTCAACATATTTTATAATTGGAAATTATTTTCGGCCAACGTAAATGTTTACTCTATTGACAACCTCCTTGGATGCATTATATTTGAATTTTAAATAAGCTTGTAGCTTCGTGGAATTCCATAAAATCTGACACTAGAAACGGCGTAAACATGCTTGCTATTGGTTATCTTTTTTACTTTAAAATTTCCTTCCAACTGTAAACAGTCCACGCGGCTGCGAAAATGAAATAATTTAAGTGCAGAGGTAGTGACTCCGGAGTCTCGGCGGGTAAATATTCGCTTAGGATGATGTCGGACCCGACCAGCGACGGAATAAAACCTTGCAGCGATGTTTGCTTGACTCTTTCCCGGAATACACTTTCCACTGGCCCGGGCGCGCTTTCTCCCGCCGGAAAGAGCTTGGATCCACCTACTTGTTGCTTTCGCGAAAAACCTTGGCCCCTAAAGTACACGCGGTCCCACGAAAATGAAAGCGTAGTTCGGTTCCGTTGGCACGTGGCCTCGCTGCGTCTGGTTGAGTTATTTTTGTTTGGTATTCTGCCCAATTTTACATCTCAATACTCGCACTTTAACGGTGTTAGGGGGGCGTTTTGCGTTCGAGAAAATAAGCGTTCGTCGTGGGTGAAACAGATAGGGACGAGCGCGTACGCACGAAAATTATGAGTACAGCCCAGCGTACATATTTCCTTCCGAGCCACGGTAAGCTCCATTTTGTATGAAACTGTGGGGGTTTGCGGGCAAATTTTGTATGTACGCTGCTCGGAAAATCAAAACGAGGGAAAACGCTCTTCAGCAAGCTGCATCAGTGTTTTATTCATCGGGCGATATTAATTTCGGACAAACATTTGCTCTGCACATGATATTTAATTGCAGTTGTAGGATGGTTTTCTGGAATATAATCCTATCGTACAACCATATCTTGACTCTTGAGAATTTATACACTCGATTGGAAAATACAGGAGTATTTATTGGACTCGTAGTGGACATTTTGTTCCACAGAAAATCATACGAACAAGATCTGTACTTTTTACTGAAATGAAACAGATGAAGATTATTTAAATGCAACAATCGTCTAAAAATTGTTACACAACCTACAACAAACACTAATATACTAAGTACTAAGTACCTTTAGAACAACAAATAACATCACGAGAGAATTGAATCGAATTCTCATCGAAGAAGCTGGACTACAAGGATACAAGGAATGTTCATGAAAGATTGCAACGTAATCGTAGAAAGAAGACGAATTAAGTCCACTCCAAATGAAGCTGTTTGTCAGACGAGCCCGGTTCGGTAAAACAAGCAAATGCTGAGGAAAACAGCTCCCATAACTTGAAGATTCCGTATTTATTTTAACTTCGTTTCCGTCCCAAAAGTCTTGCGCTTATCACGATCGTCCGCGTTTACATGCTTTTCCGGGCACGCAAACAACCTACTCACAGTATCTTGTGCCAGTCGAGCGGAGCAATGGAAAATTGATGAATCATAAATCACGAAGCCTGCCGGCCGGGAGCGTCTCGCCACTTGGCCCCCAGTCGTGCTCGGCTCGAGCGCAAACCTATGCTCCGTGACGTGGGACCGCATGGCGCACGGATTTGTGGGTGGTGTTTGGCCGTGTTTTGCTCTCCACCAGCCTTTAGCTCATCGTGTTTTTTTCCCAAGGATTCGCCCCATTCGAGACGGTCTACGATTTAGTCTTCCCTCGGGGCGGCGCGGGCCACCGGCTTCGGTTCTCGAAAACAACGGACGGCTCCGCGCGCTCGAAAAACGGTGAAAAACACTTGAGATAAATTTGTAGCTGCGCTTCTTGCGCATGTAGAGGGCAATGAAAATGAGAAAAACTGTGGCGCGACCCGCCGTAAAATACGCCCGAAAACTCTTGAACTAAGCTTGTGGGGGGTGGTGGAGGGGGTAAAATGGGGCTAGTAGGGCCACTGAACCTTGTGAGACGTACCGAGCGTCTTCGACGTTACGTGGTAGGAATGCGTGAGTTTATTTGAAGGACCTTGTTTACAACAGTACTTCGAGTGCACGGAATTTAAGGTTGAATTTAAGCTGTGCGAGAGGTAAGAGGTCCTACCCGGGTTTCTTAAGACGCTGCATTTGAACTGAACATGAAAGATACTTAAAGAAGGGATTGAACATACTGTTTAAGTCCATTTCAGTATCTTATGAAGTATGGAAGAATCTGATGGAGTTTACATTTTGGACTTTATGACTCTTAACTTTTTAGACAGATGAAAAACCATCATAAACCTTCCAAAATTTACCTTGTCTAGCGGTTTCATAACAGACAGCCATATCAGGAGCCTGAAATTCCGTTACTCAAACAAGATTAATCTCAACAAGTAGAATTGAACTGCTTAAATACGTGTTTGTTATGAATTCATTTATTTGTCATTTTAACACACCAACCGCTTTACCAGGGACTCAATTGGGAGGGAAATACTTATCTGCAAGTTACTACCGTTTAATGGAGCTCCGGCTCTCCACACGCTGCACGTTTCTACTAGAGAACGCAATCAGAATCTATTTGTCATGTGGTTTAGGACTAGAGAGACAGCGGCAACATCCCTTCGCATACCGGGACACCGGGGTTGCAGGTGCTGGCGGCGGTGTCAAAGGCTATTCACCGTGTGATAACCTATAATGACAATCTAATGGCATCTAATGGCAAACCCACATGTACATGCGGACACCCGCCGGCGCCACTCATTGTAGCCCGAAAACTAACGAGCGTTTAGATATCGATTTTATTGTGGGTATATTTGTGGATCGAGTATCGGCTAGGCAGTTGGGAAGGAAGGGTCCTGCCCACCAAAGGGTTCGAGTTGGGAGTCGATGAATTCATAGAAAATTTCATCAGTGGGTAGATATGTAGATTCGATTTCAGGCGTTGGCGAAGGTTCTCGGGAAAACCCAAGGTAATCCCATTCAAAACCCCGCTTCAAAATGTAAATATGCCCCTATCCACCCTTCGACCCCGGGTGGGGGTGTTAGGGTCTCACGAAATGGAAGGGTTACCAGGATTTGTGGTTGCGTTGGAACTGGGCTGGCCTTAGATTTACTCGGTCTGGTTAAAAGCATTTTATTGCAGTTTCACTGTACGAAGGTTTTTCCCCAAGCTCGGTGCTCCAAGGGTCCCTGAGTTCCGAAGTTGTCGATAGCCGATGTGCCGATGTCGGTGTGTCTGGAGCGGTGAATGTTTTTGGCCGCTGCCAAACGTGGTCCCGTTCACGAGGTGCGCTCAACGGAAAATGGGGCATTGACATTGGTTTTGCGGGGACGGGATCGCTTTGTAACGCCATTCGTACAAACGAATCCCTTACCCACGGCACGTGCGGACTATAATCTCGGCAAATCATAAGCGTTTCGAGGCTATCTGAAAGTAGGATAACAGGAATGAGATGGGCTTAGCTGAATTGAAATGCACCACGAGCGCAAGGGCTGGGGGCGATTGAATTTTTCATTCCCTCGCGCGTGCCACCGCGTGGTGGGTTCGAGAGGCCAACGTCAAGTACGATTATAAACCTAATAACTTACTCCGATGGCGTGTTGTTTTCGTTGCTCTCGAAAAGCTTCACTTTTAGTTTGACGGTTTCACTTACTTCTTTTCCCTCACCGTTGGCTTAGTTTAATTTATGAAAAATCCCAAATCCATTTTCCATCGCCAGCGAGAGTTTTTCTTCCTTCCACCCGCTGAAGCATGGGCTGCAGTTTTCGCTAGTTTTAATGAAAGTATGATGGCCTAGCAGCCATCGGTCATCGGGCGTTGTTCGGATGTTGGCAGCGTAAGTTAAGATTGATTGATGACGGAATGGAGAAAGTTTCCGAGCTGCTTGTCTTTCTTGTGTGGAAGTTGCAGGCGGCGGAGTGGCCGTTCATCGGTTGGTTTCTGTTAAAACTATAAGAAGGGCACTCAGGTTGGATCGGGAAACCTTTCTTCCATCTTCCCCCCCCCCCTCCCTTCCTCTGAAAACTTGCCGAAGTAAGTTAGAAGACGTCGAACTAGCTAAGGCGGAAGGATGAGGCGAAAGTAATGGTGTCTGTATCATCAGGGTCCGCAGGGACTTTGGGCCTTCTTGAGGCTACGGAAAGAGGGTTTCCGTAGGTTCCGCAAACTATTCGTGTCCAGCTGAAGTTTTGGCCATTTTAATCAAATTCAAGAAGCAGTCACATTTATCTTTATAACTTATTAATTATTCAAATAGACATTTACTGTTTAATTTTATAATGGAAAAAGGATTAATACAAGTTTATTATTTAAAAGTAAGGTTGTAAGCATGTTTTCTTACTTTTCAATAAGACACGAAAAAGTTAAACAAAATTCTTACAAAAACACTACGAGAACTAGCATCTTCTAAAATATAATTAAGAAGGCTGAACGTGTTGGAACGTTTTTTCTTGAACTAAGTCCTGATCAACGTGTCGAATAAAGCCTAAAGCAATGAATCTGCCTACCATTACTGAAGTTAAGGTTTTTCTTACCAGCCTTAATGCCTTTCAGAAGAAAAAGCTCATGCGGGTCAAGGCAGCCCCGGACGGAAGCAAAACAAAAAGGGCGCAACCTCCAACAAGGTGCTGATCGGTTGCTTTTGTTTTTTCGGGATCCCCTCAAGCCCAAAAACCTTCCGTTCACTACTTTTAGTGGAGAACCACTTGACCCTAAACCCCGTTTGCTTGTTTGCATGAAGGGGGAAAAACGCGCCCCGGGCACGTGGAGGTGAAGGGTGGATCGTCCGCTAAATAGTGAAAGCTATAAATTACCATCAACGTCCCCGCACGACCAACTCTTTCCCATTCCGTGCTTCCTTGGTTTTCACGTGATCTTTTGTGCAAACCTCACGCCATCGGCAGTTAGTTGGGGGAAAAACTTGTGTTTGAAAGTTTCTCGCCGGAATCGGCTAAAAGAAACGGAAAAAGTAAACATGTTTCCCCTACGAAGAAGTAGAAGTTGATGATGATGATGATGATGCTGCTGGCGGTGGCGCGAAGGATGGTGGAGCAGATCGTGAGTAACATACGCTCACGCGAGTGTTCAGAGGGAAACGTAAATGTTGTTTTGACGCTGCTTGTCCTGTGGACTCCCCGTCCTGTGTTTCTTCTACTTTGGCCCCCCCGAACGACATCGGAAAAGGGCTGAATGGCATGATAAATGGCTTCCACCGGCAAAGACTTTGTAACGCAAGCAAAAGCGCGTCATGTGAGTCGATTTGTAGTGTAGCTTTCAAGACCGGAGAACGATACTGGTCGGCCACTTGGACGATCTTCTTCGCGAGCGACGGTGGCTGTGATGTAGCCACTTCAATCAAAGGCCAGGGCAAGGCCATCACCATGAAGTTGCGGAACAAGGCAACACAAACACAGAAACATACACACCGCGGAGGTCCATAAGAGCCAAATTGAATGAAGCTCAACGATGTAACAAACCGTATCACGAAACTAAATCACTGAAAAGCGATGATTTATGTACGATCGACGCGAAGGCTCTCGTGCCATTTTTGTTGGCAACCATTTTTGCAACATAAGACGATCACGCCGTGCAGCGTCGCCGTTCGTACGGCGAGCGGAGAGACTTTATTTTGACGTTTATCAAAACCTGGATTTCTTTCCACTCGGGTTTCAGTTCGTTCCTGGCAAAAAGAGTTGCATACACGCTTAAACCGGGTTTCGGAATGGAAAAGCATTTCCATCGTTTGTGCCCGTTTGAAAATGCAATTTGTTAGATAAAGGAGGAAAATATGTAAGACTAACACACGAACACACACACACACACAAAGCGTATCGGAGAATTTCCACAGCGCCATTGGAGGATGCGAACGCACCCGATTTTCTGTTCAGACTGTTGCTCCACGTGTGCCATAGATCGGACCTACCCGAAAACCCCCGAGCTAAATCCGGGAGCAACTGGTTGGGTTTCAAGATTCTGGGACGCAAGGTTGAGCAGCGGTCGATATTGAGCCACCGTAACACGCGCCGTATCGAGCTGGCAGATGGGTTTCGAGAAACATAATCAAATTTTTCCCACCATCTCCATCGATCCGGGAAATGATCTCGCGCTCGTTGCAACGATTTCCATTGTCTTGGTTCACGCGCTCGCCATCTTGTGGCGGGTAAATTGAATCGCTGAGAAAAGCTGAACCGCAGCCGAGCTGCCATCGATCTGATGAGATGATTTTTCATGCGCTGCTTGAGAAATAGCTAAACACGTTCGCCGCAGCAGATGACGATGACGATGATGATGATGATCGCGGAGATCTACGATGCGAACCGGTCGATTGTGAAAATGATGCAATCAACATCGTGCTCATCAACGATGGGTGCCTGAAAGGTCGTCAGGGATGTTTTGTGGTATACTGCATTTTTCTGCTCTGAAATAAGATTGAAGTTAAACGAAAAATTCAAGCATCATCGCAGGTGGTATAAATTTCAGTGATTTTACGGCCCGGTGACCGCCAAAGCTAATACGATGCACCGACAGAAGCACGTGCACCATTTTATGACACTTTTATGCAGTATTGAAAATGAACTGAGAAATGAAAGAAATAGCTCAGCAAACGAGAAAACCTGGAGGGGTGAAAATGGCAAAACATAAAAGCGTCTGATGGAAGGCACATACATCAAGGTGTCCTTTTGGAGCATGAGAAGACATTTGCTTCAGGTGGCAGAAGCACAGCTGATCATCAATCGAGTGAAGCAAGTCCGGTTCGTGTTTATGTGCTGCCAATCAACGAATATGGCGTCGTATTGAAGATGGTGTCGCTCGCATGATGTTCTTCGATCGTGGAATTTTTCGGTTGTAGGATTGATTTGAAACCCTATTTTGATTTCTTGTTGAGCCTTGGACTAAAATGTTGATCCAACAGAATAAAAACAGTTACTTTCATTAGCCAGAAAGATTTAAGGTATCTTGAAAATGCGATTTTTTCGAAGTCTCTTAGCGACGAGTAAAAGGAAAATCTATCTCCAAGACAAGACCCATCCTGCATGTATGTGTGTGCGTGTGAAGGGGAATGGTGGGAAGAAGTGTGTGGTTCTCCATCTGAATCCTTGTGTGTCCAATTCTTGCATGGCCATCTTTCTTGTGCTCACTTGCATTCGATCCGACGGATCTCTCATCCTCCGGGCGGGATTTCGATAAATTTGCATTATTCATATCCAGCAGCTCGAATCCCATTGATGCTCGAACGGTGACAGGCGCGGGGGATGTGTGGGTTCGGGAAGACGGTCGAAGATAAAAATACAACGGAAGAAAATTTCTATGAATGTTAATGGCACTGAGAAACGGAATAGGACCGGCTCGGAGAAGTAACATCATAAGATAAAGGCAGCTTGCTGGTAACAATCCTTTCGCTTTGCGGGAAGTTTCCATGATGAACTGGTGCCCTTGACTGCAGGGGATGTTAAAGGATGCCGAGGGTGGCGGTAAGGGTTTGGTGGTGTTGGCAGACAGATGGCATCACGCCAGAGTGTTGCTAACGAGCTACCGAGGGAAGCTCAGGGCTCGAACGTCGCCGAACGGCGCTGGAAAGTGTCGGTGAATTGTTGAATCGGGTTTGATATGACCAAGTGACAGGACATTAGGGTGAATGTAATGATGTAATGGGGCCGTTTAAGACACAGATGGAGCAGACAGTTCATTGCAGTGATGTTTGCGGCGCCGCGTTTGCAATGTGATTTCTCTTGTGGCTTTTTTCACTTGCTCTTTATCAAAGAATGAGGAATAATTTCGACATATGAATAATGGAATGAGATGAGATTTGATTGTAGCCTTTGCCGAGGAAATTCTTCTGGTTGGTTGGAGGTAATATCGTGGTGACATTATGGTAGTATGGTTATCGTTTCGAACACGTGCAGCAATTTTCAGTAGAAATTATTTTCATATTTGATGAACCTTCTCCCCACCGTTTTGTTTATTTCATTTTGAATTCGGATGAAATAAAAAGGTTAATATTTTATTCTGTTTGGCTGAACTGCTCCGTAAATAACAGATTTTTACACTTAAATATTTTTAATACCATTCAACGGTCAAATTGACCAGTGAAAAACATTCATATTTCAACTACTGATGGAAACATTAATTTATGGACAATTTATTTTTTTCACAAACAATTTTCCTTCCATTCCACATTCGTGTTGAACAACTTGTTACGGATAAAAATAGAGGACCCGGTTACATTCTCATCGGGAACCATCCAGATTCGATTAGTTCCTTGTCTCATTGATGATGCTACCTTGTACCAACAGCACGTTCTAAAGACAGCTCTACTTCTTCCTTCCCAACTGCGACCTCCCGTTCGTAAGGTTGAATTGACTTTGGAGTGTAATTATCAAAATTACATTTCCCCGGCCCCGTTCGCTCGTGTCCGCTTGAGTTTGGTTTCAATTAGGAATTCATTACCACGCTCGTATTGTCGACGGCACAATTGGATTGGTTCAGTGATTGGGTACGGCTTGGGGCTACTCCTTCAAACAATGTTGAACACGTGCTACTTCGAGGAGCCCGCGGGTTGATTAGTTCGGAAAGTTTTGTTGAATACCCTCGCGTTCGCTTCCGTGCCATGCGAATGGGTCTTCAAATTGGTAAGTCACAGTTGAAAAATACATTCCGAACACTCACCGGATCGTTTGGAAAGGCGAGGCACGCACGTTGGGATGGGATTTGATTGGAAAGTTTGATGGACATTTTAAAGAAACACTATCCTTCTTTCTAAAGTCAACAAAAATAACGCTAAGCCTAAGGTTGATGAAAGCTAAGCGAACACGCAATTGTTTGCTTAAAGCTGGTTGTTTGATGTACCCTTCGTCGGGGCGTCGTGGTCTATCGTTATCGACATCTTAAGGTAATTCAAAACCAATAAAACATGTTTAAAGATATCGTTCCATCATCAGATTAATCTTTTCCGGGAAAAGTTGTCCCTCCTTTGAAAGTCACGCTCGGGATGATTCGGTGGCAAAGTCAAAGGAAGCTGTTTAATTAATTGCTAAACATTGATTTCGGCCGAACGGAACGGGGCAAATCCTTTCCCCTGCGGGTGTTGGTGCGAATCCGCGATGAATTGTCAGACGTTCGAGATGTTGATTAACATTTCTTTGCTGCTGTTGAGTTTGCGATGTTCATTCTCGAAAAAGCCAGAACCAAGCGACAAGCCTGCCACCCGGTTAGTTCAGTCTTTCTCTAGAAGTGTTGCGCACATTATCAGGAAGGCTCCACGGGAAAGGAGTTCTTGTCGAAGGGAATGGTTAATTAAAAATCGCATCCCCACCGCATCGGTCCGCTCGGGGAGAAAGAATAAGAATGAGCGATACATTTCGTAATGAACGAAAGCTACCGCGAATCGAGAGTAAAATCGGTGTGAAAGCGAGCGAAAAAGGGGTGCCATCCATGCCGCGGTTGGAGTTTTTCACCGTCGGAAAATTCACCATTTCCCATTAACGGGATGCGAGCGAAAATGTCTTCACTGCCGCCGGATTGGCGCACGGTGACGGTGAAGTTTGTTAATTAAAAACTTTCGACAAACCTGTGGATTTTTTCCCTCACCTGAAAAACGGTCCTCGCCTGTGCTGCCGGAGGGACTTTCGAAAGTATTTCCGCACGACCATGGGTTGAGATTTTCTTGTTTCCCGATTTCGGCAGCAGAGGCTTGGCCTTTTCCTTG
>KE525156.1:75189-95549 GCA_000441895.2 Anopheles sinensis | reverse complement strand
ATTCTTACCTTTTCCGTGTGGAACGGAAATGAAATGTTTTTTTTCATCAGTCGGAAGGAAAATGAGAAATTATTGTCGGTGAGAGTTAAATGATTTAATATGCAACTTTCGTCTAGACCGACCCTATCTTTCTGAGGAATTCATTAAGACTGGGAAAACATGGGCTAATCAGCGGGTAGCCGGAGTTGATTGTCGTTAGGATCCATTTAGTTAAGTGGAATGCTTACATTATTACGCATGATTAAATGCTACCGAAAGAACGATCGGCTAAAGTCAACACACCGAGGAAGTGCTTGTACAAATAAAAACGTTTCAATTTATATCAATTCCGAACGGTTCATTTTTCTCGGTTTTTCTTCATATTTTCCATTCGTTTTGAACGGGTTTTCCCAAGTTGGATCCTTCTATTTTGTCGTTGCATTTCGCAAACCATTCGCGTCCCTACCATCGGATAGAATAGTCTATTGGACGCTCGTTAAGTTTATTGCTTGCTCGTGCAACGCTGTTGGGTGTAGTTCAATTTTCCTTGCCATCGTTTTCCCGGGCCACATAATAGAGCGCCGCTAAAGATAAATGAGTTTCTCTCAGCTGTTCTGCACCGCCGTTTGGGGACTTTATCGATCGGTTGACCACTTTGGAAGCACATCCTTGTCATCTTCGAGCTAAGCTTTACCAAACGGGTTGGGATCTTTTAACCAACCAACTGCAATTTTCTGCGAGAATGCTGCCTTGGGTAGGAAGATGAGTTTCAATTATAAACTTATGATTTATGAGCCTCGATAAACAATTGATAACGGTTATTTTCGTCAATGAAGGACAATAAAACTATGCATTAGGCATCAGCTGCATCGATGGTTGATATTTCTGCCGTAAAAGTAATAAATAGTTGTAATAAAACTAAAATTAGCATTAAAATAAAGAATGAGCTTTCTTAGTAGCGCTAAAAGACAATTTTACAAAAATCTTGCTCAATTAACTCCATGCCGACAGCGACAAATGCCACTTGAAAACTTCTCCCTGCGAACAAACAAATGACGAAGCGACGAAAAATATTCAGACATATTTCTCATTTTTATGGCCATCGTTCCGTTAAATCATGTTGCAGAAAGTTTAAACACTTTCACTTAATCACCGAATTGGCTGGCCCAGGACACATGGCAGCGCAGCTCCGTCCGGGTCCGGTGCCTTTTGGCCATGTTTTCCGTGGTGAAAAATCAGGCAGAGGACAACGCTGGACATCGCTCGTTCCAAAAGTTTCTCTTCGCAAATTGATTCAAGTTTACACTCCCCGTTCCATCCTCGTCTGAAACGGTGGAGTTAGGGCTTTGGGTTATTGTTTCCACGCTGGATGTGTCCCTTTTCCGGTAGGATGGCATTAAACGGAACACATTATGATAAAATCGTCTAAAAACATCACCACTCCGTGTCCGCGCCAGAAACCTTTACACCGTTGGCCCAAAGGGTCATCGGGACACCGCGGAAGATTAACTCAATCCAAAACTGTCGTTAAAAAACAAGCAGAACCTTTCGGCGGAAAGTTCGGGAAAATATCGAGGGTGATTCCGTGCCGAAGGACGTAAGTGAGAAGAGGTGTCTGCGCCGGCAGTACGCCAGAAGTCTGTTGTTTTGGTTTGTGCAAGTGAGTTATTTATTTTTCTTCCGTATGCTTCCCCCGTAAGGAAATGAACCTTATTCAGTGTTTTGAGGATGGGTGGCGGAAAATGCTGAGATTTTCCACCCATTCCCCGGTCGGCTAAATGGTGGGTCAGGCACCCGGCAGAAGTTACCAAGGAAATTAATGGCTAGCAATGGGTTCCGGTGAGCACTTCAATTAATTTCCGTCGCGTTCGTTGCGTTGAATGTTCTATGTTCTAGCTGCCCTGAAGATGGGATTGTTTTCAACTCCGTTTTGACTGCGTAAGATACCTTCTTACGGCTCGAGGGAGGGATTTGCATAGAATGTCATTTCGGCAATTGCACTTTCCATCTCTTTGCATTCGTTCCGCGAGCGTTACCTTGGGGGGAAGCTTTAAGTGAACGCTTCAACTCAAAGTTGTTTCCCGTACGAAACTAGGGACCATCGCAAGGAGAAACGTTGCGATTCATGGAGCGAATTATCTTCGCATGGTGCAAAGTGCATAAATTGCTTTTACCTATTTAGTCGGCATTAGCGGAACGGTGCATTTGATTGAATCGTAAAGTTGAAGAAGTAAATTATCTACGATTGAGCGCACCTCTTGTGATGTCTTGTTTCGCTTTATTAACTGTTGAAGAATCCGCTACCACCAACTTTACTTGCTCGAGTAGTGAAATTACACTACTTTTGGCAATGAAATGTCATTAGTAACAAGAAGTCTGTATTTTAGAACGAAGGTTTCACTTTTTCAATTACATAATTAATTTCCTAGGATCATCCCCTGTTTGAAAAACTTTTATGAAAAAACGGATGCGAAATGAAAGAGACATTAATTTAGTTACTAGAAATGCAACAAGAGTCGTGTGTGACAAGAAGAAGAACCATCTGAATCGAGCGCGATGATACACTCCGTAGGCAATGAGAAGGCATCTCATCTTGCAGTAATTCACCAAAAAGAAATCTCAGACTGCGATGGATGACGTCTAGACAGGCGTCCAGACAGACAACACGTCCGCCTTTCTGTAAGACCGTCGAACGATTTGGAGAATGTGCCACTGGGAAAAGCAGGTTTCAATTTTCAAGCGTTCTTGAATTGCTAGCGCAATACGAGAGTAGTTCAGAAGAAGTAAGAGCAGTTTTCAGAAATTGTCTGAAACAATGGCACAGAGATATAAAGCGAGTTAGAAGTTGTTCGATAAGATTTCTTCATCATGTTGTTATAAACATAAACAGTTTTAGCTCATTAACTTTTCTTACTTGTTCATCTTATCATTCCAACATCCACTTTCAAATCATTTATATAGTGGCATTTTAGACTCATCCACGCAGTAGCACAATGGCGTTCATAAATTCAAAAACATCTCAAAAAAATATGACAAAACATCCTGCAGCGTTATAGGAAAATTCGGCTTACCGAAAACCCTTCTTCGGCGTGGTTTAATTTTTCAAAAGATCAGGTCAAACATCGCCAAGGTGCAATCGTTTGAAACACGGTAGGAAGCACGAGTAGGTTACCAACACCTTGGGTGACTTTTGATAGATGGTACAATCATGAAAAATGGATAACCGATTACGAAAACCCGCCGCATGTTGGCTTTCGGTTGAAACTCTTGAAAAATAAAACTGTCTTCCCTTTGCGTAGCTCTTGGTTCCGCAACTCGGAGGTGTTTTGGGAATATTTTTCTCCCTTGGATCGTGGCTGAACGTGGAGGGAGCAAGGATAAATTTGTGGCAAAACTTTGATCCATATTAGCTGCTGGTTGGACGGCGGGTCAACACACGCACACATGTGCGTCGGGTGGAGGGGTGCTTACGGACGTAAATAAATAAAACCCGGCCTAAGTTTTTTCAGTGTCACTGGTGTTTGTCGGGTGTAAAAGTTTCCCCACCATGGGATGCTCGCAGCGGGAAATGCGGTGCATTGTATTTTTTTCCGACGTTCCTTCCACTGGCCAAAGTTTTCCTGCAACGATGATTACGTGTCGTTGGGTTTTGCAGTGTTTTTGTTTCGGTTTTGCGTCGGGCGAGCAAAAGTTTTCGCACGTTCCACCGGTCATAGTCCGGCAAAACTTGCCGAACAATAAATTTACGAAGATATCATTCATAGAAACTCACCGGTTTTTCTATTGGTAGCGGCTTTTCGAATGCAATGTGTATGAATCGAATATGAACGTCAAACGAAAAGTGTTTTGATGAACCTTTTATTAAAAATAAACGCACCTTAAACGAGATGGACAAATTCAAAGCTTCCGTCTCGTTAAAGCTACCCAAAAAGTGTGACACTCCCTGAATTAAATCGATCCACACGAGCCGAAAATCCATACATCGTATTAATATTCATCTCTTCCGGTTGCTCCCATCCTTCGCTTTCGGTGCGCCGATGGAACAGGACACAAACAAATGTAACAAATAGATATCATCAATCTCTCGGGTCAAAGATATCCGGGCCCGGGTGACGTATCTCATTTCCGTGTCAAATGCTGCTTCCCGCGGCTGGGCGGTTTGAGGTGTTTTTTTCACCCCAACACCCTCCGAAAACAGTTCCCATGTGGGTGGGTGGGGAAAGTTTTTCTTTCTTGGGTATTGCTCGAAGTAAAAAAAATATTGTGAGGATCTAGGGAATGGTGGAAAAGGAAGAAAAGAAAAAAAGGAACTACTGTGACCTCAGCATTCGACGCAAAATTATGCAACCTAGCGATGAATTCATGAGAAGCTGGTTGTTTTCCTTTGCTTTGCCTTCCGATATACTGTGTTTTCTTTTCCCTTCACGTCATTTTTATTCGGTGTTATCGGTAGATTTATGTACGTAAAAGTATCTACCGTGCCGGCAGCTCAGAATCATGGGCCCATGGAAGGATGGAAAACAAACACCAAAGAATGTAGTCGGGAAAGTGCTAAGGGCACATTCGCATAACATAATCATTTAGTTGGATATCTTTCTACGCACTTGATGGCGGAGGATGACAATGGAATTGTTATTCATTCTACAATAACCGTGAGTTTTCTGCTTTTTCTAAGCTTTGTGTTTCATGTGACGCATTTATGTAGGTCACCAACATAAAGTAAACACGACATTACAATTCATAAATTCTCTTATCATATGAAATTTTCTTCGACTGAATTGGTGAAGTCGTGTTGATAATTGCGTAAAGAGAAATCGTTCGACGTGAATCACACAAAACATACCGTAAGCCACTCTTGCCGACTCCAGTATCCAATATTGCACATCCAATTTATCACGCTTATTGATTGAAATATGATTTATACGCGTCGATTGACATTTGTCAAGGGCTCCGGTGGTGACCGGTGGCATGGTGGTTGTGGTCGTGATCCGTGCCATCGAAGTGATCCGGATCCGCACGTGGAAACGTGTCCTCGAAAAAGGGGTTGATTTGTGCTTCGTCCGCTTTTACACGCTCCTTCCGGTGGCGCAAACACGCCCCGCCTCGCTCATTGTGCTCGTGTAATAAAATGTGTCACCAGGAGACCTTGTTTGGGGTGGGTTCGTGGGGTGGAAGAAAGAGAGAAAAAGAGACGGCAGGGTGGGCTTAGTCAGGTGCTAACGGTAACGAATGTCTGCATTACGATTCAAGCCTGGTTAGCGGAACGTGTCCTTTTGCCGAAAAGTATTTATGTCGGCGCATTGGCGTGTACCTTCAACCATTCAGCAGCCCCTCCGACCCCCCCCCCCCCCTCCGCCGCTCACCGTGGCACCGTTCGTTGGAAACAAAGATGACGGCGGAAATCGATCGGCAAGTTTTTCGTGCGTGAACCGGTTGTTTTCTTTTTTTTCGTTGGTGTCGCCCTTTGAAACGGTGGCCTCGGAATCGTTTCAGCCCCGGACGGAAAATCCGTTTCGTAATCAATCAATCCGACTGACAACGGAACCGATTAAGCTGGAACCGTTTTACGCGAACCAGGGTACACCACCGCCTCCTTCTTCACCCCGACAAGGGTTTTATTGTTTGTCTTTCGTGACGCAGGCCGGAATGATGGGTAGCAAAATAAAGACATCTTACTTTTGATGCGAACATTTCATTCTTCGTGATTTTTATTTCTCAGCACAGACTTAGATGGCCCTCGTCTGTTTGATTAAGGGAGCATTAGCCTTAAAGTTTTTTTTTCGGTTTCTGTTTGCGTCGGAGTTTTTAACCAATGGAGATATAAAGATCTTTCCTCTCCTTACGCTTGAGTGGAAAGAAATGCAAATTCCAACCTCTATTAAAAAGATTCCGATTCTTAATCGATTCATATTTCATAATATTGTTAAATCCATTGGCGCCGAACGACCGACCAACGGTGTACTGCTTCATTCTTGATGGGAGAAAATAATCGCTTACAAGGTCGGCAATCACATGCTCTCACGTAACGCAACACTCTTCTGGCCGACCATCTTCCATCTGGTCCATCGTTTGCCATTCGCATGCTGTCCGATGGGGGCAGGTGGAAGCCGACCCCGAGGCTGAGGTGACGCCGGTCCAGGTGGCATGAAATATGACAAACATCCTTTGGAATGGAATGTGGCCATAATAATTTTCCTGGCCTTGCCAGGTTGAACAAAGGTGGGCCGATCGTCCAAGGTGGTTGGAGGCAGTTTCGGAGAATGTGTGATGGCTTTTCACGATTTTCATCCGATGAAGAAGACTGCCTGGGAGGTAGGAGGTGGGTGCTCGTTGATGGGTGGGTTGGTAAGCGCCCTGTGGAGCGAGACGCGATGGGAAGTAAGTGGCAGTGTCTGGCTGGGAAGATGGGAAGGACGCGTTTTGCATGGGTAATTGTTTCGGCGAGCGTGAAATATGTTTATGATGATTTTGTTTTGAGGTTTCCTCTGAATGGTGATGGTGGTGTTATTCTTTGGTGTTCTCTTTATCGTGCAATGAAAACATTTGAAAACAAAATTTATTTATCATTTCAAAAAGCCTCTATACAGTTTATTTTAATGAGTAAATTATTACTCTTCGCATAATAATCCATAAATGGTTCTTATTTTAAAAAATAAAATGGCAGAGCAATTCTCAAACAATGATAAAAAAACTAAAGCTCTCTATGCACCTGGCTCAAAAAAACCCAATGTCGATAATTACGAACTAACAGAGTGCGCCACAACTCACTGCTGGCTACATTATCGCACCTTCCAAAGGTGCGCATTACAAATTCAGCGAGCAACATTTTTCAGTGCGAGAAACCTGGTACTTCACACCCAGGCTCCTTCCGAACACCCCCCGGGGGAGTGTAGTTTTGGGTGCCATCGCTCATAACAATCTCCTCCTGCACGCTATCAAACATTAATGGTTAGCGGTTCCCGTTTTCAAGCGGTTTAGAGTCACCGTTTATTCTGCACCTTCATTTGGCAACCCGTTGCCCATTTAGCAAATTACATTATCATTCGCCCGGGCAGTCCAGGGAGACAAGGGTGAAACAAGAGCGTTACATAATTTAGTGCCCGATAGACTGGTCCACGACTTCGGTCCACCCAAAACGCCCGGCGGCCGCAAAAAAGGAGATTATGCTCGTTGGTTGAAGATGTTAAATGCGTGTCGTGGTAAACCTCACTTTCCAGGTTGTTTCGGGACCGCTTCGGTAGCAGTAAACACATTACATCGCTTAGCCTGAAGCGTTCTAACCGGTAGGAAATCGTTTTCAATGAAAAATAGTTTTCCCAAGGAAATGGCTTCGCTTCTATGTGTCTTTTGATAAATCGTTCTAGTGCAGAAGAGCCTAAAACGAAGTTAAACCATTTCGAATGTACGTCTTCATTGATTTCAGGCAAAACGAACTCGGGCTATCGGAGTCGTTCTGTCCTTTAACTCCACACCAATCTTCACTGAGCACGTTCGAGCTGGAAGAAGCAGGTGCGAGAAATATCTAACTGTTACTGTTACGATACGTTACTATCGTGAAGAAACGAGTGGGACCAAACAGAGGTAAAACATACTTCTCTATGTGTGCTTGTGTCTGGGTTGCAGTTAATATGAACGAAAGGACGAACGGTGAGGTCGAAAGGGGTGGTAAGGACGGCACAATTTATTGCCCCCCAAGATAATAATTGTTTTTCGTGGTTGGCCGTACTTTCAGGGGCGCTCGAGGCGAATCACCTTCAGTTCCAAACGATTCTCCCACTCCGACACACACACCCGCAAAATGCTGAAGATAACTGGAATCCCATTTCAGGACTCCCCTTTCGTACCCCACCCACGCTCTCCTCGAAGGTGGCAAGAATAAAGGAACGTGATTCCACGCACCCAAAACGCACATAAATCATAAAACGCATTAGACAAACCAACCGATCAGTCGTCCTGGCCGTCTTCGACCCGTGCCGGGGTTCACTGCCTAAGCGTTCATCTTTCGCATATTTCTTGCACCCTCACACACACATACCATACTCCGAGTATACTCCTCACCACAAGACGACCGCGAGAAATGGCACAACGGTGCCTCGTCCTCGGAACGAGCCTTAAGTAACCGTATCGATGTTTGATTGAGACTCGATTTCGACCGCCGTCGAAGGTGGTTTTGCGTTCCGTCGACTCGCAACGTGGATCAGCCTGGCAGAACTCATCGGCAAACCTGGCGGGTTGCGGGTTTGCTGTGTAATCCGCACAGGCGAGCCCGAGTACACACATAAGCGATGCGATTAGCATCGGGGTAATTTCGAGCGAGCGATCAGTAAATACGAATTTCGACGTTAAATCATAGTAATCGCTTGCTGGAATGGACTCCTCCGCAACACGTGTGCGAGCGGTTTGCGAAGCTCGTTAGGAAACGTGCAAAGAAATTGTGAGCACCATTCAGCAGTGGTTGGGCGTAGGAGTTGTACCAACGATTAGATGGATGTATTAACGGATGGATTAGACAAGCTAAAGACAGAGGCTTTCAACCACTAAGAAGTGGCAAAAAAGTGGAATTTAATATTCTGTATAATTTTAAAACATATGTGCATTATGCCGTATTCCAAAGCATTTAACGCAATCAATCAATTTGTGATGAACAAAGCCAGATAAATCAAATGGTTCAAGATGAGTTGTCTATGTATATCAAATGTTAGCGCTACATCATTGAGGCACCTACAATTAAAAGCACAAAATTAAAGTCATTAACAAACACAGAAAATCTGGGAGTTATATGCTAAATTTTGATTCATTTATCATTTTCATATCATCCATTTATCATCCATATCAGCTGAATTCGGTGGACAAGAAATGTCTAACAAAATCAAACAAGTTCGTTTCGCGATAATTCTTGATGTTTTAACACGTAATCAAACGTAGCCGGTTTGCTGTTTTGGCGAATCGGCGGATTCAATTTTGATTTTAAAGTTGTCAAACTTGTTCTGAAAATAAAAAAAATGCTACTCTTTATGTTATTTTCATCAGGAAGTTGCTATCGTTTCCCGTTTTTGTAGGAAAAATCGTTAAAATTTGCATACGTTATAAAAATGGTAGTGAACAATATTTTCCTGTTTGTTAAAAATGAATATGTTTTTTACTTCTGTTATGAAAAGCAGATGGAAAATCTTTTCTATTAATAAACAACTTTGCCGATGAAAATAATTAAAGATTTTTCCATCAAACTTCTTGTTTTTTTTTATCAAATTTCTACTGTTTTCTAAATAAATTCAATCCTAGAGTAATTTATACAGAAATTCATAAGATCATCTTGCTGATAGGACTTTCGCTTTGAACGGCGGGTTTCGCGTTCGCTAACGTTAAACGCGCGTACACGGATAATCCATTTCCATAATCTGCTTTGCGTCACCCAGCACTCCCCAAAGTCAATTGTGTCCCTTTTTTCACCTTTAAGCGATGGTGAGCATTTTTTCGCCACATAATGAACCGACCCAGGCCGTACATGGTCCATTAGGTCGCGGGCGGATGTTCTTGGAGTGCTAGCACGGACAGGAAAATGAAATTGGACTAACAAAAAATAAGGTTGATATGACCTGGTGCTAATGTGTCTGGACAGCGCCCTCGGGCGTCCCCGGTGGCGCGTACTTTTGTCAAAAAACACCGCTATGCGGGAGCCGCGGGAAAACGCCTCCAAAGTACACCTAGTGCGATTCATCGAGTGCTTTTCCTCCGCCAACAAATCCAGCCCGACACATTAAAGTGCTACCGTACCCGTTTTTCCCAACTCATATGACCCTCTGCGTCGGTTCACCGTTGCGTTAACTTTCCCGGGTTACTTTTCATCATTTCGAAGCTCTCCGAGTTGGCGTCGTGCTCCACCGTGGGTTTGTGTACACAAATAGGCCCACCATTTTCCGGTGCTCGCATTTCGTTGTAGGGAAATTGGTGCCCCGGGAGATGGAGCCGCTTGTACTTGCTTGTTCACCGAGGAGAGGTTTCCGCTTTTTGCACTTGGAAACTGTTGGAAAATTTCACGTACGTAGGTGTAACTCGTGTTTGGGTTTTGTTTGTTTTCTAATAAAACGCTACAAATTCATAGAAAAATGCCCCGGATACCCATGTGGTAGAATTTAAGCGAAAACAAAAAGGAAAACCGTCAAACATGACAACTGGGTTACGCAAAGCGACTCTAGCTTTTTCGATTTCATAGCACCCGAGCGACACAGTGACACATTTAGGCAATGCGAAATGTAACTCCAGTGGAAAAGGTTTTTTCATCGCTCGCAGGTTCTTTCTGTTTCCTGTTGCTTTTACGTTAAAAGTTGTTTGGACAACGAGGGGGAAAAAAAGAAACTTACCAACCTAGGCGTATCGGTTGTTTGAGCGCGGGGCGACTTGGTAAAATTTTCACATAGTTTGCCACCACATGAATTCCGGAGTCAACGGCGTGACAATGGCAGCTGGGTCGGACCAAATGCTACGCTTAAAAGATGTGAAAATTAAGTAGGTGTCGGCAGGTTCTGTTTCACGCCCGGGGCCCAATGTTTTCCGCCCTCATGAGGACCATGCGTGTTTGCGTGGTTTGGAATGGAAAATGTTAAACACAGGACATGGGATCTCTGCAGGACTGTAAATGTGATGATAGGGATGCGAATTTTCGGGAAGGTTTTTTCGAAGATTCCTGTGATTCGAAACTTAAAGTGGGTGGCAAGACGATAAGTGGATGAAGAAATAAATGACCTGCTAAATTTACTGTTAACATTCATGTTCAGCATAACAGGCAATTTAAAAAAGGAATCATTTTAATAATTAGTAATGAAAACAAGGGCTGAAGGATGAATCATGTTGTAAATGATGTTCAAATATATTAAAACTCTGCCTCCATGTGCAATCAAATTATTGATTGAGTTGATTAAATTATTATTTTCGTGTACCTTATGTCTGGAACTCGATTCAATATAATTTAATTATATATATTTAAACTTCCCAGCATCGACGGGAGCAGAAACCCAACATGAATGAGGGTAATCACCCTTTCAAACAAACCAATCGATGCGATTGCAATTCGATGAAGAATTACAATCCTCCACCGATGGAGCATGGCAGTTTTGTCCAATCTGATTTGGAAATTGGTTCACAGGAAAGGAAAAAGAAAAGCCGGGGAGCCTTTTTCTATGCGTCGCGCATCGTCTTGGGCATCATGATTTTTTTTTCACTTCTGTTTGATATCACATTTTTACACAGTCGAGCGAATCTATTTTTGCCATGCATGAGCGCAATAAAGGTTAGCCGGGAAGGTGGGCATCCTATTTTAAGGTGAAATCTTCCCACAAAGAAAAATAGAACACACACACACAAACACGACTCCTTGTGGTACTTATTTTTGCGCCTTTCCACTCGTCTCAAGCGGTCTTCTACCAAAGTCTGGCAGTACCCGGTAACAGCATTATTGTGTAGGATGATTGAAATTTACCGCCTGATTGCATTTTCGAGCAGTAGTCGGTTGGTTTGCGTTTGTCCGATAGAGTGCGTCCCTTTTAAGACGCATTTAAAAGGAACGGACTACGTTTGGGTGGAGGTGAGGTTGAAGGAGATAGAAACCATTACAAAGAAAAATCCTTTTTGAAACAGCAAAACGGAGATCCATAGACGTGAGGAAGAAGGGAAAATAATACTATCTCAAACGTGAATGAGTGAAATCGATGAGACATTGATCTTTTGTGTTTGGAGATCTATTGTTCCGTTAGGTAAGTAAAGGTTTCAAATTTTATAAACACAGTATCCAAGGAGGATTCCATGGAAATGGTAAAATCAAAAGGACCTAGCCAATTCCCCAGCTAACACTGTTTGCTTTTAAGAGGCAGGTTTAGCTTTTACTATGCCTTGTTGTGCTATCGATTTTCTCTACGACGTCCGTATCTTTTACCTTTGTTTCATCCTAAATTGGACGCACGTCGACTTCTCCTGCTTAAGGATGATTTTATGTGGTTTTACAGTTCCCATCGTGGCTCGGTTTCTCGTAAAACCGGAGTCGACGGAGTCCGGACGCCGGTTCAAATTTGGCGGACGATTAACTTCCCTATCCTAGCATCCTCGTGCCAAACAATGCTGCGTAATTTTTGTCAAGCATATCGTTCCAAATATACCTCATCGTAAACATCCGGCTGTGCTCTTTTGCCAGTTTTACAGCTCTTCCTTATCGTTTCCACCTCCTTCCACCCTGTCAGCGTCGGGGGTGTGTTATGGTGTGTACAGCTTCTTGGGCTGGTCTTACTCACTTTTGTGGTCGTCTTTTTGACTCCGCATAAACCCGCCGACCCTTTTGGTGTGGCCGACGGAGCAAGATTTCCGGGGCCGTGTATGAAGTCATCCTCACGATGACGGGCCCGTTTTCCGGCGGGTGAACTTCCAACTTTATGGCGGCGAAAACAATAAACCCGTCCCCACGACCCTCCAAACCCCGGGTCGTTGATTTGCTACTTCCCTGGGGGTGTATGTGTGTGTGTGTGTGTGTGTGTGTGTGTGTGAGGCGAAACCAGTCAGTGCTTGGCGTTGGATGAGATGATTTGCCAAGTTTTCTGTCCGTTGCTTGCACTCGAGCAGGCTTGAAGAGGGACGCCACTCCAGGACGATTGTGGATGCAGTCACCGCTTAAAATGCTACTCGCGCGAGCCCTCGAATGCCAAACGATGCAATGTTTGCGGTCCATCGTCTCCGACCTGGGGCACGTCGATGCGCTCAAGAAGCACTCGATTGTGGTTTTCTTTTGCATCTGCACGCCCGTCCGGGTACCGTTTTCCGGTTCCGTCGAGCGACGCTTCCAACGAGTGTGCGAAGCTTTTCGATTAACTCTTTTCGAATCGGATTGAGATGAGTGGGCAAGTTTGCTGTGGACACTTCGAATCGATGCACACCTAAAGTGCACTCGTTAGTATCAACGTTGACTTATTCTCGAAAGTTAGTTAGGTCATGGGTGAGTGTTTTGTAAGCTACTTGGAGACGCTAGAGACTTAAAATACTACATGATAAGCTGTTTAAAACCTTATCGTAGCTGCTGAGATAAGATGTTTCAAAGGGTTTTCGGAATTCTTTCATTCGTATGCATCTCTTGCTTTTTCTCGGCAACGGCCATGAGCCACTGAAAAGTAATTTGATTCATGCTAATTTTGGTCTGGATTGCAAATCCTGAAATTAATTATTTTTACCCTGGAAACCTCACTTTCGCTTTGTTTGCTCCCAGCAAAAAAGGCACACAATTCCCAACACTCGCTAGCATCGAATAAATAGGGATTCAAAACAGACCAAACTTACGCTCTGAAAGCAAAAACACGCACAACGATGGTATGATAAATTAAACGGTCTCTGGTGGAAAATTTAATCGGTTCCCTAGCTTCCAGCTAGAGGGTGGAAACATTTTCTCTTCGCCTCTCAACAACTGCATGGTGGCGCATTACTGAAACCGGGTCGAATTAAAGCCGAGCAACAGCACGTTTCGCACATTAAAGTCCCTGCAGCGAGCGAAAGTCGGTGTCCCTTCGGTGCGTTCAAGTGACCGACAAGTGGAAAATGGTGTAAATGGCAAGTGCGGCCTGTGTAGTGTGTTGTGGCACGGTTTATGATTCCCTGTTGCCCTCCCGATCGATCCAACCATTTTCTTCCCTCCGCGCGACGGTGAGGCTAGGGGTGGAAAATTGTTGCTACATTTCTCAGGCGCGAACACAACAATAGGAAACATCGTGTATAATTGCATTAGTGTTGTGCTTCGCCTTCTGCTGTTGTGGAGTTTTCTCGTTGCTTGTTAACCTTTTTCGCCGCCGTGCTTCCCTCTTAGAAATCGTAGTTTTCCACTGCCCACCGTCTGCCTGTCAATGGAACGGACGCCAAAGATAACTAACCGGAATATTTTGTTTTTCCGGAACTTGTTCGTTCGCTTCGCTCTGAGCAGCGACACGTTGGCTTGATTTTACCGGATCTTCTCCGTGCGCCGAGAGCGATGGCAGAGAATTAGCGATATTTATTTTTTAATTAGCTTCCTGTAGTTTCCTGCGAAGCTTATGCGTCTCGATGGAATGACAACGGGAAGCGACAATCGTTGGAAAATGCTTGTTAGCTCAATCTTCGTTATTCCTCATTGTGACCTTACGATTTTCATCATCCATGACATTTTGAGTAAATAGTTAGTATGGTCTATTCAAACTAAATTAATTTAATTATCCTTCACTACGATTATTAGAATTTGTGTGAGGTTTCGATTAAACTTCTTGGTATGGTTCGCCTCAAATTCCCGAGCAAACGCTTAATTGAACAAGTTTATCCTTTACAGGAGATTGACATCTAACCCTTGATAAACCAATTAATTAAATCAAGTTTGCTCGAGCAACGATACCCTTCCTTCCGTGTGGCTCAATCTCACCTGTTTTCACTCGATTCTTTTGGTTTAAGCCATGTGTTGTGCAAACTGTTCCATACTAAGCGTATAGTTTAGTCAAGCATTTTCCACGGCTTGACACCACCGTTCACGGCACGGAACCGCGCCACGCTCCCGAACTGTGCCTAATTTGATCATTATCATTCTAACGGCACGATCGCACCCATTACGCCCATCATCATCATAATCATCATCAGCATCATCGTTCGGTCTGAGTTTAATCGTTTCCGCCGGATAGTCTTTGCCGGGCCGGGTTCGGTGCAGAAAATTAGGTAAGCGCCCGGTTTTCCCACCCGAATGACATCCGGCCACGGAATGGGCTGCAGCCGAAAAGCCGGAAAGGAGCCGAAATTTGGGAGCGACAAAAAACACACGGTTGTGCCTCACTGGCAGGGACGGACCAGGGTACCAGGGATCCGGCGGAAATTTATCGAGCTTTCAATCCGTGGCGTTCTGGGTCCGCGTCCCCCCGCCCGTTCCTCTTCCGCACTGGCGCGCTGTTAGTAATGTCTTAATCGTGTCCTTACGAATTAACACAGCTGTTAAGTGGGCGGGTAGTTTTCAGTTTACCCAACCTCCCCCACCAAGCCCCAATCCCCGGCCGATCCCTCGTGGAGACGAATGGAAACGTACGGAGGGTGGTCTTAAAAAATGGATTCGCAAACAAGCGAACCGTAGCACGTTGCCGCGAATGGGAAACATCGAACCGTGGCAACCCCTTGCTGCTGGCGTTGAATATTGGCTTTTTTTGCTTCGTGAACGTGGCTGATGTAGCTGATTTTGGAATTTTCACAAAGTCAAGGAGGGGGCGAGAGAAAGTGTAGAGTTGTTTGTTGTGGAAGGCGAGCGGGAAAATTGCTTCCTCCGCAACCGCCGTCCGCATTAATTTAAACATATTCACCCACCAAGCACCATTGGAGGGGATCCCGTTTTCCGATCGAGTTACGCCGGTGACATCCACTCACACATGCCCCTTTTCCGAGGCTTATGGTGTGAAAGTGTTGATCCGTACGGTGCTCAAACGCGAGTGTTCCAGGGTGCGCGTATTTGGACGAGGAACAACTTTGCATACCAAACACAAAAGAAAAATCCAATCGACCGTATGCGTGTGTGACGGGGGAACAGCGATATCCCGTCCGCTTACATGGTGGAGGTTTTCCGATGAAATCGTTGACGCCATGATCGGTTTAGAGTAAGTACTTTTAAGATTCAACTTTGTCTGGCTACGGACGGAGGTTCACTGCAGTGGCCCAGTTTTCGTTCAGAGTCAGGCCAAAGCCGTCACGATACAAGCGGAGAGAAGTTTCGCCTAAAGTATTATGATTATGGCGTCGTTCGGTTGCGGAAGTGACACCCGATCGAACAGGTTGCAGTAATTCTGCGTGATTTGGGGCCGGGATTCGGGGAGACGGGTGTTTTGGGCCAAGGTTCGCCATCGGTAATCGAAAAACAAATTTGATCTTTACGAAAATGGGCTCTTTAATGATTGTAACAGGAAGCGCATGAAAGATCCTCGTTCATACGATTAACGTAACACCATATAATGGAATGGAATTTGGGAACGTCTTTCAGTAGTTGTAAAACATTTTTTGTTTTTTTTTCATTTTTTACCAACAAGATTTTGGTTTTTGAAATATATTCTTAACAGCTTTGTGCGCTAAATTTGTTAATTAAATCATCCATTACAATTGAATGATGAAAACATTTGCGTTGGTTTTGAGGTGTCAAGGATTATTACATTTTTGGAATAAATGATGATTAGAAAATACGTTTGCATCGAGTTTCAACGCCATGTCTCTTATTTATTTTCACTTGTAGGGTTTTTCATTCTGTTTTCCCATTCTCACCGACATTCAATAAACATAAAAACACGATACAAAAGTTTTCCTAAACGATGGTTTTGAAATGGAATTATCCATTTAATTCAACAAACCCTTCCGCACTAGAACGTATCTTGTTTAAACAACCATCAACGTGACGAGGCTGCGTAAAAACAAACGCTCGGGGAAGGATATCCGGTAAAGGGCGAATATGGCGGTACGAGTGTTTCCTCAGCACAAGTACCATCGGTCACGTGTACCGCCTGGCCGCAGCAGCGGTAGCATACATACTTATGCTGAACGCATCCAACTACGAAGCCACAAAGTCCTGCGGCAAGGGGCTTCGGGCGACAGGATCGTCCGGATAACCGATGTTACAACCGGCACTGCTACGTTACGAGTGTTTTCCCGTGCGGTCCCCACATGCCGGGCCTGAAGTGGCTCTAATTGGGCCGACGGTACAGATAAGTCGTACCTTTCGAAAAGGGGTAAAACGTGCAGGTTGATGTGAATCTTCGGACGGCTTCTAATTGAGTCGAGCTCTCTCGAGATGGGTTTGTGGTTCCCGCTATTGCAAGGCTTGAGATCGAGGAAGCGTGTGGGGGAGAAAGGTATCATATCGTGGAAAAACGGGCACCTATAACCGATGAAGTGGACGCTCGTGGTTTGGATTTATCAGCGTGCTGTAATAAATGAGCAAAGAGGTTATAAAAGCATATCTTATCATGTTAATTTAAATTCCTTTCCACGATTTCACTATAGTACAAATGGGATTATTTATTCAGTTGCACGTATCATCGCTCTGAAAGGTTTGGGGAGATTTATCGCCACCTTCCACACTCCAAACAGTATCGAAATCTCGATTGACCTCTTTCAGTCGAGTTTTCCGAGATGTTATCAATATGCTGCACATTATTAGAGTTTGCGCTAGGGGACGATTGCGACAAAAAATCTATAAATTGTGACCGAAAGTTCATTCTCCTCGTTTACAAAAAGAAACTGTCTGCCATCTAACCGTGTCTACACTCTGCTCGATGAACAAACATATCGAGCACACGACGATGGTGCAATGACGACGAAAGGGCTTATACGCTCTTGGATTCACTCCACATATTGGATCTATAAATCACAGGAATGTCAGCAGAATGTCCGCTATGATAGAGACTGGATCATGAGCAGCATCCAGTGTTAGCAATGTTCGGAAACCGGGAACCAGGAGAAACATAGAACCATAGCGAGGAGCATCCTTTAAACGGATGAATGCAGTTCTACCGTCCAAATGTCTCTCTTCGTCTCGAATTTGGAACTATTTACTCCAATCGAAATTAACTTTGTCTTCAAGCTGCAACCCGAAAATGCATTGCAACATTTGCTCTAATCCTCCGAAAAGTTTGGTAACCAAACGTACGACTCAGCAAGGACACCGCTCCTTGGATGTTTCCCCTGGAAAGTAAACAACGAACAGTAGAATGAATAAGGTCTCTGTTGAACAGTAGCAAAGGGTGATCTACAAGTATTCGATGGAATTGGTTCAAAAACAGTGAAGAAGTGTGCGTCCGATTTATGACGGTCGCCCGATGTCGATCGTACCGGTGTGAAGTACGGTAAAGTACGGTTGACAGGATTTTCCTGTCCTGAAAGTGCCATCGGAGACATTATGTCCCGAATCCCAAGCACCTTTCGGGGGGACGGGTTGGTGCCTTAAATTAAATACATTCTAGTTTACAGTCGCGTCATTATTTATAGCTTCAATTAACTGCGGAACATCGTGGAGCAGTGGCACCATTCTTATGTCAGCATGTGGCGAGTGCATAATGAACTCATAAATCCGTAATTTCGTATGGTTCTTCGGGGAGCTTGCGGGAGTTCATTTGGAGCCCGCCGTGGACGCATGGTGCGTTGGTGATAAATTTACCCCATTTTCTCGAGTGTGACCGAGGGGAGGGAGGAAATAATTAGTGAAAACAGGAGAAAGGCAAATGTAACCGCAACGGGTTTTGACGGAGAAAGTGGCTACTTCTAATAATATTAAAATGGCCTTCTCTTTATCATCGACACAATTTTCATGTCATGTTAGTTACATTTTTAAACACGTATTATTTAAAAGATTTTCGCTATAAAGCAGTCCTAAATATTCGAGGGCAGTTTCTTTCATGACGAATACTATGAAGCGCATTAAGAGTACGATGGATATTTAGCACTAGATTCTAAAGTACTATTTTATGGCTTCAATGTTTTTGCCGCGTTTATAAAACACTCTCAACTATGCAATTCCCATTAAAAACCCATTCGGAATGCATGCGTTAAATGCAAACACCATGCACTCACACTCCCTATGTACGTTTTTGTGCCTTCGATACTTTGTAGCTAATGCATCACCATCGACGCGCCTCCCCGGAGTAATGTACCAGCTTTCAGTTTTACATTCCATTACAGTGTTGGCTCCCGGGTGCGCTGCAATAACTCTGCATTTGATTCAGTTTTTATTACATTTTCCAGGTACATTTAATACCTCGTACCCGTTTCGCTACGGAAACTGGGAAAGGGGAATGGGTGACAAACGTTGTCCATGTAAGCTCGAACCGACAGCACGAGTTTTGCACAACCCGGAAGCATTCGACCGTAGAGAAGGATAATACAGTAAAACCCTCCCTCCCCCTCCACCTCCCATCGATTGATTGATGCGCAATTAGGTGGAAAACGGTGGCGGAAGGATTGAAAAATGGCCAAGAAGTAAAAAGCTGGTCCGACCGGTCCAATCGATAGCGAACGACCAACACTGCCGGGCCGAAGATGCCGGATGCTGTCGGGAAGAAAAATGTCAATTCGAAATGGACGACCGGGTAAGTGGACGGATACTGACAGCGATATCATTATTCACCGCGCTACCGGATGCAGCGCAAAACGGAACTCCGGAGCGAACCTGAATGTGGCCGGGTGTTGTGATGCAGTTGCACTTTCGTTTCACCTTTCTGCGAAAGGGGGAGGAGGTGGGGAGGTGGAATGAAAATTTGAAAAGTCGAACATAAAAGTCCACGAGCGCCTTTTACTACCAGTTGCACATTCTTCCGTCTCTTCGGCTCTTGGAGGCAACCGTAGTCAAGGCCAGCCAGCCTACTGAACCGGAAGTCATAAAAGAAGCCGAGACGACGTTATAACGTCCTGCCCGGAGGCCCTCTCTCGCTTTGCAAGGATCTCGCATTTTACTGCAACTGTTTAGTTTTCTCCACACACACACACACGTCCAGTCAGCGCTACTTTTCCAATCTTGGCCAGTAGTTTGCGGTCGAGTTATATCGTGGGTTGCTCTTGGTTGGCTTTTCTCGCCTGTAGTCAAGCGAGACTATGAATAAAATATCATACGGTAAATTGCACACATAAATCGCGTTACATTGTGTCACGGTGGGAAAGTGAGTTCGGGTTGAGGAAAACCGAAGCCGTTGGGAGGATGTTTGGTTTGCCAATTCGATTGAAATCCATTTATGTTTCATACAAAACATTTTCTATCGAACAAGGTGAACTATAACAGCGTCAACGACTAAAGCAAGTTTATGGAAGTGCCATGAAATACATTATTTTAAATAAAAAAAAGGCTAAACACGGAAGATCAATTACATAACGAACTGACAACGAACCGTTTTTAAGAACATTGTTTATAAAAGCTAACAGCTTATTTCAAAATCGCACTTTTTCGATCCACAATCATTGGTGAGAGTGTTTTGGGCGCCTTGTCTGGTTAAGACGTGATGTTTTATGATGGACCTGTCAAAACGGCTCATTCGAAATCTGACAAACAAGCAACCGCCATCGCTCTTCCGACAGCCAATCGAAACATCAAGTCAAAATAATTTTCCACCGTTACGATCATTAATCAGCCCCAAATGTCACGTTTATCATTCGGCCCACGAGGGACACTTTGGCTTTCTTTCTCGAGTTCACCGAACGACCGTAAAACTCACCCAATGTCCAACGGTCCCCCATTCCAAAATGGCTGTTCGCAACCGGAATTGATTCGTGCCGCAGGGAATAGTTGCTGTAAAATCCAACCGGAAACCAAAGCTAACCAAGATAACTTCCCGCAACTTCCACGTCTGCTTCTGACGCACGTCAAGTTCTTTCGAGCGGGCGAT
>KE525156.1:61948-75169 GCA_000441895.2 Anopheles sinensis | reverse complement strand
GGGCGCTTCGCTCCTAGAGTTCCTTATCGATCGCCTCGCCGATGCCCTCGCACAGCCCGCGTAGGTCGAGCTGCACTTGGCGCCCGGGTCGGCGCCACACTTCGAGCACTGCGGGCCCTTCCGGTAGACGGGCTGGCCGAGCTCGGGGCTGTGCGAGTAATTGCAGACGTAGTACACGTTGGAGCGCTTCCGCGCGACGTTGTAGTACCGCGTGGCGCCGCAGCCGACCTTCGTCACCCGGTCGCTGGCCATCCGGGCGAAATGACCGACGTCCACCCTGTGTGTGTGTGGGGCAAAAGAGAGATGATGCAAATGCGGGACAACGAGGTCAGTCGAGTTTGAGCATGGAATGTGGCGTATGTAGCCCTTTTTTCCGGTACTCACCCCTCGCCGACCGGGCGATAGTTGTCCATGACGGTCTGATTGGTTTCGACGTACTCCTGCCACCACTTGTTGGTCAGGTCGGTCACGGCCTGCTCGAGGTCGACGGTGACGTTGCCGGCCCGCGACTTACGTCCGATGTTCTGGCCCGCGTTCCGATAGCGCTTGGTGCTGCGACACTCGTCGTGCAGGTACTGGCACGTCCGGGCGTTGTACTCGGCCAGCTTCGCCAGCTCGTCGTCCCATTCCTGCCAAAGGGTCAAAGGGAAAGTTTGGAACGGGAATGAAATTGACCGTAGACGATGTAGTAGCGTCGTGTCAGGACGGAGGACGGAAGAGTTCTCGGGGTGAAGTGTACCCGGTTTCGAGACCTAGAATCGTCGAATTGGTTTTTCGGGCTACAGACACTCACACACGGGAACACAATGACACGGTGGTGGAACCCGTGGAAAATTGCATTTGGCCGAGGGCATCATTTGCGTTTGGAGCAGTCGTTTTAGTGCAATCAACCAGCAGGATCATGAAGCTGTACAGAGTTTTGTTACTCCTTTTTTCCTTCGTAGGGTAAAGGTTACTGCTTTTTACGAGTAAAGCGATTGGATCCGGTATGTGAGGATATTTTGGAAGATCGTTAAATTGAAGTACAAATACTTAGAAATCGAAGTACCACAGCTTATAAAAGTTGAAATAAGAAGATTCATAGTCTGGATGATACTATACACCGTTATTTCATGTTTAACAATCCATCCATTTAAAATCGCCCCTATCGATGAAGACAAACCCTTCCTTGAAACACGAATCAAATATTCGAATAAATATACTCACCAAAACTGCCATTCGTTGCGCTTCCGCAAAGCCGTTCATTTTTCCCGACGCTAGTTCGCTTCGCAAACTGTTGTGCAGCTTCAGAATGCGATCTTTCATCGGCTGGTCCATGTTCACTAACTGCACCGTCGCGGCCGGACAGAGTACGCCGAAGCTTTCCGTTGCGTTACATCCGATGTGCGTGTAGTTGGAACGGCACAGCGATTGATCGCAGTAGTTCACGTCGCTATCTGCAGCCGCCCAAACGGATACCGGCGTTACGCATAACGTTACGGCCAGCAGCACCAGCGAACCGGAACCGGATCGCCACCGCGTGTCGGTGGAAGTTGTGGAGTAGCTTTTCATATTCCTCGCGGCACGGATGGTTTTCATTTGATGCCCGTTAACAAGCGACTATCTACGCCTCGCGAACCTAACCGCAACACTAAACGCTGTGCGTTGAGGTAGTGATATTTATAAGCCTTCAACCTTTCCCCCGCGCATTCCTTTTCAGTGGAGTGCATTTGAACTTTGTGCCGACAAATGCCTCTCGTGTGATGGAGTTTTTCCCACGCTAATTATTCCAATCACTATGGAAGATTACCCCCAAGGGCTGCGTCGTGATGGAGTTATTTGAAAATTATCATGATTAGGTTCTAAAAATGAATCGGGAAGCAATTCTCACACTTGCACTTTTGACACGGTTTTGTGCGATAAATGCGAAACCGTTGCTAGCATGGCCGAACAACCGGAACTCATTCAAAAAACACTTGTCTTGATGATTGTGGATCATGGCCATACGAAATGCGTATGGTCAATGAATTCAGTCCATCGTTTTGTTTGTTGTAAATTAACAGGTTGGAGCCATCATTCAACCGATAAAGCCGAAGAAACTTTAACTAATTCAGTAAAATATTCTGTTCTCTATCATTTCATGAAAACAATCACTGATTGCGATTACAGAAAAACTAATGTTACTTGTTTTTACCACCGAAGATCTTAATTCAATCAAAACAATTTCAAAACATTTGCCAGTACTACGACGCAATTTGCGCACCCATTGATACATTAATTAAAAAGCGGTGCGTATCAATTGAACACTGCTTACCATTTTGAATTTATTTAAGGATCCAATGACTAATCCGCAAAAAGCGTTTACTAAGTAACACCTGCACATCGGTGCTTCCATTACTAACAACATGCCACACAATACTCCAAGGCATGTTCGCTCATTGTTATGCTGTTGCTATGTGAAACCTACAATGAAACATGCAATGTTTGTCGGCAACAAAAGCCATACGCGAGCGAACAATCAATTTCTCATGTTAAACGGTTGCACGCCGACAAAGCAGCTCATTTTCCAGCGTTGCTCACTTTGCGTTCGGTAGTCATGCACTTTGATTTTAATCCATACCGGTTGCTCTTTTTCCCCTTTCATTATCGATATTGATTTGCGGTGGAAACGTGAAGTTTTGTTGGTTATTTTTACATTCTGCTAACACGTGCTCTTTTTGTTGTAGCTTGGTATTAGGCATTGAAACTAATGATTATGGATGGGAAATAAAGGGGTATTCTAAATCATATTCTGAAATCAGTTGTTTTTAAATGACTAGTTCATTGAGTGAGCTTCCAGTTTAGTGATACAAATTGGTTATCATTGTGATCGTAGAACTATGTTGCTCCATTTTACCAGAACTAGCTTGATGCGTCTTAAATAAATTAGCAGTCCAGGCCGAGTGGTTTGCACAATGCCTTCCTAATGATGGTATCATATGAAGTGTACGCTCCAAACGCTAAGTTAAATAGGCATCTCAAACTCAGATGACACATTCATCGGCGCTGTTGGCACAAATTGCGATAGTCTCACTAAAGCCACCGTTTCTACCAACTTCCTTCAGTGCCACAGAGATGGATTGTTATTGATTAATCAACGTAATCTGCAGGATCTTCCAGGTCCATCCGGCAGCGGTGGACGCAGACGAGCTGACGGTAGGAATGTAAAGTTTCTAGCAACTCAAACGGCCTGCGAAGACGTCAAGCGAACGCTGTATTTGACTTTCCTTGGCAAAGTTTCAATTTACCACTCACCTAAACATTTTCCTGTCTAACGGTATGGCCGGAAGTGAGGTCCTGTGTGTGGGCCGTCTTGGCTTTCGCTTGGCCCGTAGAGTGTGCGGTTGGGATGCCGCACAGAAGTGGTCGGCTGGGCTGCTTGGGCGGATTTTCCATGCACACTCGTCGGGATCCTTGTGGTGGTCTCTGACGGCGTGGGCACTCGAGCGTTGCATTTGACAATTATTCAAATGAGGTTATGAACATGTAAACAAACGTTCGCCAACAGCAGGAGGAGGCAAGCGAGCGAAAGGGCGAGCTTGGTCGGGTTGTTCAAAACCGCGTCCTGACGTCCTCCGACCGGCAACATTATTACGATGCTGCGGGATTTATGGCCGCGCTTACGGGTCGTGACCCTCTCGGAAAGATTACATTGAAGCGGTCCCCACCTGAAGGATGCTGTGTACGAGACGATGTATGCGGACGTGGGTATAAGGCGTCGTAAAGAGGAACACGTCAACGGAGACGGCGGGCTTGGAGTGGGCACTTTGTTTTAATGTGCCCATGACTGTTAACTCAATTTCCGTTCCGTTGCGAGCTCATTCCTAACGACGCTTGAAAGGTTCCTACTCTCAAAGGATTCTGCTTTATTCTGTGCTTCTTCTTTTTTTAAACCACTGTTTCCTTCCTTAAATTTCAGCCCGATTTTCCCTCCGACATGTTGTCACTCAGCGGTAATTGCACGTGTACGAAAGGCACGTTTTCATAAATATCGCAACACATCCACATCCACAAACGGCATCATACAGCATCAAAAGCTTCGTTCCTTCAAAGGCAACACGAAGCGGGAAGATCTTGGAACCCGACCCTTCCCGACAACTGCGACAGACGCCCCAGTGCGCATTTCCGGTGTAAGCATTTGGAAAGTTTGCCGCACTCGAAACAACTTGTTCATAATGAATTAAGAATGACGAATTCTGCACCCTGTGTTCTGAAACCCGCACGCCACGCTCGTCATTCTTTTGCAATCTGTCAAATGAAAAAGGGACGACCGAAACGGAAGGGCACGCTAAAACAAGCGTGAGGAATGAATTTAATTCCATGTATTTGTTTTATTTGCACGCTTTCGGTTTTTCTGCCCGCTCCTGGAATGGAACACTTGCTCAGCACGAGTCGGCAAATTTGTTTTCCTTCACAACCGGGTGTTTGCCCCAGGGGCAAAGTGAAGAATCTCTTTGATTGAATGCCACACTGATGGATCGGATGAATGGAATGAAGGTAATTTAATTTGAGTGAATTACACACATTTTCGGGAGACGCGCACGTCCTCGGCCGAAGTGCTTTGCATTATGAAAAATGCGCCTAATTATTACGGGGAACGCATTGCGCGCCCCAACATTTCAAGTAAATTAGTCCATGATTGCCGAACCATCATGCCTCGAGCGGTAGCCTAATCATGGTAATTTATCATCGAATATATTTCCCCAAAAATTAATAAAAACATAAGGCGAAAGTAGTTTTGAAAAAAAAGTTACGGTCGCTTGAAAGAGACAAAATTTTGCCACATACAAAATCATCATAAAAGGATCATAAACTTATGCCGCATATAAAATGATTAATAATAATGATTAATAAATGATCAACTATGACAAATTCTTGTTGTGAGTTATGTCGTGGGTATAATTTCGGATTTGAGTAAGGCATGCGACATAGCGACAACAGTGAACCAGTTCATTAAAGATTCTATTTGCGTTTCTCAATCAAGAGTGCTTCATTTATTATGGAAATCGTTTTCAGTTTCAATACTTATTGAATGTCTGATTTAGCTAACATTTACTTGTCAATCTAAGTTTATCATTCGCTTCGATAAAAAATAAAATAGCAGCATTTAGCTGATGAAATTATTCAAATACTTACAACAACAGATCGTGTTAAGAAAGCCATTTGTTTATACTTTCAGTTGCAGAACGTCTTGCGGTTATATATCTTACTGCAAACAATGTTTGAACTTTACCATTTTGTTTTTCGTACAAAAAATATTATTATTTTGTTAAAGTCCTCTTCCCTGGCACTGTTCCATTCCGTTGATCATTACAAATGTGTTGCCGCTGTTTTGCTGTGTTTTGTTAGACCCTTCTCTTTGAGACCATGTGTTTTTGCAAACCCTTTGTTGTTGCCCATCAATAAAATACATCGAAAATCTGACTCAACAGTGTGCCAAAACTAATTTATTGAAAGCATTGTCGAAACTGTTTTATATCATATGTTATGTACGGGTTTATGTTGTTTCATTTAATGCATCGAATCATAGCTCGCTTGTCCTGAAACTTTGCAAAATATTCCTTGCGTTTCATCTTAGGTGTTGTTGTCTCGTCTCTAGTTTGGATAGGATTTGTTATTATATTACTTACAAGGAGTACACATACACGTACACGTACACACATATTGAGAATACTCCTGGGGGTTGATTTTTATGTCCTTATTGTTTAAGTGTTTTTTCATCGTTCCGGATTCCCGGTAAATAACATTTAGCTTATCCAACGCGTTTTGCACTGTCTAATACTTAAAGCAAACGTTGTTTGAGTGTAACTGGGTCATTGAAGATCATAAAAGTGCATGTTTGCTGCTTTATGTTTTTATTCAATTTGGCCTGGTTAGAATTATTTTCCGGCGGTTTAACGCGCAGTGTTACGTTGCTCGAAAATGTTGGCATCAGTGTTGTTTGGCTTAATGGTAATTGACATTTAAATTTAAGAATTTATTTTTGCCTACTTTTATTTATTCAATCGGCTAAGCTTTTTCGTATTAGTTGTGTATTTACTTCGTTTGTATTACTTCACGTATCATTAGGCGCAATACTAGCGGCAACGTTTCTGTTCTTCCAATCCCTAATATGTATTTGTGCGTGTAAGTGCGTGTGCTTACTTTTAAGTTTTCGATAAATTTATTTAGCATTAGCAATGTTTCCTTTTGACAGGGAGTTCAAGATTAGTTAGTAATTGCATTTGCTTTAAACATCGATCCCTTTTATTACTTTTCTCTATTTGTTTTTGTTACACAATTTTAACGTATATCCATTTAAACCACTTTAGTTTTAGTTAAGATTTGCCTGAATTGCATAGTACATGCATTGAGCGATTTGATTTATTACTACAGATTTTGTTATTATATCTCTTCTCTTCGTTTTGTTCTTTTTTTGTTCAACTGATGTTTCCGATTTCTACAGATTTCAGTAGCAAACAGTCATTAGTTAATGCTCATTGAGTTTATGGTTTGATTTGTTTTACATTTAAAGATTTTTAACGACAGGCATTTGATTTGGCATCAGGCAAGACTACTACGACAGTTCCATTGATAACATTCATATGATTTAATGAGACATTAGTTAGAGTTTCAAGTTTTTTATTCCTTTTTCAACATTATTTAAACTAGAATTTACTAAATTTTCAGTTTCCTTCGTGTATTCATGTCTTTAGTGTTTAGTGGGGTACCAGAGAGGAGCAATAAGCTGTTACCTTTTTGAGCCACTACGTACAGTGAAGTTTAACACTAGAAAATCAACCACGCTTAATATGTGCTTGAACATGTGTTTGTTTTATTCGTTTTTATTTTAGTAACACAAAAAAAGCCATAATATGTATTCTTTCGTTTATCCTTAAAAATAACAAAACTTTAAGTAAACATGTTTATTGTTACATGCATCGAACTTGGCACGTATTAAAATGAAAAGTAATGCTTCTGACGAAGGATATAATGTTACAAGCAAATGGGGCATAAAACTTTCAGGATTAGTTATGCCTTTTCCTGGAGAGAAACAATGTATACGGAACCTCTTGTGAGCATGATTATGCAAATGATATTGAACTAACGTGAGATGACACGGCCTTTAAACAATAAAACAAGGGTGCTTAGGCATTGTTATTTGCTTTAAGAGGGCACGCACAAATGAAAACCCCAGGGTATTACTGCAGAAAGCTTATAGTTTGATGGTGAAATTTTGAGAAAAATGCTTCTTATGTAATGCAATTGATAAATTGTTATAAATACTACGATAACTATGGCAAAGCAATTCAGTTATGTTGAAATCTGATTTGCTTGTTTAATACAAACTTCAAAATATTTGATTATTGATTATTTAAGCTTTTTCTTCAATTATTTTACCCAATGGCAACACAGGTGCGTGTGTAATGCGAATGATATTAGTTTTTTTCACTATGGTAAATTACTTGTTATTTGTTATATTAGGATTCTCGTCTTTTCTTACCAGAAGCATATACTAACAGGTTGCTCCCTTAATTTTTTTACGAGCCAAAGAGTCTACGGCGATAAAAATAAATCTCCTCATTAACATAAGCCTGTTCGTAAGCCAGGCAGGCCAATTTAAAAAGTGTTTTTGATATACTTTCGGTAACAAACTCTGTTCAAAAAATTGTAGGTTTTTCTTTATTGCTGCCGTGGTAAAAATTCAACAGCAGCACAATACAAAAAGGGATCTCTCTGTGTTTATGTGTATATGTATATATGTATATAAATGTGCATCTTTATAGAACTTTCCTGATTACTAGGTTCTTAGACTTTCGTTATACTGTTATACTGTTTTACTCCAAGAGTCTTATCATATTGATTTAGGCTCTACAGAAAAATAGAAAGCAATGTATCGAAATAAATTGAAAGGGATCCAAAGGTAACTATTTTTCAAATGCTTCCTATTTGTGGATTGAAAACAAATCAATTATGTTTGCTTCGTTTGCAGCGTTGTTATTAATATTCAAACTACTGCATACATGTTTTAGCAATTGTTGGGTAAAACTTATGTGTAGCTCGGCGCATATTGCTTCCTCGAATGCCAGTTGTGGTCATTATTAAGCTGATGATGGTGTTTCATTTACAAGATTCCAGCCAGCGAGCTTAGAGTTTTCGTTGGCTTTTCATTTATCAATCACACATGGATCTTTGCTACGTTATAGTCAACGTTAGCCCATTTGTTAATTTTTCCCATTCTCAGTGAGTTGACTATTGTTTTACTTACGGTCTTTCCTCGTCTGCCTGTGTATTTGTAATGTGAAACCTCAGTGTCGTCGTTCTGGTACAATTTTTCCTGGATGGTGGTAATGATTTGTGGGAATGCTGTTGCATGTTGTTGGTGGTTTGGGTGGTGGGAGTTTATGAAAGGATTTCATTAATTTTCCCAGGCGGTTAGTAGAAGCTGTAAGAAATGGAACAAATTATGAAAGGATTAAATTCTTTGTAAAGAGCAAACCACATTACCGAATCGAAAAAAAAGGTGAAAATCCGTTATGGAAAATGGGGACAACGTCCAATCGGAAAATCAAATAAATGTGAACAAAATCACACCTGTCGGGCTTACAGTAGCGTTCGGTGACATTTCTTCACTGCATGGAAAAATCTCAAAAAGCCTTTCCTATTTCTTTTCGGTTTTGACTGGTTCACGTCGATGCGCAAACCGTTTGCCTTGAAGAGATGAATTGCATAAATATCAAAAGCATTTCCCAAGAGCAAGAGAGAAAAAAATACAGAAGCGCCTCGAACATCGAAGAAAAGCATGAACGAAGACTTAAAATTGAAATTCAACCCCGAAGGTGAACCCGCCCGCAAGAAATTCACCGACAAATTTGTGCGAATTCTCTTTCTTTTTGTCATCCCATCCTGTTCGGTCTTCCTCATCGATCGAATATCGTCCCTCGGCGAGTTTCGACGGAAACGAAAAATCCTAAAGTACGTCACGTGCGTCGCTGATTTGCCAACTTGAAAGAAAACTCATCACACTGCAACATCACGTGGCAGCCGGTGGGATTACCTTTGGTTTGCGATTGATTTCTCGGCGCTCCTTGGTGGTATTTCTCTGCACTCGTGTAGCGTGGATGAATGTATTTTCCCAACCGATGGCAAGGACGAACAATATTTCCATCCTGATCGCATCCTGATTGGCATGGGGTTGTAGAGGAAAATTGAGCGTTCGAATTTTCCTACCAGCGAGTGACTTATTTGTTCCACGTTTGGCGCATTGATGATGGAAGTAATTTGTTTTCAATAACGTTGAACGTAACATCTAATAGTATCTCTCATTCTTTATGAATTCGTTTTGGCAATAGGATATGGTGAAAATACTAGCTGAAAGTCGAAAGCCGCTCGATTCCTTTTCCAGCATCAACAGCTGACTTCATTTCATGGAAGCTTATTTAATTAAGCAATCAACTCCTGCAAACAAGAAACCTTCACAGTCACCTCCCGCCCAATTTGCCTCCGTCGCGGTTCGAAGCCTCATCAAAACCAAAAAGCCGCCGCCAGCATTTTCCCTAGCTCATTGGTTAAATTGACCGAATTGCAAAAGCGAAAGCCACCCACCGATCGGAAAACGGAAAAGCGACCTCGGGCACACCGGTCTCCCTTCCCCCTGCGGCACTATCGCTTAAGGGCCGTACTGTAGCGCCGCTCCGGCTAGGACTTCGGAGTGCTGCGGTAGTAAAACTTTATCCCTCACCTTCGGGCATAAAATCAATATCAATTTACAAGCGAATACTTTCTTTGGGCCAACCCTGCGCAGCTGGAATAGGCGAAAAGTTTACCGTCCCTCCCGCCGCAGTGTCTTGCGGTTGGCTTTGATGGTCGGTTTCGGTACGGTTCGAGGGCCGGTAAAGCGGGCCGAACTTTTCCCGGGCGCTTATCTTCGGACGCGTCGCCTGCAAACATTGCTATCGATACGAGTTGTTCGAAACAGAGAAATAAAATCGTTTATTGAACGCCATTTTGCGTCCCGTCGTTTCGGTCGAGCTGTTGTTGAAGTTCCAACATGGGTTGTAATGGGTAAATTACTGCGTTGTTTGCAGTACCCTGGTTGGCGATAGAAGGAGTTTGTTTGGTTACTGATTATATCTTTCTATTCTACGAACTATCATAAGCTTTGTTGAACAACCGGCTACTTTTAACTGTTTGAAAACTAACTCACAAACCAAACACAAACCTAGGATAGTTAAAAAAAAACAAGTGTAACAGAAACCTGATAAGACTAAGAACTTTTGAAACTCACCTTTTTCCTTACTGTCAAATTCTTAAGTTCATTTTGATTGTGAAGGAAGCATGGTGGATTCATGATCGATCGCAAAGTGAAGAAGCGATTGTTTGATTGATGAACAATATTCAACTTCTTCAAATTATATTACCGTGGTTTCCTACGCTAGTTATGCGAACTATCAGTAATTTAGCTTTAAATAATACCCTCAATGCTGCAACCAACAGAACACTGTTCTACACACCTTACGAATACAGAAACGAACGCACACACCTTGAGTTTAGCTTCCTGCGGAAAGGGAAAATAGCCGTCGCATTGGCGTCTTAGGCGCCCTGCAGGATGTTTTCTTTGGCAACGCCGGAGCCCGCGTTTGGTTGCAGCAAGTCCAGCGACGGTTGGAGAATTAACGGCGACGTGATCACCTGTATTGGTCTGGGCCGAAAAGACAGGACACACAGTGTTATTAGTATGCTCTTTCCTCGATATCATACGGCCCTAGCAAAACACAAAAGTCGTAGAACAACGAACAAAACGCTTGCATGCCAGCAACCAACTTGCGCGTAATCCTACAGGGCGGGAATAGTTTTACGTTTCGCTAAACCAAGCGAACCAAAAACAAATCATCGAACAGGAAAATCCCTCATGGCTCGATCGAAGCGGAAGCGATTTTTAATTTTCCATCCCGAATCGCGCAGCCCAAGCAAGCCCACGGGATCCATCCCCTTCCAGCGCAACCGGCGATCGTACGAATAATTAGCAAACGGTGATGTGGTCGGCGAACCGAACGGAAAATCAAGGGAGGAAAATTGAAAGCCGAAACAATGGGCGAGTTTGAGTTTTGAAAGTTCTCCGCGGCAGCACAAAAACGGGGTCCGTTGTAAAAAATTAAAACAAAACGTAGAAGTAAAAAACACACAAGTTCTTGTAACAGGTGCAAAACTAAAATATTTAAGCCGGAGCGAAATAGCGTGGGGATGAAGGGAACAACGAAACGACAGGGTGGTAGACTTACTCGCCGATGGGTTGGGCCGTCCGCGAACCGTGCAGGGCCTGGGCGGTGCGTGCACGTGCAATCAGAGTCATCACGGTGCGCTTGGTGGGGTTCATGGTCGACCGGGGTCCTCCCAGCAGGGGCCGTTTGCGTGCTGCGGCGAGCGTGGAAAAACAGTCGGTCGAAAATGGGGGGAAAAAAAACGAAACGGTATGGCAAACATGAATGAATGAGAATTGAGAATACGCTTCCCACCGGTGGGTGGTGGGGGGTGGGAGACCGGGGTTCGGAAGTGCTGTGGGATGAGTTGGTTTATTCTTGTTTTTACACTTTCCGGAAAATTAAACGCTAGCCAGCATCCGCCAGCAACCATATCTCCCCCACCTCCCTCCCCATGGCGGTGAGTAATGTGAGTTGGAACTTTGCTTCTTTTACATTCTGTGTCGTTTTGCTACATTTTCTTGTTGTTGCCAAAGACCACATGCCCAACCCCGCAAATGTACATTGAGATCGTTTGGGATTGGTTTTTCATTTTAGTTTTCCGGTTCCTGTTCCTGCACCTATCCATATTGCCATCTTCCTCTTTTTCCTTCTCCTGCTGTTTTGCGTCTCTTTTGCGCAATGCGGCGGTGCAGTGAACTTACCTAAGCTTACCGCTTTCACACCACGCAGTGCCGGATGCAGGAATGCATTGGCCGATTCGACGAACGCCAGTGTTTGCGCCTCCAGGTCGCTCGTAGGCAGGGCTGTGGGTTTAAAGTAATGTGAGTAAAAATAAAAAAAGGAAAAAAACAAACACACAAGCACAAACTTCATTAGAATAAAGGAGTAGCTTGAAAGTGGAATAAATTGCAATTTAACGGTCATGCTTTAAAAGGAGTTAAAAAGGTCGTTTTTAACTGTTTTTGTAGCTGGATCCGCTTGCATGTAGCAGTTAATGTAAATTACTAAACATCTGAAGACCACAAACGGGAGTGGCAGAAAGTTGTAGTTTAGAAGCTTATTCTTAATGAAACCCACGACCCGCATGTCTCGTAAAGCTTGTGTAACCATTCGGGGCGAAACGTGTAATTAGCGAGATGCTCTAAAATTACTGAGAACAAATTTAGTTTACTTTCCATTTGGTTACTTTAAAGAAACCATTTTGGAGACAACTCATAAAACTCAACATCAATATTTTATATACGTTTAAATAATCATAAAATGATTTGTACAAATGTTTGAATCAAACGTGATGTTACCCTATCAATCTTATCATATCTCTAATTTAAATCATAGATAAAAAATATGTCTTATTATTTTGTGTGCGTACTAATTTTTATTTTTTATTTTTTTGTTATTATGTATTTTACGCTAAGCTTATATAAAGTTAAAAAATTGAATAAAAATTTAGTGTTTGAAAGAAAACCTCAGAATCCATGGAAACATTTTTCTTAAAGTCAATATCTCTATCATTCACCTGTATCTAATCTCTTGGATAATGTATGAAAATTCAACTTCGATTATCTAATTCAGGAATCCTCCGTAACCCTAGCTCTAGATAGAACCCTGCTCTTAATGTTCAGGACTAGACAGGATGAATTGGCAAACAGCATCATAATTTATGTTGATTGTTCATCTTGATCAAACACAAACAAAAACCCAACCCGACCGGAAGGTACATAATCACGGCTACGGATCAACACCTGTTTCCCGATAGACAACGGTCACTTCCGCCGTGAATCCGCCGGGAGGAAAATTTATGAACCGACGGCGGTGTGCTACTTACAGTTCACGAAATGATTCGCCGACGCCATGTTTACGTCCATCGGCTGCAGGAGGCTGCTCATGTCCGTATCTCCCGTCAGGAACTGGCTCTGGGATTGATGGTGTTGCTGCTGGGGTTGCTGTTGCTGCTGTTGCTGCTGGTGTTGCTGTTGTTGCTGCTGTTGCTGTTGCTGCTGCTGCTGTTGCTGATGGTGCT
>KE525156.1:23258-36612 GCA_000441895.2 Anopheles sinensis | reverse complement strand
AGATAGGAACACAATGAGCGCTGCATGAAGAGCGCGTAGTTAAAAGCATACATGAAACATACCGGCATGTACGGGCTTTTTGATGTGGAGGAAAACATTATTACTACAGATGGTGCACTCACCGGAACTGCTGCTGTTGCTGTTGCGGGACGACCGGTCATCGTGCAGTCCCATGCTGTTTTTCATCATGTTATCCATCGCGCTCGCTATTTCCATGCTAGGCTCAACACCTGTACACCATACACTGCACTTGGGTACCTTCACTCGTTTTGTTGCTTTGCAACACTCTTCACACGTCTATAAATCTCACACACTAATAACAGATGTCGATTTGTTTAACAGATTCGTTTACTTTTTATGGATCAGAAATAAAACTAAGCAGACTTAAAATTAACCAAATAACCAAATAACGTATAAAAATTAGTCGAGAAAATGGGCATATTAGCAGTAAAGATAATATTGAGATTATGTAGAGTTTGCTGGATATGATGCCACAAATACTGTCTTTTATAATTCTTATTAAAATTAACGACCACAAAATCCTACTCAATTTATCAACCTACTTGTCAAGTGTTCTCTCATTTCGCAACGAATAGAATGTTGAAACATCACTATAATTATGATACGTTACTCCAAAATTGGCAAAGATTTTTCATTGGTGTTAGATAACGAATCTTTCTGTTCCAGTTGGAGGTTCACTATCCTGCAAAGAAGAAAAAGGAAAAAATGTTGTATTGTATTATTTTAATTTTTAACTTGCAATAGTTATTTTTGAGATGCAAAAAATATAATTTTTAAATTTTTGTCACACATGCACGAAAGTTGTTAGTAAGCCAGCCCAAGGGAAAAAAACTTCTAGTGGTTCCATTCTTCTGGTGTCCGTTTGCCGTACATTAATACGTTTGTCGAAAACGTAGAAAGTGAAATGCCCTGGAGGGTAAAGAAAGGAACCAAACAAAAAATGTCACAACTTTTCACATAGAAAGTTAGCCACTTTTATTGTACTGTACTAAGCTGTCCATGGCAGACCATGGCTTTCGTGCATTGCGAGCAATGTCAGCATCAGAAGGTCAACTCCTCGGCATCTAAATTTTCCACGTCCAGCCCAGAACGCGTTGCACTGCGTTCGTGTGCTCCCCGTCCCGTTTTTCTTCTCGCTAGGTGGAACCGTGGGGTCTGCAGAAAAGTTGTTCAACTATTCCACCTTCCTCGAGTTTGTTGCGAGCAGGCGGGGTGGTGTTGGCCACGAGAAGTTGTACGCGTTTGGTTGACTCGCAGAGCTGGGTCGCAAATTATTCGAAAACCCCAAGCGGCAAAGTTATCGTTTTGCATTGGCACTACTGATGATTCAATTTATCAATGAGGAAGCACAAACTTCACCAACTTTGTTATCAACTGTGCAGCAACGCAGCAACAGCAATAGTAACTGCAACAGGACTTTTGCTTGCGTACTGAAGCGGTGCTATGTGACAGAAGTAGTTAGCACTAACTTTGCCGCCTTCGCTTATTTGGTGGTAATGCTCTGGTACAATGCAGAGCGTAAGCCTGTTGGAATGTACCAGATAAAAAATGAAACGATAGTAGGGATAATTTTTAACGATGACTCTTTCCTTGTATTTATATTTTTTAACTTATTCTCTTGTTGTTTTAAAATGTGAAATAATTTTCAACACAATCTGTTTTTAAGCTCTAGAAATATTCTTCAGTGAAACTGTCATCTAATGATAGATGTATTGCCACACCGAAAGGCAATTCGGCGGAAAATGCTAACGTAATATGTTCAAGTCAAACGGAGCTGGATTTTGCTACCGTGGACAGTCTCAATCGAGCGTTCAAATTTCGTTTATCTAGGTAAGGTTGTTTGATCCATTCCAACGCTCGTGTTAGCCTTAAAATCAATTCCTGGAAATTGAGCACGCTTGCGTTTGATAAATTACATCCATTAATTCCATTCATCGCTCTCCGCATCGATCTATTCGCATCATATCCTAGCATAATATTCTATGCCGGCTATAAAAGGTACAAAAACATCGCTTTAAGTTTGCTCGTTTTTGCAGTTTTCGCCTTTAGACCGTCATGGAGGCGCCCAGTGTCTCATATTTTGTTTCGTGGGTATTTTTTTCCCTTTATTTCATTCCCCTATTCATCTCTGTTTTGAGGCTAAATAAATCCCTCGACCGAAGAATTTGGTCTTTATCGCTGACTTTTCAATAACGTCTCCTTTTTAGGCCCCAGCTTGCCAGCGTTAGCTACGTCATTTCCGTTTTATATGTTTTTTTTTAATATACAAAGTTCAGCCTTCTAGCATAAAGCATTCCTCGAAAGCTCGAGGATCGTCAAAAGCTAAGCAAACAAGTAAATGGTATGATTTCTCATTTTCACTCCGCTGAGCTGCCAGTTTTCTTTTCGCCGACAAGGCTAATCCGTCAAACGGACGGCAGAAACAGGATGGTCCTTTCGAACGACGGCCGGCATTTGTTAGAGGCATGTTCAGCCGACGCCTTTCGTGTGAATCGAATCTAGCGGTTTTTTTTACTGAATACAAAGAAAAAGGAAGCGAGCAGAGAATAAATAGAGGGTTGGTAATTTTCAAATTCACTTCACGACATTCAACATGAAATATTAAAATGTCGCTTCCTATAATCGCGTAGGCAAACTGAAAGGCGAATTAGTTGGACCTTACTCTTCGGAAGTGTTCGAAGGGAAAGTCATTTGCATGAATTAAATTCAACATAATGGATGATTAATGGTCCGCGCGACATTGAGTTTTCTCAGATGGCAGCCCTACAGGCGTTAAATCAGTCAATTACCGTTCACCTCTCTTTGCAAATGAAAAGAAAAACATCAGTAATAAAAGCAAGAATATGTTGTCACTTCAATTTACATTCTCTGGTTTCCACTGTCTCTCGAAGACTATTACTTGAGAGGCATGGTCAGTTAATTTGAAAGGCAAAAAACCTTGTGTGTTTTATAAATATTTAAATGTAATCAAATTAAATTCTTAGCCGCGGGATTCAACGGCACAGAACACATTACTAAAGCCCTCGGACCAACGTATGTAATTGTAAATTAATATATGTCTCTCTCCAACCTACCGGGTTTCATTCCTCACTGAAGCAAACGGAAACCAAAAATAAAATGGGAAAAATTGAAGCAAAATAAAAACACAAAACCATCCAATTTACTTGCAACGTCCGCTCTGTAAAGTGTCAAATTTTCGTGGAGTCTTTGCGGTGGCAAAATGATTGGCAGGATCACGAAAAAAAAATAGTCGTTCTGAACGTGTCCTGAAAATTGCCACACATCGTTGACATGGGATTTCATTAACATTTGTGTCCTTCCCGTCGGGTATTCATTTGTTCGTTATAGCCCGTTGGCGAGTATTTATTTATTTTTGCCACAACAGACCGCTCAAATGGGCGTGCTGTACTCGCTGGGTGCACGTTTTCGGGAGCGTGTACAGTGATCCATTTTTATCTGGTCCATTCAATTGTCAGTATAATTTGTTCAGAAAAACTGCACACAAAAACTGCGTAATCTCTGACTTTTTCATCGCGATCCCTAGCGAATGCAAAAATTGCAATCGAACGATGTTGTCAACCGGACTTGCAATGCGGGCTGCAAACAAGGCATTGACGGAACCCAACGGCGCCCGGAGGGAATTATGCACAAACTAAAAGTGGCCACGGGAACGAATCGTTCCACGGAACGTCCAATTGCTAGCCTTTCATCGCGAACAACGGCTCGCCAGTACCTTCGGGGTTGTTTAACGAAGTCATCATGTTTTCATGACCTTTCCGTGCCGTCGCATGGCCAATGAAAATTCAAATGAATGATGTCACTGAGGACGGGCACTCTAAGCGGTTGGTTTTCGGTGGGGTTTCATTAAATTTCCAACTGACGATGAATAGCGAACTATCTCTCTCTCGCTCTCTGCATGACCGAAAGTAATCTGCTCGGAAGGAGGAATTGGTACTTGCCTGGGTGATGTGATGTAACGAAATCATCAACTCTACAATGATTTTTTGTACTACGGTCGCTTTTCCTTTTGTATTGTTGTATTTTAATTTGCATCCGTGCCTCATATGGCATGTCAATTAAATGATTTTGCCTGTCATCCACACAACATTCCAGAGAAACTGCGTTGAAATGCGTGTTCAGTGAAGCCTCCGTTCCAACAAGGGATGCGGGATATGGATGGTACAGGACTTCAAGGGTCAGTTTCACTAATTAAAAGTTGGTCATCATGGGCGCCTGATATCTGAGCCTGGATCCGTCTCGACTAAGCGGCAGTCCATTAAGACATGTGAATGTTAATTCGAAATTAATGACAGACCAAAGGTTCATTCGAATGCACAGTCCGTAACAAAAAAGTACGGGTTAAGGGTTTTAATGATACCCCATCAGAATCATATTGAAAACAAAACAAGTTGGGTTCCTGCAGGACTTTAAATTGGGAAAGTTTTAATTTTGTAAAAAGTAAAGCACTCGAAATAAAATCAAATACAAATATTTGTGTGCTTTGTTTGACTGTATCCTCCTGTTTCGGTTGAGGTAGGCTCTTCAAATTCTCAGATATAAATTTGAAAAACCAACACAGAACCCGTCCGTTTGGGAGCTTCAACCTACTCTTTACCATTAATAAATGCCGCTTTGTGGACACAAGCAACCATCCCCTAAAAAATACCCTTTTTGTCACCATTACCACCGTCAGGTTTGATCTGTCATCGCTAGTCTAGAGCCTCAGATGTAGCAGGGAACACGTACTTGAAGACCAGTCAAGCTCACATTACTCTTGCTGTCTCCCATTGCCGAACGTTGATGAAAGCTAGCACGTCCTGCCAATGAAGCGTGATGAACGTGTAACACCCTGGTGGATGCACAAAACTACCCATATCCCACTCTTTTGCGCTCCACCATCCAGGGAACCTCATCAATCCTTGCTTTCAGTTCCTCTTGTTTCATGCTCCGCGTCCAGTCGGAACGTTCACTACCGTTACACTCGATGTTGCTGGTACTGCTTTGTGCCCAGCGTGAAAATTTTCACACACCCCATCCATCGGCAAATCCCATTGCAGTGACACCGTAACCGAGCTGCATCGATGCGGTGCATCGTTCACGCTGGAACACGCGAGCGCACCAGCAGGATCGGAAAAGGTATAAAATAGCAATTTTCAATTTATATCAATTTTAAACCAACCAGCCACCAACACCGACACCAAGCGATCCGGCCCGCTGTCAAATCGTTGGACATTCTACCCACACGAAACCCCTAGCGCCCGGTGGTGTAATTTCCCGCCACGCGCTTTGTGACGTCCGTTCTTTTCTCTTCCGCGGGAAAAAGGGGGAGGTGGGTGCGCTTTTCCCTCACCATCTATCAGTGGAGTTTCCGGCTGATCGGTTAAAAGTTCCTCCCGCCCGAAGCCGTCGCTTACCCAGCGTGCTTCCGGTGCAGCCATGGTTGAACGTTAAACACCCCCCGGAGGAGGCGAAAAGGAGGACCTTCTCGAGCGTGGAAAACCCACATTGGACCGCTGCAGCCGCGGTTGATGAAAAACGGTGGCAATCGCTAGCGCTCGGGAAAATTGCAGCTTCGTCAAGCCGAACGGGGCGGGATCGCGAGCGACCTTAAACCCCAACGGGGAAAGTGGTAACGGCTCTTGCAGATAATCGTTTGCCACCCGTATCGTTCTGGGGTGAAAATTGGAGAGGGGATAGTTGGCTGAGGTTGAGAATTTCCCTTCGAGCGATAAATGAGTTATCGCGTTCGCACGTGTAGCTTTTTTCTTCTTGCGCTGCGGGATATCACCGAAAGGGACAACGTTTTATCACACGCCATAACCTGGCGTTTCTCGCAGGCCACCGGAATCCGTGTTCTATTTCCACGGCCCTAAGGAATGTATTTTTCTCGGGCTAGCTCTTTTTCCTTTTTTCACACCTTATAACAAATGGCAGAGAGGGGTGAAAGAAGAAGCGAACAGAGTGAAAACTATTTCTGCAAAGATTTCTCTCGGTACGGGATGGATTACTTCGGGAGCTGTTTCCCAGCGGGGGGAAAACGAAATTGCATTCATGCTTCAGTGCGCTGATTCGCTCGGGGAGTGAAAGGACAGATTGAAGTGACTGAGGCTAGTCACTTTGGGTTTACTTTATCATTCCAATAAATGACGCAAGGCGTGGTGAAGGTGTCTTCGCTGTCTACAAAGAAACGCACCTCCGTTGAGATGGGATTAGCGAGTGGAATTACTTTCTCCCGGAATTATACCATGGCCATTGAGTAGTTGAAATAGTTCCCGTGCCGAGGAGCACTCGTAACTCGTAGCTTCGTAATGAACGTAACAGAGTAGGACGTGCTTCAGTGGCGTAATTGTTAAAATTAATCTCCCCGTAAACCGCAAAACCCAGCTCACCTAGGCTACTTTAATGTTTGCCAGGGAGGGAGTAGGCTCGAGTGGAACGCTACCGGAATGCCCAACTTCCATTACGCTCCGGACGCAACGAACATGCGGCCACACTCCGGGATGGACTCCCTTACGGCCACAAAATTAGAAAAACACCGAAATACCATCCACATCAACCATCAACCGTGTGCTCGCCCGGTTGCTCCCTCTGTATGTGTGAGTGTGTGTGTGTGTATGGATGTAACTTTTCCGCAAGGAACTGCTTCGGTAGCAACCCTTTTTACAGCACCCCACACGCTTTGCCCTTCCACCTCCGCCCAATCACTCCATCAGCTGGGCGGATGTCAACCATTTCCGCATGTTTTAAAACCGGCAACAGTTTGGGAGCCCCATGTCGACTACCCCGGGATGTCTCTTTATTTTTTCATTCACTAAAACTCCACCCCACCACCCGCGTCCATTCACCTCCGCCCAGGGGGGAAAACAGAAAAACGGATGGGCTAATTAATTTTGTTTCGTAGAGTTCGTGGGTTTTTCGTTGTGTGCTCGTGTTTTGGGGATAGGGAACGCAAGGACAGTCGGGTCGACTGCCGACTAGGAGTTGTAGCGATTCTTCCCTTTATCCTATCTACGATATGTGGGTGATGCGATAATTTTTGGGAAACGGCAGGAAGGTTCGGTACGGACAAGCCAAAGGAGGTTCCGGCTGAGTAAGGACACAAACTGACACAACCACAATCAATCCTTTTGCGGGTTTCGTGGTCGACAGTTTGTTTCCCTGCCATCGGTGCTTGTTTTAAGCTGCTTGGGGCTGATGTGTTTTAAGTAGAATTTTTTGCTATTTGCTTTTATCTTCGGTGGAATGTGTTCTCCCTCATTGTTGTTACTAAAAACTAATGAGTTGCTTGTTTCTAGTTTTTCGTATCTTACATCTACGCCTCATGATACCGTAAGAATGGGCCATATATTTATGATACTTTGAAAGCTTTTTCTTATACTAAAAAAGCAGCGAATGAGAAACTTTTACCATTTAGAGCCAATTTAATAACTTTAATAAAATATTTAACACTTCTATAAAACATAAATCGCTAAACAACTCACATGATGCGATTGAATGTAGAATGTTTCACCTAATGAAGTCTTTTCAATGCACCACAGCCGGAGCTCATTAGTTAGCAACTAATTGTAGCCTCGCAACACTGAAGCCATGAAACACATGTCAAATGTTTGCGAGAACGTTTCCATTGACTTTATCGTTGGCCAATTTTGATCAATTTCCCAGTACAAAAATGGCTCATGCCAATGATTGTCAAATCTAATTTTCCCTCCAATCAACATTGATTAACGAACAAGCGAACGAGCGACTAGATTTGTGCCAGAAATATTCCTGCCTCGTAGGATTCTGGTGCCAAAATTCGTGGAGTCTTTGGCGATAAGGAAAAATATGCCCAAATAAGAGTTATCACGGGATCCGTTCGGTGTGTTTGGAGTGTCGAAAGCTGACCACGATGAAGACAGAACGGTAACCACGAAAAGGCAACCACCGGGGCAAAGGAGAACAAACTCATCAAAGCCTACGATGTACACGTAGGTACCTAGAGGGCGAGTGATAGCCGGACAGTCGAGATAATTATTCCAATTGAGCAAATCCGATAATCGTACCCATTCACCCTATTTTCTGCGTTTCCGTTTAGTCTCCAAGCGGACGGACATTCGCTCCGTTAAATCCACTTGCCTTCATTGGCTGCTGTCGAGCGCAAAGGGAAACAGGTCTTGCCCACCATCGTGTTCCAACGTGAGCAGTTTTGGGTAAAGTGGTCCAGCCTTTTCCCCCCGGAAAGGCAATTTCACCAACGGAAGATCAAATAATGACAAAATCAGCCGAACGGTGTTTGAACATTTTGTGTGCATCGTTTGACACCTTTTCACGAGGCGTCCGGCAGACAATACTCGTCCAGCTTACTCCTCGGGCGCTCACTTCCAGACGCTGACGCTATCAGATTGCACACGACCGAACGGAAGACTCTTCCTCGAAGCCTATTTAGGCAGCAAAAGAATTGTCCTCATGATTGTTTCGCCGGTGGACGCGGTGGTGTGTTGCGACGTTTATCTGTTCCCGTGATGATTGTTGGACTAAATTAAGTTAAGGGCTGGCAGAACACGAGGTGGCGTACCGATGATTGGTCGAACGTTCATAATGTTGTTGACATGCGATAGTACAAAAAAAGGCTGTAGCTCCTTTTGGTCAACTTTAGTTATAGGATCTCCGGGAGGGCCGGAATTCTGCAGGTGGCAGATCGTTAGAGATTGACTGGTATCTCTATTGTCACGATAGAAGATTTGTTTCCATTGTGATATTATGTAGTGATGTAGAAATCATGTAACGCTTCTCATTGATTGTCAAATGCCGGTCTTTTACACTTGAGTTAAGCTTTTCTCCGTAGCATACGACTCACCTAAAGAAAAGGAAATCAATCCAACATAACCGGTAAAATTTCAAAATTTTCAACAACATTCCTGTTTAAATTCTTACAAATTTGATGGGTTGCCTCGCTAGATCCTTCTACAGGATGTTTCGCTTCAAGACTAAAATACCACGCTCAGGTCTGCCCCTGCAATGTTGTTCAAATTATTGCTTATCAAATTATTCTTGTGCCTACCATTAACTTCTCAAGTTCCCAGGTGGCACCTCATTGCCAATACAGTTTCACCGATAGGGAATGAAGGTAGAATATTTAAAAAAATATCAAAAATAAAAGCTCGCATTACCGTTTTTCCACGTCCACGTCAATCTAGCTTCGTCAGCCTCCTCCGACAATTGACCGGACTGGGTGTCTAGGGGAGTTTTAGGATTGCATGTTTTCTCCATACTCTCACGGTATGGAAATTTGAATTAAGGGTGGTTGTTTTTTCACAGCACTGTAATTTTTTTTAGCCTGAATTATTTATTTATTTATGTTTGGAGCTCGATGGAACCCGGGTTGCCTCTCTGTATGAGGGTGGAAGAGAACCTATTCTACCTATCTGTCAGTGATACTGGATGTTGTTGCTGCCATGCGTACCGGTTTGTCTCCTTGTGACATCCGACAAAAATATTAAATTACTCAACGTCCCATCCTACATTACACCTAACTTAAGCTTAGGTAAAAGCAACCGGCAACGTGAAGGTGTGTCCGTTTTAAAGTAGGAAGTTTGCATTTGAGTTTAGGAACGTGATTGAATGTTTCAGCCTCCAGTCTTTTATTTTTTTCGACAAGCTGTTAAATAAATGTTTGAGAATACATATAAAGAATGCTACCCACTGTAAAAGACGAATCAGCCAACGCAGGGAAGAAAAACATATTTCAAGGAGACACCCATTTGTCGCTTCCAAAAGTGCGTTGCTTTGAATGTTATGCACTTATGAATATTTAATTTTATCCATCTTGCAACCTTTTTTAATAATTTGTACGCATTATGCAACCCTCAGTGATGGGCTCTGTGAAAATAGTAATACCGGAGGAATTCAAAAGAATTGATAAAATGGGACAACGTTACTGAAGATCGTTTATTTGAGGCATCTTTGTTCTGTTGGAAGCTATTTTTGCTTCGGGTAAATTTATTTGCAAACTTTCAGCCTTTATTTTGTGATTTCATCACAAACATTTCACATTGATAAATGTGGTGTGTTTTTTATCTTGCCTTGGATAGAAAAATCTGCCCAGAAGAAAATTTACTACCTTTGGTATGTATCTACATGTAATAACATTAAATCATTTGATTAAAAAAACCAATGTTTCAATCATTAGAGATAAAGAAAAGCAAACAAAACTAGTTCTAACTTGTTAACTGCTTTAGCAGATTAAAACTATCCATAAGACAAATTACTATCGGATGAAAAAGATAAATGGAGCAAAACAATGAAAATTATTACAATGGGCAAAACGAAGAGAAACCAAAAAAGGTACTAAATAAGATCAAAGTATTCTTGTCTTTGAAGCTTTTTTGAATAGCAAAACATGTCGTTGATACATCCTGTATGGGGGATTCTTTTCCTTTCGCATGTTAACCTCTTCTACTGATCGGATTTAGTTTTTCATTCCCTGGTGGCTCGATTCTGGCTAACAAACAACATTCGATACGCAACATTGTGCTGCTTGAATTATTTTTTCCATCTGTTGCAAGAAAAGCCTTCCTTTGAAGGAACTTTTCAAATCGCGCTTCTTGCTCGGCCGTATTTGCTTATTCGATTGAACTGTTGGTAAGCAACCGGTTCCGGAACGAGGAACCAATAAGCTTAACCAACACCCTCTCACTGCTTTGTGATGCTTTTGATTGACATGTCTAGCCCACCCTTTCATGATCCGTCGGGTTTTTTTTTTCAATGTGAAACCTCAAATCCTGTGTAGCGCAAAATAAATCTTTACCACGATGTCACGATAAAATACCTGCCAGTGGCGATTGGCAGGAAATAAGGAGAAGCTTCTCACTGGAGGTGAAGAAGCGATTCCCTGGGAAAAGGGTTGCCCAGAGATGGAAGGTTCTATAGAATTGAAGGATCAAAGAGACTGCTGCACACCATAAACAAGCCTCAAAACGCCACATCCTGAGGAATCAAATCATCTTCGCTGTCGAAATCAGAAATATACAGCCAAGGTCCTCCTTCGCTGGATGGGGAAAGGGATTTTGCTAGTATTAGGTTGGTAAAAACCGATTATAAAATTGGAAACTTGTCACTACGATAACGGGTGCAAAAAGCGACTGTTTGTAGGAAAACTTCGTTAACCCTTTCTTTCTCGCAGTGGTTTGGTTTTTCTGTCGCTAGATTGCCGTCAGCTTCTTTCAATTTATCAAGAATATTAATCAGCTTTGAAATTTGCTGCCGCCATGAACAGCGTTCAACGCTTCCACGTGGCGGGCTACAAAACACCTGGCGCCTCCATCGACTTTCAAGCACAGCAACTGGATTCGTTTCGAAGCTGCTTGCAGTGTTGACTTCTACTGAAAGGTTGTCTTAGTTTTTCTCTCTCTTTTCGAAAGCTGGTGATTAATTTCAGTGATATTAATGATTATCATTGAACAAATTACGTTCCATCGCGGATTGCGTTGGTGTGCAAGGAAATTTGAGCTCCCGTTATCGTTTTTTCGTCTACATCCTTTGAAATCACCGCTGTAAAAAATTAACTAATCAGCCACCTTTATACCCACAACATAGGATTCAAAAAGCTCTCCAGAACTAGTAATGAAAAACAATAATACCACAACCAAACTTTGTTTCCTTCCATTTGATACGCTTATGTTAGACGATCTCTATAGAGTAGGAAAACAAGAAAAATACCTATCTGCGCATCGCCACATAGATTCCATACGTTCTTACTTCCATCCCGAACCCTTAACAGATTAATATCGCCACCATTGTTCCAAGGCGGCCGTAAAGACCTAATCTACCTCCTACCGTTTCCTATTGTTAAGTGCTTTCCCGATAGCCAGGTACTTGATTTCCTCCTACCAGCATCCACCACGGCCTTATGTGTCGAACAAACGATGTTCGTGAAAGGAGGAAAAATGATTTCCTTCCCCCCTCAGTGAACCGCCGCAACAGCTGCCCCATTTTGGGGAGGAAACGATCGCTTTATGTGCTAACAGCGACCCGCCTTTCCCACCCGCAGACACAGCACATGGTCCAGGTTTCAGGATTTAGGAAGGTAGTTTTATCTCTCGCTCGAAAATCTTACCCACACAAATACACCCTATTGATGGGTAGACCATTTGGACGTACGAAGAAGGAACTCGGCTGGCTTCGCTAGGACTTGGGTTTCGCCGCAGAGTTTGTTGCGGCCGGTGAACAAAGGGCGAGTGGCCATTACCTTTCCGGAAGGGAGCTTGGGGTTTGTTGCTAGCCAAATTAATTTGCCTCCAAACGCGGCCCCGGCTTTAATGACGAATATGAACGGACGTGGTCCCTTTCTTCGTCCTACGCCATAAAACAAATGGTAGATTAAGTGCAGCATTACAGCACAATTAAATACTTAGGCAGGAAAATTGTGCCACTATTTTACGGAAGCAAGACCCATTGAACCACTCCAGACGGACATACGGTCGACTTTTTTGGGTTTTCCTTGCGAAATAATTAGTTAAGTGAAGGAGTTTTCTACCCAAAGGTAGCCGATCCTTTCCAAGAGGTGGTTTTATTTCGGTTTCCCGTTGTGGTTCTGTTTTTCATCGGCGAAAGCTACAACCGTTTCAGTTCAGCATCAAACTCAGCGTTCAGCTTCCTCCGTAAGGCAACTCCATCAATGTAAAGCCAAATGTAATGAAACGAGAGCCCCACGAGCCTCGGACATAAACAATTAAAATCAATTAATTGGGCTTTTTCCCTGCAGCATTGAAAACGGGGGCAAAGGTCAACAATTCGGACCCGCTACAGCATCACGAACTGGTCGCACAGTTGGCGGAGGGATCTATTGGAAGCTCCGGATCAACCACCGGCGCTTCCACTCCAATCAAGGGCAGCAAAATTGGAAGTTTATGTAAATACTGGTCGAAAATGTACATAATTTCCTCGCTCGAAAGCCGACCGATGGAAATGTTTACCAACGGTAAGACGCGGTGGAGGGTTTTTACACAGGGGTGGGAAGGGGTTAAGGCAAGCATCGGTTTGGGAACAAATTGGAAATTCTCATTGCGGTTTTCGTTCGGCAGGTTTTCCATCGTGTGCCCAATTACGGATCGGTGTGGTGGCTCGTAATCAACGGGTTATGAGAATTCAACACCGAAGTGGGATCCCGATTCGATACTAAACCGCAGACCCATTTTACCATTGTATGGTGAGTGGTAAGAAGAGAGTAAGAGAGAGGAAGAGAGGGTAAAACTGCCCTTTTGCACCAACACCACAATGAATGAATGTTCGGGCACACAACACAATGGGCAATTTAATTACATTTTACTCGCTCAACAATCAATCCCGCCGAATG
>KE525148.1:16111-32302 GCA_000441895.2 Anopheles sinensis | reverse complement strand
TGGAAAGTAATGGGGAGGTGGTAACNGTTTCAGAGAAACAACACGATGGCGCGGGGAAGGCAATATGTTCGCAAAATCATAATACAATTAAAAACACAAAAAAATATCGACGTGTAGAAAGTGTTGTTGAATTATCCGAAACTCGTCACTTTAATTATTTTTACTCAGCGAATCTCATAAGCCTTTCGTAATGATTAGAGAACAAAATTAAAGATGCCGTCGTGGTATAAAATTTAAAAATATGCCTTTTCTTTATTTCATCATCTTACATAAGCTTTTTACACTCGATCTTCTAAAACCACTTCTTTCGTTTTCTTCCAGGTCAAATAGGGTGATCCTCCGCTCAGTAACGCTCTCGTCCTGAGTGCTCGTCCCTTTCCCCAATCTTTGCTGCACGCTTCCGTTTGTACCATTAATGACGCCATTTCTGCGACGACTCCAACCTTTAACGTGATTTTAGTATTGCCGTTTTGATTCTGGTGCTGTTACGAGTAGTGGTTTGGCTTGTTCGATTTTATTTTAACATGATTCGTGTGAAGAAATTTACAAATTGTGCTAACGCGCGCTTGAGTTGAAAACTGACAAAATGGGTTGAAGGTTTTCAGGGTTTGAGACCGTTGGAAGCTGCCGTTCCTTCCTATCGCTCAGAATAATTCTCGTGACCGTTTTTCTGATGTTGTTGGTGCAAAACCAGTTTTGTTCCTAGTCGATGTATTTACAAAACATTCAGCCACCGTTCGCAGGTGTTTTCTTTTTTAAACTCTTCGTTGTATCTATCATTGCTCTCACTGTTTTTACCCCTTTATATTAGGTTGGATTTACCCATGTTATTATCACGCAAAACTAGTAAAACTCCTCCTTTGCCCTCCTCGGTCCTCCGAGGTAAGGATACGAGTATCAGTGGGGTGAGTCGAGTGCGGCTTTTCATCTATTCTCCTTCTCCCTGTCGTGTGCTTCGCGTACATTTTTTCAAACAATTTGGTCAAACTTAACATTGTACGCCGCCCCGCCCCTCGCTCGGTCGGTTCTCCCACAGCCGTTAGACCCATTCGGCCCGGTGCTATGACTTTTTGCCTCCGAGCAGTGGCGTCCGTTCGGCCGCTGCCGTCGAGGACGAGGAAGAGCTCGATGGGCCCGCGGTTCCTCCACCACCAGACCCGATGATGCCCGGAGCGATCGTGCGCAACGGGTGGCTGACTAGCGATGGCTGGACGACCGAACCGAACGGGCGAATATTGCCCACCCCGAGGAAGCGGCCAGCCGTACCACCGCCGCCCGACGGTCGGTGGAAGGCGCTCGGTGGCGCTGCGCCCATATCGAGCTGTAAGCTGGCACCCTGTCGTCGCAGCTGGAAGGAAGCAAGGAGAGTAGTTAGATAGTGTGAGGTGCACATTAACTAATCGAAATAGTTAACGGAATAGGCAACATGTCATAATATTCTTCAGGTATCCGGTTATATTTAGGGATTGATGAATCTTTACACATTCGTGAATGTTCTCAGCGAATTATGATTCTCTGAAGATTTATGAATCCTGAAGATTCATGAAACGTTTTTTAGCTTTGAAAACAGAGCATTTCGGATGATGCTTAGGGTTTTTAAAAGACTGTAACCCTTCAAGAGTGAACTCAAATATTATCCTGTGAGTTTGATAGATTTACATTAACAGAAATCCGAAATAAAAGCAAAACAAGAACATCGCCGGTTCGCACATGTTCTGATGTAATTTTGCTGACCAATCCACCAAGGAATAAAAAGTGTTATGGTCTATTTTACCCCAGCAAAGATGCCTTTGTCCCAATCAGTTACTGATCCATCAAAATTAAACTTTTTAGAAATTGAAAAATTAATAAAACATCATTAATTACCATTTAACCAAAAAGGCAGAAACTTCCCTAACTAGTTTGAAATTTAATGAAGCAAATGAATTGATAAAATCAACAATCACTAGTGTGTGTATTGTCTTAGAAACCCCCGACAAATGAACGAAAACAAGGGACAAAAGAGGGAAACAAAATAATGGAATGTATTTGATCTTTTTACTGTTTTTATGGAAAATTATAATTTAAAAAAAGGCGAAAGAGGCCTAACGGCTCGAAGCCTCTATAATCGCTCACCTACCCTTATAATTAAAAGATAGAGTTAATTCAATTATTAACTAACATAGTAGAACTGTTCAATTCCTTGTGGTTAATCAAATAAAATAAACAATAGGGAAAAAGAATCGCAAAAAGATCTGAATTGAGTTAATCAAATCAAACCAAAAGGATAATAACACATCCTGCTTCATTAGGGTAAACGCTTACTTACATGATTGTGATGCAACTCGTGCAGGTACAACGTACTAAGACACATGTCGGCGGTCGTAAATTCGTGCGGTGCCTGCACATACGCCGGCATATCACCGTAGAGACTGTGGAACGAAAGGAACTTATGTAGCATCGGTTCCTAAAGAAGTCGGGCATGGCTCGTTGGATCTTACCTCGAGAGCAGCCCATTGCGGGATCCACTAGCCGGACCTTCTCGGCGAGACATGCCGCCGCGCGTGCTGAAAATCATCCCCTCTCCACCCAACGCCGCCGGTGCCGCTCCGTAGCGACTCGTTTCCACTTCCGAATCGCCGCCTTGCATGCGACTAGCTCCGATCGACGCTGACGCCATCGAGGGGCCACCCATTCCCGCATTATTCTCGTCATCGTTCTCGTTGATGTCGGCCAGGAAGGTGCTTCGCGTGGGCATCGGTGGCACGACCGTGCTGGCGTCGGTCAGATTTTGCTGCAGCATCCGCTCGAAGTCGTACGACGGTGGCGAAAAGTGGTAGTGAGATTGCTGCTGTTGTTGCTGTGGAGGAGGAAGGTGTACGGTCGGGGGTTGGTGAACCGCAGCGGCCATCGGCGTCATCGGAGGTATGGGCGAGCCGAAGCCACCGAGATGCATCGAAAGTCCCAGGTGCTGCGAGTTGGACAGATTGTGCGTCTGCAGGATCGGCTGAATGATGGAGGAATACTCCGCCCCCATGCTCTCCATCGACAACAGACTCTGCCCCATGGCGGTGGGGTTGTGCAGCCCGAGCATCAGACCCCGCTGGCGGTTCAGATCTTGCAGCGCGTGACGCTTAATGCCCTGCACGAACTGCTTCGCCTCCGGTGGCATCTGCCAGGTCGGATTGGTCAGCGTGAAGTGTACGAGCGACAGCTCGATCTTGCCATGTTCACCCTGATTGTACGGCGTGGCACCGACCGGTGGTGCCGGACGACCACCGGTACCGATTACCGGTGCCGGCCCTCCCGGATCCGAGGTGGGCGTGATGAGGGGCGTTTCGCTTTCGCTATCCTTATCGTCCGCCACGACCGGCACCTGCCAGTTCGGATTGCCGTGCTTCCGTACGTCCATCTGGGCGAACGAGCAAACGTCGCCCACCCCGACGACGTCCACGGTAAAGTTGCGGAAGAAATCTACCAGCTGCTGCGACTTTGGTCGGAGCTCGCGCAGCAGCACGAGCGGTGCCACCAATGGGCTGAACAGTTCGTTCAATATGTACATCTAGAACGAAACGGAAACGAAAAGATACCACCTCGCATAAGACAATTATCAAACAGAGAAATCAATCAAGCGCTTACAATTTTCAGTTGGAAAAACAACTCAAACTGATCCCGCACGAGTGAAGTGTGCGCGTGGCCACGCCATGTCGCCGGAAGGTAATGTACGTGCGCCAGCACGTTTCTTAGCAGCTGCTCCGGACACCAGACCATATTTTCATCCGGGATGAGCGATCTAACAGAAAATCGGGGATCGTTAAAACAGATCGTCCTCTATCGTCCTTCGTTCGTTCGGTGTGATATCAATAGTTTTACCTTGCGACCACGCTGATCATTCCCAGGACGGTGAAGAGGGTAAACACGTGCTGCACCTGGAACACATCCTCGTCGTAAACGGCCAACAGCAAAATAAGCGAAGCTACGCCACCCGCAGCGAAAGCAATATTTCTACAGGACAAATATTAAAATAAATATTTAAGTCCTCGCTTGAAAACAATGCTTCGATAAGTGGCCACCCTAAATGTTTTCTATTAAAGCATCCCTTTTAGGACGACTTTTCAACAGAGTCATTTTAAAAAAGAGTTGTTCGTTTAAAAAACTCTTTACCGAAGGCCTTGCCTTGCGATCTCAACCCCTTCAAACCACGAAACCTACCTAGCAATAACGGTCAGCAGTGGGGATGAGAACGAATTCATATACTTCACCGCCGGCCGGTAGGCGCGCGTAAGTCGAGCGTCCAGCTCGTGGTCGAGTTCGTTGAAGTGGCGCAGGTAAAGCTTCCCGTACTGCGACCAGCAGCGAGTACCGAGCGTGCCGGGTTCTTTTTTGATAAGCTACAAATAAAAAATGTACGTCGAATGAAGCGTAGGACTAATGTCTCGACCCGTCTCAAACTTACGTCGGCGTAGTTGAAAAAGAAGTACATCAGCTGACAGAGGAAAATGAAGGGCGATAGGGCGAGGTTGGCGATGGCCACCCAGAGGATTTGTTTGGACAGCTTGGCAGCCAGCTCGGAGCGCATGCTGGGGCGCTTGTACTCCTCCCGCAGATGCCAGTTGTTTTCGAACGGCGACCATGGTCCCCCTGTGATTGGCGAACGAAAGAAACGGGTATAACGGGTACGGCCCCCTAACGGTTTAGCGGTTTCGTCCGGTGTACTTACAGAATAGAATTAATCCTATGTTGTAGCGTAACGCTTGACTCATTAGTACTAAGTTTCCTAGTAATGGCAGCTTGAACGTGGCTGGTAGCAGCGATTTGTTCATCATGGCTACCATGTAGTTTTTAAACCTGAAACCAAAAACGTCCCATCCATTAAAAACAATCACGAAGGTAATCTTCTCTCCCATGAGTGTGACCACCTTACCTTAAGATCCTATGGTAAATATCTAGCTCAGTCAGTTGCTCCTTGTTGATACTCATCTGTATCTCGGATTGCACCTCCCGGATGCACTTTTGCACCTCGTGCCAGGTGAGATTGTCCAGGTCAGCCTGTGCAACAGAAATGAAATCCGGGTGAATGGTTGATTCCACAAAACGATCCATATGCCATAATGCTTACATCATCGATCTTCAGCGCCGTATTGTAGAACATTTTAATGTCCCAAAATTGAAAGAATTGGTAGAAAAATTTGAACAACCGAAACATCCAAAACAGGCCGGCCAGCAGCAACGCCAGCCACTGGAATGCACCGAGTGTGGCGGCACACTCCGACATGCTGATCATGGCATCGCTTAGCGACACCTTTGTTTCGTTCTCTATGATTTTGTCTCTGTAGAGTGTAGAACAATAAAAAATGATTGCTCTGATTAAAACGAACTGGACATTTGTGGGGCTTCTACGTACCGGAAAAGAGTCTCATAGCTGATGCAGTTGAACATGTACGTGATCAGCACCACCACAAACACAAACTGAAACAGCTCGAACAGCTTCTGCAGCATCATCACGTAAAAACCGTGCTTCTGATGGTAAGTGTAGACCCGGGTGAAAAACGAATCCAAATCTTCTATGTGGTTCCATCGCGCTAAAACGGAATGGATGATAGTGAACACATGTGCCATTCCAGACCTGGCCGCACCTGCTTACCTTTGCTCGTCTCCGGTACAACGTGAATCACCTGCGGTGTGTCTTCCTCCTCGATCGTCGGCGAACCCGGCGGTTTGTCGCCGGCGAACGGGTTCGTGTCCTGGTTCGTTAGCGTGTCGTACTGCCTGTTCGATGTCATGGTTGTGCCGCCTTGGATTGGCCTGCCCTGGTCTCTGGGAACAGCGAATGCCAGTGTCTGGTGGTGGACCGTCTCAGATGTCGGTGTCGGATTGCGGTTTGCGCGACATCCAAAGGGGATGCAAAATACACACTCGGTGCGGTTATTTCGTCTTCAACTCTGTTGATTGGGATAGCCGCAGCAGCATCTGCAAGCAAAACGGGCCATATTAGAAGGGTTTTGTCAATACAGCAAGATTTTTCTTGTTTATAAATATGGGAGGAAAATGTGGAGCACCATCATCCTTGTGGAGTAAACAAATGCTGACTTGATCGCAGTGGAGTATGAAGCGAAAAAAAATGATAGAAAACGGAACGCCACACGTGCACAGTGTGTGTATTTAATCCATCTGTTTACCAAACACTTGTTACTGATAAGAATGAAGTACCGTTGTTGAATGGTGAATCATTTTCCATTACTATCGGACTTTCTTTTGGTGTTAGGAAAAGAAATAGTGTTTTTATCCTTTTTGTACCAATGCAGCAAACATTGTTTACTTACAAAAATTGTCTTTCTGGTATCTGTACACCTATGTTTACGTACATCACTGTATGTTGTCAATCGAACAGATGGTAAAACAAGAAACAACAAGCAAAGCATAGACGTAAAGAAAAAACAACGCGAAACTACGCGATCTACACACACACACACACAACAAGGGTTGGGTGTAGTGGCACACACTAGCGCACACAGCTGGTCGCGGGGGCAACTTTTCTGTGGTTCAATGTCAACACGAAAAAAAGGCAGCAATTTCTTCTTTTTTTGCCATCAAGTACAGTTTTGCTGCTTGCTACTGAATTACGCACTTTTTGCTTAGCAAGCAATAATAAAAACACCCCCAATCTGCTCACCTGGGTTGAATGTAAAAAAATTGGTTCTATGATGGTTGATGGGGTTATGCGTGTGGTGTTGTCGGTCGATAAGAAAACCAACGATGATCAATACTTTGGTTTTCGCAATGATTTACTTCTTCGTTCAAAGTGGAGATATTTCTGTGCTGCTTATAAGCCTTTCCTTTCGAAGTTGTGTTTGACAATATATGAAGGAGCCAGGATTCTCTCCGATTTTGAGGCACTACTCCATGTGGTATATCTCTTTTCAATATGTTAACTGCGATGACGGTCAATAATGAGGTGGTCACATTTGCACGATTGCCCGCAAGTGCGTCATAACTTTATTTTTCTTATGTCTCCCCAACACTAAAACAGGGGAGCTTCCAGCTCTTTATCGTGCACCATATCGGAAGGTAAGAAGAAAAGGTACTGGTTAGCTAAGGTGAAGAAGATACGTTACATTTTAAAAGAAAAGTAGTTGCACATCTATTGCCCATTGGCCACAAGAACAACGAACACAGTTGCACTCGCCACACTTGCTCGCACAGCTGAAAACTCTCCGTGTGTTTACGATCGTACCACTTTTCTGCCAGCTGATTTCAATTTACATACGACCAGGTTGCCGAAACATTCTGCTTTCTGCGAAACACAGCGCACATTAAAGCGACGATCGTGACTGGTGGTGGTCCGAGTGATTTAATAATATCAACATTCATGTTTCCTTTCCCCTCCAGTTGAACGCCCTTATTTTTAAGCCGTCCATACCATTTTTGATGCAGTAGGAATCAATGAGGAAGACTGAAAGCGATGCGAAAATCTTAAAGCACCGCACGGGTAAGGCGTAGTTAAAATATTTTGCGTTGCGTCTGCACGGGGCTTCCTTTTTCCTGCTGCCACACGAGGCCCGCCCGGTGGAGCACTGCTGCCCACTCAAACAAAGGAAGTACAATGCCACCGTCTGGGGGAGGGGGGCTAGATTTTTTTTTCTTCAAACCTAGTTTCCCTTCAACACGCGAGCAAAGGTGTGTTGGGAAGAAAGGAAACGGTACCAGCGGTAATGCACAAACGTAAATGATTCACCGAGCGATTCTCGCGGGCACTTTAAGATGATGCGAGCATCTTTTCTAATCCACTTCACAAACTCTTTTCGGTGATCAACAGCATTTCGTGTTCTTCCGAAATCATGCTGTTTTTATCGCTTTACCTACACACTATCTGCTGCTGCTGCTCTTGTTGCTGGTAATTCGCGAACTGACTTACGCGATTGAAAATCAAAACATGCAAAGGGTGGGTTGCGGGTGCGGGTGCTGCGGGGAGAATATTTGTTTTTCTTTTCAATGACAGCTGATAGGCGAAGTCAAAAGAGTGCTGTTTGCTTTTGTGAGATATAGATGGCGTTCTACAAGAATTGTGGATAAAAATTCATCTTAATTTTATTTAGAAAACCGCATGAAAGAGGTGAAATTTTGTATTTTACAAAATAACACTCCTAAGAATTAAAAAGACATAGAACGTTTCAATTCAATGCGATTTAAAGTACTGAACTCCATCTTTTTGTCGAAGATTGAACTATTCACATAAACACAGTGTTGACGTTTATGCTGGAAATTGTCATTTTTCTATCGGTCGTCTTCAAGGAATTTTTGACTTCTTCAGCTCTCTGTCAAAGTGTAGCTTTGGTACGATAATCGTGCATCATGTCGACGATTAATTTACCACTGAATTTAACCGTGCGGGTCCATCCCGTAGTGCTGTTCCAGATTGTGGATGCCTACGAAAGACGAAACAATGACTCGGAGCGTGTTATCGGCACGCTGCTCGGTAAGGAACCGGGGTTTCCCAGGCACCAGTTGGCATTCGGCGAACATAACCACAACTTTTTGCATTTTCCCGCAGGTTCCACCGACAAGGGTGTCGTGGAAGTGACCAATTGTTTCTGCTTGCCGCACAAGGAGCATACGGATCAGGTGGAAGCTGAGCTTGGCTACGCAAGCGATCTGTACGAGTTGAATCAGCGGGTAAACGCGTCGGAGAACGTTGTGGGTAAGTCATCGGTTGTGGACGAGGAGGACCACCTGGACAATGGGCACTACAGAAGCCGTGTGTTGTTTTGTTTCTAAGGATGGTGGGCAACCGGCCAGGAAGTGACGAACCATAGCTCGGTCATCCACGAGTACTATGCGCGCGAGTGCACGAATCCGATCCATCTGACGCTGGACACTTCGCTGACCGGCGCCCGGATGGGCATCAAGGCGTACGTGTGCGTATCGCTCGGCGTACCGAGTGGCAAGAGTGGCTGCATGTTCACTCCCATCAACGTGGAAGTGACCAGCTACGAGCCGGAGGTGGTTGGCCTGCAGCTGTGCATGAAAACAATCGGACTGCAGGCCAGCGCCAACCGTCCGCGCACCGTTTCGCCGATGCTCGACCTGGCGCAGGTTACCGAGGCCTCGGGCAAGCTGCTGACGCTGCTCGGCGAGGTGCTGGCGTACGTGGAGGATGTGCTGAGCGAGAAGCAGCAGCCCGACAATACGGTCGGCCGGGCACTGTTGGACCTGATCCACTCGGTGCCGAACATGAGCGGCGATCAATTTGCGCAAATGTTCAACTCGAACGTCAAGGATTTGTTGATGGTGGTCACGTTGTCACAGCTAATTAAAACACAACTGCAACTCAATGAACGACTAACGTCACTCACATCGTTCCTCAACTGAAGCCGCATCGGAACACAGGAGCACTCGGCGTAGTGGCATCGACCGAAAGTGGGCAAGGAAACGGGCCCTGTGGCCGTCACTGCGAGGAGGAGAAGGAAGTGGAAGTAAGGGACGCTTGGAGTTTCGAGCAAACAACGGAGACGATAACGATAAATTATTCCAGAATCCGCCGATGGGTATTAATAAAAAGAAAAAGTATCATCGAGCTGGTGAAACACCACAGATCTATTGTGTTTTGCATCATTTTTATGGCCATAGCAATATTATTATTATAATTTTGAATCCTTTTTTTTAAATACAATATTTATTAAATTTCGTAGTAGTTCAAGTGGACTTAAAAGTTCAATTCCACGAAAATGGTAACCTTATGCAACACCACACGCCCAACCGATCGATACGTGCACCATGAAACCGGTGCTGAAATGTGGTAACACATGTTTTGTCCCACATATGACCATCCATCACCGCTCCGCGAATGCTTTTGATAACTTTGTTAAATTAAAATGCACTTTTGGTACCCGACAGCATGTTCCAGCTCGCCGGTACGTGTTCCCATCGACCATCCAGAGAAGGGCCCTTCCGTTCGTAGGTCTTTTCCGAAGACGTTCAAAAATATGCACACCAATATGCAAATGGCAATACGTGATTTGGCGATTTTGAACCTATCGACCAACTGCACTTTTCCAGTGACCTATTTACGACGTTCGATCGGTCTGCCCCCTTTGCAAATAGGGGCTTTGGGCTTAAATAACGTCACTGGACCTGACCTCATCATCGGTACTGGACAGGCTGTGGTGGCAATAAATCAATCCCCAAACGCTTTCGATTCGTGAGGCACTTCCCTCCCGAACGTATCATGTTCTCATCGTTTAAACCGTCCCCTCCGGAGGCTTTCATCATCGTGCAGCGGATCCAGGATCGCACAAAAGCACAGTTATTAATCTCCCCGCTAATGACAAACAAGGCAAGGACCGATGATCGATCTGCCTTAGAACGGAATCAATCAACCACGATCTCGAAAACAATGATCCGTTACTCGCCGAATCTTCCGTAATGCATCCGCCTGTTAGCGACCCATTCTAGGCACGGGCGGCGAAGGTCAGGTTTGAAATAAAATAACAAACCATCGATTGCATATCGTCGGTCTTTGCTGACCGGTGATCATTCGAACCGGGCGTATCGGACGTACTGATTAGCGAATTAATAGATGGCAACGCAAGTACCCGGTCATTATCCACTCTCGATTTCATCGATTGTGCAAATACGGAACGGAGCGCCGACATGACATCAGCGCAAGAGATGAGGACACGATCGAGATGCACGGTTCGCTGCGTGCGATGCAACTCCTTGGCGGCTCCGCACGGCGTTGCATTCCGGCGCTCATAGGTCAGTTGGCCGTGGTATGTCGGTTCAGTACCTGTCACGGGTGCAATTCAACCCCGACCGCTGGATATCTGGTTCGGTGTATGGTACAAAATCCGTCTGGTCGTTTCAAACGCAAGAATGAAGATAAAAGAAATGTGTCTTTCGGACATTCTTGATCAGTAAATGTCGCGTTGCTGCAAACGCACTCGATGGCAGAATATTAGATTACACCGTAACATATGATGAAGTTGTTATGTTTGATAACGGCTGACTCCATCCACGTGGAGTGTATTGTATCAGAATCAAAACTATTGACAACCCGCCCGTTACTTTCTTTATTTGATATATCGCATATCAACACGTGTTATGAATTATAGACCCTTTTTTCATATTCCTTTAGTAGATTTCCCAAGCAACGGAGGAAAAGAAAGGGAAATTTAAAGAAAAACAAAAAATACACAACACATAACACAAATCAGTCTGCTCTAGACGGTCCCTTTCTTCTCTTCTCTCGTTGCTTGGCGTTCGGTTGACCAGCAGCAAGCGAACGCTGGAACCAGTTTCTGGACCATCGCAACCTTTGGCAACGAACTGTGTCAACTGGCAAACGGCCCGACCCAAACCGAACGCTCTTGAGACGCTGGTAATCGCGATGACTTATTTACTGGCCGCCTCGTACCGGCCAGCGGTGGTTCTTATCGAAGACCTCGCCTGCGAATTGCGGTACCCATAATTGAAAGTGATCCAAGTGGACCACTTTTCCACCCGGTTGTGGTGCATTCCTTTTCGCGATCGCACGGGATGCGAAGGCACAGGATCACTTGGTTCGTGTTAGAGCAGAGTTGGGATTTTTTAAACCTCCCATCAACGATTAACGACCAGAAAAACTCCTCAGTACCGTGGAAATTTATGTTTAAATTGTGAATGGTTGAATTGGAACCCAATACAGTTTTTCTGTTCTTATTTGTCGCATGTGTAAAGCAGATACACCGGGCAGAATAATCATCTGTAAGATAAGAGCATGCAAGACATGCCTAGTAGATGTCAGATTAACCCCATGAACCGGATTTGCCTACGATATTTAAGTCAAGCCCACACGAGGAGGCCACCCAATGCAGCATACCGTAATGGCAACCGTAGCCCTTTGGGCAAGAACTTTAAATGTGATGGCTTAATTAATGGCAGGCCGGTGCTAAACGTAGCGTTTCATTTTTCTTCTGTCCCCAAGGGCTGAAGGAAGCTAACGATTGTGAGAATGCGCACGTCAGGGCTGATGGATTGTGATGAACAGAATTAACATTTACTAGTCAAAGCCGGGTTGTAGAGTTGTCCGTTGGAGGTATTTCAAATTATGAATTTTAAAAGACAAAAACGATCTGTTAAGCTTTGTAAAACCTGGAAAACGGTATCGTTCATGTTGGTGCTTCGTTTGCAATTCCCGGCGAATAAAGCACGTTGTTACCGCCGCTCACAATCGGTCCATGAGTCAATCCGGCTAACAAGGGCCAGTTAAAAATCGGCTCCATCCAAATCGGGGTGCTTCTTAAACTCGGCCACTGACACCACTGACTGATGTCTTACCGAATCGGATCGCGCTTTTCTTGGTAATAATGGTCGACCACCAGAATGCAAAGCAGAACATCGGACAAAGCGCTGCCGGTTCCAGCTTTCGTCCGTCAGCTCCTTCTCCTACGGGAGATCAACGTAAAGGTGCATGCTGCCCGATCGTTGCCGGCCGCTGGCAATTACATTTTCAATTCGATCCGTTGCGCTATAAATAATGGTCGTGATTAAAATGTACTTTCTGCGAGGAAGGTAAACATTTTCGTTGGCTCGTGTGCCACCACGAAAACGATGTCCGATGGCAATGTTCCAATGCACGCTGAATGGCTGTAGTCTGCGGAGGCTCAGAACGGTTTCCCTTGTTTCATCTCTCCGCGAAGAGTCGGGCACAATAATCAGTCGATTGGTAAAGCATCCAGACCAGACTGCTACTATACAAGCTGGTGTTAAATCAGATCCTCCCTTCCTCCCCGAAAACGTTGGATCGTGATCACCGTGGTTAGGAAGATTGAACACCTCACAGGCCACGTGTACACGGTGGGTATGCTGTGAACGCTGCCATCAGCGCCCATTAGAGAGCAGACCGGAACGCCGGCGGGTCTTCAATTACCACGCGCTCCGGAGTGTGGTTTATTTATTTTAACCTTTTCCATCAACAAGGTCCCCATCGGATCCAGATGGATCTTCTGGTTTACCTGAGAGAATCTGCTTTAAGGTAGCTTCCAAACTAAATAAATGAGAAGTATAACATTTAACACGAACTGTGTTGAAGGCTCCCAAGAGTCCACGTTGTCTACTTGAGAGTTCTTGGATAATAAAACTCTAGAAATGACGTCAGGCTTCTGCATGAAGTGGAGCAATTTGGACGCGTTGTTTGTTCTTTACTCTGCCCTTAACCTTTCCTAGTCCTAATTCTAGAAGATAATTTACATCCATGCCCGAGTTAAACCGGACTATAAATAACGCCGTTCCAATGAGGCGCGATGAATCATAATCCCATCAGCACTTTTGGTCTAATTGAAAGTTATGATCAAAGATTCCTTGTACCTGAGAGATAGCTGACATTGGTGGCGAAGGACAAAGTGCCTCCGGTTGGACTTCACGCCCATGGTCTCCGGTGTGCCTGATTTGTTGTGATAGGAATAATGACGGCATCAAACTGCGGGTGACTTCAACTCCCGATGGTCCGATAAACCAATTTGCGGTTTCACGCTTGACCGAGGCGTTTGTTGAGTTAGCAAATTGATCCAACATTGAACGGCGGTTTTCATACCCAAGCCGTGAACGCCTGCAAAAGGCTGCTGTATGCTGGAGCCAACACGGAAACGGCCTGGATATTGGAACTGAAAGGTATTTTCCACTCAACGTCTAGGATAGGCGTTCGTCACAGAGTCAAGGACAGTAATGGTCGAGTTTGTTCTACAATTCAACCCTTGCTCCCTTCAGTAAAGAAACGATCGATCCATCGATCGTCATAAAAGGTTATTTGATGTGTTTTGTTTTTCGATCCGAGCCCCACGCACGACCATAACTGTTTTCCCCTGGCAAGGTGTGGGCAAAATTATTTTCCCAACCCAACCGGGTGACTATTAATCATGCACCGCTCCCCATCGGGGTTGTAACCGTCCGATGCAGATTACGGCGAAATATCAACCCTCCGATCGGTGGCGGTAATTAAGTTAGCATTCTTTTGACATGCTGATAAATTGCTCATTTTCTTTGGGCCCAACGAGGATCCAAACGGTTGGATTGAAATGTCGCCCGGCGCGAATTGGATTCGGTTCGCGTTTTACTCCAATACGGGAACGAGGACAGCAAGGACACATCTCTTCCGCGATCGAAATTCGTCCGTCTCGGGTAAAAACGATAATCGTCTATCCGCCGCCGGAGGAATAAAGTGCCAGTAAGCGTTTCCCGCAATGGCACCCGTTGCAATCATTAGATGGTTATCTCCACCATTAGGAACCTCTCTACCGATGGGGAGGTTTGTCATTGGTGGGAGAAGTATAAGGGGTTGCCCGGCAGTGACACTGTTGCCCCCGTTTTTTTCGCACAGCAAAAACCATTCGGAAACAATCGAGCCGATACAAGATGCCGGCACGCTTCACACCTTCCAGCGGATTGCCGTGGGCTTTATCTTGTTTGTTGTCTTGTAGAGAGCCAACCAAGTTCCTCAGAAACATAGTTCCCAGAGGGTTAGAGCCTTGAGTTCCGATGGTGGCGGTTCTTTACAGAACCTTTCGGAGAAGATGCAGATTTTTGCTGAGAAGGGAAACCTCAGGGAGCCATCGGGATAAGTGAACCTTATCCGAGGAGAACCGACTGGGGGATGATTACGACGCTACCGATGGACCGAACACCCGATCCGATGGCGTGTGACGGAACGTTGCCGAGGGCCAACATTTGGCGACTCAGATAATTACGCGCCCTTCCGAAGGGGCTACGTTGGACGAAGCCGGACATTGCACGGTAGTTATATGTTAGTTTCCATTGTTGGCCACTGCGGTCGGTGGCCCCTCAGGGGTTGCTACGTATGTAGCGGGGCCGTGGGATTGTGCGAGCACGTGAGGGTGTCTTGTGCACCTTCTGTGGGGGCCGTTAGTCACCACTCCGAACCTGGGCGACCGGGAGCGACACGGTGCAGCAATTGGTTTGCTAAATTGTCACCCTGCCAAGGGCCCTACAGATGGGAGAATGTGTGTGCCTGTGTGTGGCAAGGGCAACCGTGCATTGTTTTCCCGCACATGGGATTCTGCATGGTGAGATTTGCGTGCAGCGCGTATCATCGCGACCAATAATGGAGTGTGGGTCTGTAGGGCCTGTACTGGAACGCCCTATCCTACAGACAGGACAGGCTTAATGTCGTCGTCTTGAGGTCAGCGGGGTCGACCAGTGATATTCCACGGTGGTACATCGTTTCAAAATTGTACACAACCATATTTTAAGCACATCAAAACGAATTGTCTACGTTTGAGTTAAAGCGGTAAAGAATAGCTTAGGGTCTATTACAGAACGATGAATGCTAGTTTAGGTCAAACGTTAATTAATAAGTGTAGTAAGAAATCGTATGCAGTAGGTATCATGCATGAAACAAAGTCCTTAGCGTCATAGACGCAACAATCTGTTAAAATGATAATTTACTGCCATAAGGGCTACAAACTGATGTTTATCTTGAGCTCATGTTCATAAGCTTTTTTTGATTGCAGCAATAATGATCAGGCACCATTTGATTAAACTGGATTTTAAACACAGTTTTGAGAACTATCTGAGACGAAAAAAGAAAGTCTTATGACTGAAGACGATAGGGAAAATGAGGCAGTTTTGGCCCACTGCCATATAAAATAATTTAGACACTACTATGTACCTTTATCATTGTTGCAAAAGTGAGATTAATTTGCTATTTGAATGTTCACTTTTTAGGACGATGATCGCGTTCGTCTAGGAAATCTTTGACCGTCAGATTTTAATAGTCGCTTCCAAACTTGGCATTTAACTAGAAAAAATCGATATCAATACAATAAAAAGTCAAGAGAGTGGTTTTATTTGAAAACAGTGTGATAATTGATGTCCTTTCCTGATGGGCCAAAATCACATGCATGGGTGAAAACTCCCTCAATTATCCTAGTTCAGGTTTCAATATAAATGTTTGGCGCCTTATATTCCTAAATTCCTTACCATACCATCATTCAATTGATGCATTCTGCAACGAATTTTTAATTAAGATCCCTACAATACTCATGTTGCATCGAAGAAATCATTTCTATTTTTATATTTGTTAGAGAAGATACCTTATGGATAGGGTAACTGTACCAATAGTGGCGCACTTAGTCGTGTTACTATCAATGTGATGCAATTTGCAAGTGTCTATTACAAAATATTTAACAAATTTATACCAATTATGATCTTAACACCATT
>KE525143.1:337123-350144 GCA_000441895.2 Anopheles sinensis | reverse complement strand
TTTGGTGGAGGGGGTGGGCTTTTTCGGTGGGCCTCGCCAGACCGAGTTTTCAACTTTTCAACTCACCAGCGGCAATCATTGGTGCCATTACTGGAGCCAACTTTCCGACGCGACGCTCAGTTCGCATGGAGCTGATCGCGAAGCTACTCGATCTGAACCACTCGGATACGTGGGTAAGTAGTCTAGGTCTAGGCATGGCCTGACCAACGCGCCACTGTCTCTGAAGAAGCTCAGTTGTGTGGTTCCTATCCTTAGTGATGTGGTAGATTATTGTTGGTTGTTGTGCCTCCCCACTGATGAGTTATTCGTCTACTTTGGATGAGTTTTACGCCGAGACAAACTACGCACATCGCCAATCGCGAAAAAAGGGCAAGGGCCAATAAAAGTCAATCGAAGGCGGAAGTGACATAAATAAGCCGTGGTGGATCGCAATTTACGATTGCTTCGCGACCCAACCTGGCCTACTTACAGCCGAGAAAACAAAAGAAACCCTACGAGTGCGGGTTTCTTTAGCTCAAAAGCAAAACAATAAATAAACATGTATAAGAACAACCGGGCGCCTCCATCAATGTGGAAATAGATAATCGAAAGGCATCGACGGCTCGAAAGTTTGTGCCCCTTTGCCTTTCGGGGTGGGAAGTAAATATAAAACAACCACGAAACCATTGGTTTCGCCGACGACACGGTTGTTAACTGTGCTTCTGGGCCGCCCAAGGGTTTTCCCAGCCTTTAGTAACTGGAGCAGTAACTTTTTTGGCCACTAATAATGAAACGGCTGCTCGTGTGGAGCGTCCCGGTTTTACTCCGGAGGCCAATCTTTGGGTGAACTGTCCTCCCCGTGTCAGTCTGCGGGCGGCAATGTCTCAGGACGCTTCGAGTCGCGACGACGACGATCCGACGGTTGTGCAGTTTGAATGCGTCTTCTGTCTGACGGTGCTGGTGCGACAAGCGGCTCCACGCGCAAACATGGAGAAGCCCAAGGGCAAGCTGAAGATGAAGTCGATGGTGCAGAAAGTGATAGACACTAGTGAGCGTGCCGAGCCCAGCCTGGAGGACGTAGCCGTAGGTGTTTTCTCGCTTTCTCTTGAAGCAATTTGCTTGAGTTTGGAATGATTTAATGGTTCTTGGATGGCAACTCAATTGACTGGCAAGGAAATTAAGGGAAAGGGTTTCTTCAGGCGCGATACTTATTTTATTGTTGGAACAATCGGATATCAACGTAACAAGCGAATCCATTCATTCATTCGAAAGCATAAACAATGGCACCCGTTAGCCATTTTCCCTTACCGATACACATACACCTAAGCAATCACAACCCGTAAGCAATCCTCACCTATCCTTGCAGAGACTTATTTTAAATGCCTACGAAGAGGAGGCGCAAGCCAAGGAGGAGGCGTTCTTCAAATTCTTCCAAAAGCTTCTGCTCGAGGATGAAAATTTCGTGGGCCAGCTGCAGCCCCAGGAGCAGGCGGGGGTAAGTATTCTGTGTGCAGACGGGAGGGGGAAAACCCGTTCCCCAGGCAAAACCCCGAATGCCGTCGTCCATTGAGCTGCCGTCACAGAAGGATCACATTACTGATGGATCGTCCGCGATTAGTTTTGGCTCCGGTTTTCTTCTTCGCTTCGGGCTGCTCTTTTTATATCCGAAGCGAACCGGTTTATGATCGGTTGTAATAATTACTACTACTTTCCCTTCCATCGTTTCATTCGTGCAGTCACGTCAACAAACGGCCGTACATCTGGTAGCGAGCAGACAGACCGGGACGGCAACGGCGATTCTACGTGCGCTGCTCACTGCAGCCGGTAAGGACATCCGAACAAAGACTGATGGAGTAAGTATGGGAATTTCGATTAGTTTGGGGCCCGCATCGTGGAACCTCCGAGCGATGAATTGGTAGCGAGACGGGGGACGAATTTATTTGCAACGATCCTGTACAGTTCCTCTGAGCAGGAACATTTTCACGCCCACCGTTAGTGACGCTTGAAAGCAATGGGTAACAAGCAGCCAGTCCTTCACCTGCAAGTTACGCCGTTTTCGTACAATGTAAGGTCTCTGGGGGGAATTGGGCCACGATTGACAGGTGTTTCTTTCACCTACCGTAGCCGAAATGGAGAAATTCAATTTTTGTAACCCCAACCTCGCCCCCACATTTCATTCGATGTGGGGATTAGACGAAATGGTTTGAGGTGTTTTGACCTGATTTTCCGTTTTCCAGAAACGTTGAACCATAAAGGGTAATTCCTCTTCGGTTTGAAAACTTGTTCGGTATCGGATGCATTGTATCGAATAAACAGAGAACGGAAGGAAGTTACAAGCTGTTTATTGACAATTGGTTATTTGATTTCTAGTGGTGATGAATTTGTTTTAGCCCACTTATGATTTATTTATAGCTGTTAGGCTTGCTTTTAAACATGTTTCCCAACAAATCGAGTCCAGATTAAAATAACGATTTTTAATAAAAGTTTGATTTGATAAATTTTGAATTAATCATCCAAATTTTATATTTAATTAAATTCCAAAAATCTCCAATATTTGTTGCATTGACAAATTTTTAGCAACAGGTTTGTAACTGTTGTCGTCGTTGAAATTACTTGCCATGTAATGTAAAATGTCGAACCGAAATTAACAGGTCCACTTGTGCTTGTGCGTAATAAATCGTGTAATGACTGCCCTTCCTGCTTCTTTGCCATTGGTTCTCGCGTTATATAGACACTTAGGTTGGCAGACAGGAAACAGATAGTAGAAGGACACCGTGCGCTTCACAGTCGTATTGTGAAGCGTTTGTGCTTCGGAAATACCTTACCAATACGCCAATTGCAATCTGTGTGGGTATGTGTAGGTACAATTCCCTATGCTCCAAACGATTTCTGAGTTTCGAAACCGAAAACGAGCGAAACCCGAACCCGATGGGCATAAAACCGAAACCCCGTCCAAAAAGGTCCCAAACCGATCAATATCGCCCGATTCGACACGTTGCCTATTTTATCCTCTTCCGTTTGCTGTACCGATGTTCATTTGCTATCTCCTTTCGAGCGCTCGTGTGCTGGTGTCCGATTCAAGAGTATTTTTTTCCCATCCAGCCGTGACGATTGTCCTTCGGAATGCGATTTTTCCTCGTGCCATCGCAGACGGTTCGCGTTTAATGAGCTTGGTTTGGTGAACGGCTGCACGGATGGTGAGGTAGCTTTTCGTCGCGTTTTCGCAAGTCTCAGTTGGCAAAATTAATCGCCATTGCATTGCCAATTGATTGACGATAAACCGGGCGAAAATCGATACCAACACCCGAACCAAAGAACTCCGCTATCCATCAAGGTCTGTGAGGTGAATGCAGCTTCGTGGAGCTGTTGTGCTTCAAGGAAGGTCGCAAGGCTCGTATATCAAACTTTTTTGCTAGTGATTTTCGAATAATTTCATACATTTGCAGATGATTTTCGATGGTTTGAGTTGGTTATTCTGATGTAAAAAATAATTTGTGCGAGATTGAGTAAATCTATAGATTTCTCTTTAAATGTTGCTCAAAATATGTTAAAACATGGAAAACATCCGCCATTCTATGATAAACATATTAATTTCGAATATCTTTTAATTCCTTCTTGGAAAAATTAAATTTTGGTTTCTTGTAACTTTTATGTTACTAGAATCATGTTTTCCCTAGTTTCAAAATGTTTTTCACCTTCTTTAAAAAGCAAATGGCTCCCGAATCGGGACTTCCCTGGACTAAGCAATGCCGAATAAACAAAAAAAAAACACAAAAATCCAATGCGATTACCTTTCGGTTGGATCAATAGCAATAAATAGTAAGAAAAACAATTTATGACATTCGCCACGTATGGGCTCCTCGAAGCCATCGTAAGCGTCAAGCCTCAAGCGAATCAAAGGAAAACGTTTCAGAACGTGGAAAAGAAGTCCACCGTGCACGGGACCACACCTCCCACCACTTGTAAACGGGCGCCGAAAGAAGGCTCGTACATGCTCGCGTTTCGGTTTCTTTATTTTCACCTCGAGTAAGATATGCTTTCTTTTTTTCCGCCTGTCGAGGGAAGGAATCCCTCACCTACAGGTTGGTCATAACTTACCCAGGGGGTTTTCGTTGGCGTTCAGAGCCGGCCCACATTTTCCCGCCTGCCTCGTACGTGTTTCTTTTTTCCTCAGGCCAGTAGGAGGTCAGTCTCGCGATGTTGTAATTAGGAGCTGGACTCGGCTGCAGCATGCAACCGGAAGTGTGCGAGCGTGCCTGTTGCACATCCGATGCCGCTTCTGGGAGTCGCCGCCGAGTTCGTGTTGTGGTAAAGTTTGCGATTTGGATTTTTCTTCGCTGAGCCGCCCCGCGTGCGAAGGCGGTTCACACGAATACTTCCAGTTGGAGGTGGAAGGATTTTGTTCGTAAGAAATGCAATTTATAATTTTATTGCACTCCCACCACGAGCTTTGGGAAACTGTTTTGAAAGAATGCATTTGCCGAGGCGTGCACTCATAAATTCACGGGGATTTTTTCGCTCCTTCCCACAGACCAAGGCAGTGGCAAGTCAATAAAAGAAGCCTAAGTCTAAGTGGGGCAACTGCGGCCAAAGAGTGAGACAGCTGAGGAACTCCGAACGTGTTAGCATATGATGATTTCTGAAGCGGAGAAACAAAGGAGGACCTCCAAGCCCAGGGAAGGGGCAGGTGGAAAGGGAGATGGGGTACTAGTGGTACCTGTTACTACATTATCCGCCACATGGCCCGCGTGACAGTTTGATCACCACCACCAGTAGTAAGGTGACAGTCCTGGAGCGCGCGAGTGTGTGGTAAACCGCGCGATGAGACCGCGTCCATTGCGATCTTCCTACCGAGCCAGCCCCAAGGCTGAGCTCCTCCACCGGGACCAGGTACTAGGGAGTGTTTGTGTGTGTGTGTGTAGTTGACCCCGGAAAGGTCTTCCCAAAACCCAGACGTGCTATCTGCTCCATATGCGTGCAGTCTTCGCTTGACCCGGTTGCGGTTCGATTCGGCGAATATCCTCGCACCTTCTTCTGGTGATGTGGCGTTGGCGTGCGCTGATCGGTGTCTATGGTTGGTCCAGCCAGGAACTAGAGCTAGCTCGTGTGCATTGCGTGAAGGTTTGGCATCAATTCGCCAAAAACCTCAGACCGGAGGCGTTTGGGTGGGTTGCTTCATATACATATCTATTCACCTTTTTTTGGGGGGGTAAGGTATTCCAGCCCAAGAGGACGATTGTCGGCCATAAACAATTCAGCTGATAGCCGATGAGCAAGCAGCCTTCCGCCTTAGAACTTCTGCCTTCTCCGGTGGAGTTTTCTTTTTTTTCTGAGGTTTTGAAAAGACGCGAAACTTTGCCGAACGTGCACGTTGTCGGTGAAGCCGAACTATAATCTCGAGCAGGGCTTGTGTTTATGGTGCTTGGTTCGGGTTCCTGTCATTTATTTTGCTTTTTTCAATGAACATTCTTTTTCCGTGTGTGAGAGTGTTTCAAGCTACCAAAAGACACTCGGAACTGCTGGCCTGTTCCTCGGTGGAGTTGGCTTCGAACGATTCGTTTCGGCCCTTGAATGCCTTCCGTCGACTCCTGGCCCGTGGGTGAATTGTGCCAAAATTTGTATTTTTATACTTTTCCACCGTTCGGCGAGGTGCAGATATTTATACGGTGTGGGTTTCTTGCGTGGCAAAAGTTCGATCAGAGCTGGCCTCTTGGAAGGGCCTTCCGGAGTTCCAGGCCCTAAGGAGTACTAGCTAGAAAGAGAGGGTATCGTAGATAGCCCGGTTTGGGTTTATCACTTGGAGTTTATGCATAGGTCTTTTTCCTACTCGAGGCATTCGGAGGGAGCACATTAGTGTTGATGGTGTTCGAGTCTCAAACTATCTTGCGGACTCGTGCTAAATTGCCGCCTTTTGAAATGCAAACGTTTAACACCTGCTTTAGGCGGAGTGGATTGTAGGTGTCCGTCTGGGCACGAAGGGTGTAGGGGTTCGTTGGTAGAACTTGATTATTTGCCTCGTCTGGAGTTGGGGCTGAGCTGGTGGAAAAAGGATTGGGGTAAAATTAAATAGCGTTATAATAACGGTGCACGGTGCTATCAACGGTGCGCCCACGACGTGGAATATCATTATCGTTCGATGGTACCCTTGGGGGTTGTTGCTACTGTTGGTGGTGGTGATATTTGTTGTCGTTGTAGAGATGCTCCAAACCAAGCACACTATCACACCGTAGCCCCGCGAACCAATACACGGGCGCAACGGGGCGGTTGTGCAGCCTTTTGGCAGTCCGATTGCGATTCGACGAAGACGAAGCTCGCACCCGATTCCTGCGCCTATCGAACGAAGAGGATAGGACAACGGGTGGAACCGTTCGAAATTCGCGTTTCGAAGGACTTTTATTGTGACGTACTCAGTGGTAGAGTTAAGAGGCAGGCGGAATGGGGCAGGGCTATGAAGGGGGTGAAGCGGGCCCGAGCAACCGAAGCCAAGGCAAATCGGTACGAAATTGCGCGCCTCAGTAGTTCAAATATGACAGTTGGCACGGTAGGACCATGTCCAACTTCGGCAAGCGCTTCCAGAATGTACAGTCGAAGTACGCCAAGTTCAACCCGATCAAGGCGGCCGTCCAGGCGGAGGTGGACCGGGCGTCGGCCGACGGCAGCTCGCCCCGCACGCCCACCAAGTCGCCAACGGAACTGACCGCGGGCTCCTTTTCCGCCGCCTTCGCCAGCAACGCAACCGAGGTAAATCCGCAGGGTGGTGGGCCGACGGTGGGCCGGCTGCTGACCGTCGGGCCGGTGGACGCGGGCCCCGCCGCCCGCCGGACCAGCAACACCAGCACCGGCAGTGGCACCACCAGAGCCGCCATAAACCGCCGATCCTCGTCGATCGCAGCGCGCCGCCGGGCCGAGGGGGTGCGAGTGCGCCCCGCCGAGCGGGAACGGGAGCGGGAACGGGAGCGGCACCGGGACGGGGTCGGGGTGCACCGGCTCGCTACCAATTTTATCTCGCTCAGCTACCGCCGGAAGCAGCGTCGGCGGGCCGCCACGTGGAAAGAGATTGTAAGACATAATTTTTTACAGAAAGGCAAGATCCCGCTGCTGCTCGCCGTCGAGGCTGGCAATCAGTCGATGTGCAGGGAGTTGCTCTCGTCCCAGACGGCGGATCAGCTGAAGGTGAGTAGCCCGCCGGAACCGCCCGGGAGTGCAGGATATCGCGAGCCCCACCCGCACGCGCTTAGATGCCTCGGAGTCGGTGGAGTTCTGTGGCAGTTTCCCCAAACATGCTGGATATGGTTGTAGTATTCCATTTATGATTGTGTGTGTGTGCGTTTGTGTGCCTAAAAGCTTGTGAATTTCGGGTGTGCGAGTTCCTTACACGCTAGTGAAGCTTTCATCCTAAATATCTCAGAATCTCATTTCACTAACAAGCAGTTGTAATGTGTGTGCTTGTGTGTGTGTGTGTACCTGTGTGTATCACGAATATCAGCACAAAGCGTTGTGTGCACATTCCTCATCATTTACCCATACCGCTTCCATACGCAAATTATCATCGTCCTAATTGGAAAAGCTAGTGAACGCAAGGAAATTGGTGAACAAATTACAGCAAAGCAAAGTAATGCAACGGAAAGAAGCAAAAGGAAAATGGTATTCTAACTGCATTCAGCACGGTTACGTAACGTTTGTGCATCGTTTGTGCCACGAGGAGCCAGGGAGCTTGGTGAAATCCGGGCAGTTTTTGTGTGCAAAACCGTCAATCAAAGGGTCGACCACCCGTTGCAAAGGTTGCAAACGCTCCGGTGTCAGTATGCAAGTGTTGTAATAAACGTCCTCCAACTCCGCTGCAACGTCAGTAACGTAGGGGAAAAGTTTTTCCGCGACGGCGTGTGTTTTGTGATTAAATTGCGAACGATGTGGTGTGATGGCATCGAATGCATCATATTCTGTTAAACTCATCCGGAGTCGGCGTTAACTGACCCACTTTTCGGGGAACTCCGGCTCGACGAATGGAGTGCAAAGTGTGGAGTAGTGGTGGCGGTCCGTTCAGAAGACGGTGGTGACGGTGTTGCTCAGGTGGAAATTCGCTCGAAAATAATAGTAATAATAAAACGGTGGTCGCGGGTGTAGTGTCCGTGACAAAAGCCATTCGTTTTCACGGGGTTTTCCCAACCAGGCGCTGTCCCAGTGAGTGCGGAACCGAAACCAATCGTGGCAGAGATTTGGTGTTTGGCCCTGGAATGATTGATTTTTAGTGCTTCCACCGTCCCGTGCCCGTGCTCGTCCCGTGTAAGGTGAATTCGCGAACCGCCGAAACGCGAGCAGCGAAGGAATTGTTGTTCAATGTTGCTGCCATCGTCCCCACGGTGACGGGATACGGGGTTCCGTCTTCGGTGTCCGCCTGGAGCTGGGCGAACTAGTGTTTGTTTTCAACCCACCCACCCTGACGACCGCCCCTCCAAGAAGCCTCCCCCTTCGTCGGAGTCAGTCCCCTGTTCGCAGGGTCTCCCTTATGCAGGAAGAGGACGGCACAAAACATACCCTCACGAGGGGAAATTCGCGTAGCTACGAATGACGAAGGGCACCCCCGGGGGAAACCTACCCCGTCCCACGCGGGACACACTTTTCGCGATTTTTAAACTCCGCGCCAATTCGGAATATCAGCTCAACGGATATTTTTCGCCCAGGAAAAAAAAACATCTCAATGGCTCCGGAATGGACCTCGGATTCCTTCACGTTCAGGGACTTGTGATTAGTTGTGTTTCCAGCTATGCCAGCTATTTGATTTGTACCGAAAACACTGTTCCGTTTAGAGCGAGGCATCCATTTTAGACTGACAATTATAAACATCACTTCCGGGACGTCGGGGGTGCTGTTAATGAGTTGCCAAACATCAAAGGAAAGTCAACTTTCTGCCGGAACGGAAATGGAACGGGCTGTCGCCACACAAATGCCCAGACTGAAGTGTTGATCGATCGCGTTGTGCCAGAAGAAAAAGAAGGGCCGGAGAAGTTTGTTTTCGAAAACCGCCAACGGTAGCAAATTGATCATTTTAATAATATTTAATTCATTAGGGGTTCAACGAACTGGTGTTTTTCGGTTCACCAAGGAGTTCGATGGCAGTGGTTGGACATTTAAGGCAGACATCAGGGATAGGACTTTGAATTTTACAACATTTGATAGGAATAGCGAACATGACGTGCTTCTAGGGTTAATCAGGAGATTTTCTAGTATTTTTTCATGAGCCTTTGGTAGACCTTTGCGAAAGTACAGTATGTATTTCTCTCACAGCTTATAGCTTGTGTGTTAATTTGTCCTCCTTTGTGACACCTTCCCCTACACGTACAACCTGTGTTTTTGTTTCATTTTCTGATGAAAAGTATTCGCTTGAGCTTCCGCCACTTCCTCCATAGATGCAACTTGAACTTCAACTTCTTAATTCCGCGCCTTTCGCATGGTTCGAGCTGTTCGAGCACACCATTGTTGCACTATGCTGCTTGGCACATTTTCAGCAAGGTGGCATCCTTGATGTTTGGTCTCCCCCTTCTACACTATGACACACTTGGACGACCGTGTGACATAAGTCGCAGGAAACAACGAGGCGGAGGAGTCGGTGGAGTGTAGCGTGAGAAAAAGAGATCGAAATGGCACACGGAAAAGACATCACCTTGAGGGTGGGCGGCAAGGGAAAGAAGATCTGCAGAGGGCGGACGAGGTTCAAGAGGGTCTCCAAAACCTTCACCTTATAAATCAGTGCCCTGTCAGCTGATACGCTAGGCCCTGAGCGAGGGCTCCCATTGCCATGACGTGTGTCGTGCAGCTAGAAACTGAAGCCGTCGTGGTCTACCTTGAATCGCAGGTGTTGCTTAGGACGAGGACGCTCAAGGCGGTTTCCATTCGTCATCATCGGGCAATGGAGAGGAACCTAAGGAAAAACCACTCCAGCGTGCAGTTATGAAAACTAAAGTCTAATCAACGGATAAGGGAGTCAATTACTTATGGTCAGTTTTTTCGCGGCCTTTTTTCGAAAGGAGTCCTATGAGAACTAGACCTCTTCAAAGTGGGAAAAAAAGCTCCAGCTAAAGAACGGCATGAAGCGAAAGCACCGGAAATAGATGCAAAAACCGCAGACCACTAGAAGAACATGTCAACGAAGTTCCGTTGGCCATTCCTTAGTCAAGTCGAGGGTTCCGTTGGGGTTTTTCCTTGCTCCACCGAACTGAACCGCGAAGTCCCGAAGTCAACATTCATTCAACAAGAAACGAAATTGCATCGAAAGGAGTTCGTTTGAAGATGGCTGCAAAGGAAAAAGAGGCACAAAAAAGGAACCGGTTCACGTCTCCGCGCGAGACTGCCGAGAAAGACGGATGACCGAATGGAAAGCGGAAAAGCCTACACCGGTCTCTGGCGGTGATAAAAGACATATACCACCTCGGTGGACAGTCGACTCGCTTGGTCCCAATCTGCACAAAAGCAACAAAACAAAAGGGAGCTTTCGAGCCGTTCGTCCGTCGTATGAGGCACGAGCTCGAGGACTGGCTCTGAACTCTACACAAACAAGCTCCAACTCCAGCGCCTATCACGGACAACTGGTCTTTAAATATAAACAATCGTTCAGCTGCATAAACATATTCACCGACTTTAGGCCGCCTCGCGGGTTTGGAGAGGTCGTGGAAGAGAGCTAATGAAAAAGCAAAGCATAAGCCGAGCTGCACAACCGGGTAAGTAGTTAAAGGGCTACGAAGACGGAGACCCGGAACGCACGAAAAACGATGACGACAATTGGAGTCCCGATGGAGTCCCCAACGGTGGACAGTGCAGCTCAGGCGTTGCAGCAGTTGCAAACATGCACTCGTCGCGAGCCGGTGGTGCGTCCGGTACGGAAAGTCTGGCATGGTTAGAGGCGTACAGTTGGTCGTCCTACACACGAACGATGTGCCAGATGTTGCATAATTCTGCTGAATAGTGTTGCACTGGGAAGAAAATTCGATCCATTGAAGAGAAAAATTCGGCAAAACGAAAGTTTAACATCAATCATCCGAGAGCATCGCGTTCATCCCAACCTCGTGATCATCATCATTCCACCCCAGCTTCCCTACTGTGCATGGGGAGTATGCGTCGACGCTGGGGTTTCATACTGGATGTGGATGAAGTAATGTGCTCTAGTGATTGCTCTCCCTTCCGTAGTGTTTCCATCGAGTGTGTTATTGTCCTGTTCGAACAACCGCCCGCTTCGTGCTATTAATCTGTTTGTTCGTTTTCTTGGCTTGGGCCATGCCTTGTTTCCCCCCCTTTTCGGTTGCAAAACCAATCTCTTCTAGGCCACAACCACCAATGGCGACACGGCACTACATTTGGCCGCTAGGCGGAAGGACGTCGAGATGGCCCGGATACTCATCGACTACGGTGCCAACGTGGACGTGCAGAATGGCGAGGGTCAAACGTCACTGCACATTGCAGCGGCCGAGGGCGACGAGGCGATGGTCAAGTACTTCTATACCGTGCGCGCCTCGGCTGGCATTACCGATTTTCAGGGTAATTTTCGACTGGTCTTGGTTTCGGGTTTTCCAGAATGTCTCCTAATTTCACTTCGTTATGTTCCAACAGATCGTACACCGATGCATCTGGCAGCTGAAAATGGACATGCGTCAATCATTGAAATTCTGGCGGACAAGTATCGTGCCAGCATCTACGAACGAACCAAGGATGGTAGTACACTGATGCATATCGCCTCACTGAACGGTCATGCCGAGTGTGCAACGACGTTGTTTCGCAAGGGTGTCTATCTTCATATGCCAAACAAGGGAGGTGCCCGGAGCATCCACACGGCGGCCAAGTATGGTCACGTGGGCATCATCAGTACGCTGCTGAACAAGGGTGAGAAGGTGGACGTCCCAACGAATGTGAGTAGTAAAGAAAATGATTCGAAAAAAGGGTAGTTATAAACTCTGGATATCAACATAGGATCACTACACTGCCTTACACATTGCTGTTCAATCGGCCAAACCGGCCGTGGTAGAGACGCTGCTCGGCTTCGGTGCCGAGGTGCATGTACGGGGAGGAAAGTTACGGGAGACGCCACTTCATATAGCAGCCCGCGTCAGGGATGGGGATCGGTGTGCGTTGATGTTGCTAAAGTCTGGCGCCGGTGCCAACAAGACGACAGATGATGGTCAAACACCAGTGCACGTCGCGGCTAAGAATGGGAACGTCCAGACGCTCGACCTGCTGCTTGAAGACAACGGAGATCCACTGATCAAATCGAATGTGAGTAGGAAAAGGGTACATAAGGACCTTCTTAGACTGTAGCTGTTCCGTTTGTTTCTCTTTCCGGCAGGTTGGTGAAACGCCACTCCATTTAGGGGCACGGAACTGCCATCCGCAGATCGTGCAGCATCTGATCGACTTCGTGATGATGAAGCACGGGAAGGAGGTGCTGCGGAACTATCTGAACTTTACGAACGAAGACGGTGCGACGGCGCTACATTACGCCTGTCAGGTGGTGAAGGAGGAGGTGAAGAAAGCGAACGGCGATCGAGACATCGTGCGGATGCTGCTCGAGAACGGTGCGGACGTGGCACTCAGTACGAAGTCCACGCAAGAAACGTGCTTCCACGCGGTGGCGGTGGCCGGCAACAATGACGTGCTGACGGAAATGATCAGCCACATGTCGGCTACCGACATCCAAAAGGCGATGAACCGGCAATCGTCGGTCGGCTGGACGCCACTGCTGATCGCGTGCAACCGGGGCCACATGGATCTGGTGAACAATCTGCTCGCGAACCACGCCAGGGTGGACGTGTTCGACAACGAGGGCCGGTCGGCGCTGCACCTGGCCGCCGAGCACGGCTACCTGCAGGTTTGCGACGCACTCATCACGAACAAGGCGTTCATCAACTCGAAGTCGCGAGTCGGGCGAACGGCGCTACATCTCGCAGCAATGAACGGGTACTCGGAGCTGGTGAAGTTCCTGATCCGCGACCACAACGCGGTGGTGGACATCCTCACGCTGCGGAAGCAGACGCCGCTCCATCTCGCGGCGGCCAGT
>KE525143.1:322123-329623 GCA_000441895.2 Anopheles sinensis | reverse complement strand
ACAAATTATATGTAAACTCAGCTGTAAAAATTCGTGCTTTACTTATAAGTTTATCCTGCATTGATTTAAAATACGTTGAGGCTAGAAAAACGATCCTACCCTGTTTAAGATGTTCAGCATCTTCATTGTCATACCATGGAAAGCCTTATGATGCTGAAGATTCTGGAACGGGACTGATCTTTTTTGTAGCCGCATTACGTACATGTCGTGAATAGGTCCATAGGTGATAGAATCTACCGACACATGAACAAGAAAACAGCAAAAATGCAAAGCTAAGAAACCACGATCACGCCATCAAATCCTTAACTTCTCTATCCTCAACAGGCCCGCATAGTGAAGAAGAAGCGACCGTCGCTGGTGCAGATGATGAATCTTCACCGTGGACAGCAGAGTCCGCGCACCAAAGCCGGTGCCAAGTGGTTGTCGAAAGTGAAGAAAGGTCAGGTGGCTCCTAAAGGTGTGCACAGTAGCGACAGCATGCGCTTGTCTGGTTTTTCTCTTTGACGTAGATCGTATCCTTGCATTCATATATGTTGCTTCGTAATGCCGTTTCGCACGAAAGTCGTACCGCGTTCATCCTGGCTGTCTGGTTTCTCGTCCAGAACACACATTTTATTGTGTTTCTGAAGAGGAATGTATCGAAAGAGGTTGAAATATTTAACGTACGGCTTTCTTGCGAGCTTTCTAACGCATATTATTTCATATATCAGTTGTTCATCCTGTATAACCTTAAGAACATTTAAAACAGCTGTATCTGCGGTAGTAAGTACTAGTCGGTAATGTTGTGGGTTACTTTTTCTTGAGTCTCTAACGAGTAATTATTTTGTAATTAGAGTGTTTGAAGATATATTCATCCTTTTTGTCATTGATTGGTTTTCAACGTCAGATAAAATTGTGGTCATTGTAGATTAAGAATTAAAACTTGATTCATGAATTAGAAGACGTTCAAACTTTCGCTCTTCTTCATCTTCGAGTAGAAAATTGAAGTAAACCGGTATTGTATCATGGAAATAGAACTAAAATTGACCAGTAAAGTTGGGTAATCGTTGAAAGAGTGGATTGAAAAAAAACGTTGAAAGCACCGATGAAATACATTTGCTGGCAGATCCTTCAGTTCAGTACGGCGAAGGATCTGGCGATCGATCCTCTGCTTGGACGCTTGTACTTACATTTCATCTCTTCTCCCTTCAACGCCGTCCCACCCACCCGCCCACCAGATTCGACAGCGCTTTCCGTTATGCATCTGTCTCCGCTTGGATCGCAAGTCAGTTTCACCACTGTCAATACGAACCGAATCGAGAACGTTGCAGACTGGGAGGCGATCTCGAAGAAGTACCGCGCCCTGGTCGGCCACGACTCGGAGGATGGCGGCTCGATGAAGGACTCGGAGGGTGACAACCATTCGACCAACAACGGACCCGGAGGAGCCGGCAACGAGCAGCAGATGGGCAACAACGTCAACAAGGTGTAAGCAGCCGGGACCATCGCTCCGCTAGACCAGTTTTACTGCTACGCAAACTGCCAAACGTAATGTGGATTCCAGTGGATGGAACAGAGCATGGAACAGAGTCCTTCTGGTAAACCGGCTAACCAATCCTCATGTAGTTTTGCAAAAAGCATTCCCACGAGCAACCGCGAGTTAGCGAATGGTTCTCCAGGGAGCAGAGAAAGAGTGAATGGTGGTAGGAGTTGGTAGATGACGCGATTTGTAGATAGAGATATCATTAAACCACGTCGGCACGATGTTTTGTGTCGCTGTAAATAAAAAGAAAAACACCGTCGGGTTCCTCCTCACGCGTATTTGAGGATGTCGACCGGGCGACTGTTTACCGTTTGTTAGTAAAACGAAACCGTTTTAAACGCAAAATCTTTCCTTCCGTTCCGAAGTGGCGTCCTTGTAATTAGAGCTACTTTATTCAACACGACTTATGCTACCGCGCTACGATTGCACGCGAGCCATTCGGAAAGAGTTGCGGATGCAGGGATGTAGAACATTTGTAACCAAGAAAGGAAGGAACGTCGATTATTAGTGTAAATAGTTAGGGACTGGGAGATACAGTTTTCTCCTTTTTCTGTTGTTCAGCAAGAAACAGTTTTGTAAATGAAAAGTGTAGCAAATGAGGAAGAAGCGTGGTTCGATTGGTAGAGAGGAATGGTGAACGAACATTATTTGATAACAGATGAAATATATTTTATAAAATTGTGTCGTGTGTTCTTTTTTTATATTGTAAACGAACGGAATTTTGAAAGTCAACGGTTCAAATAAGCGAAGACAGAAACCTTTATGGCAATCCGCTGAATGGTGGCGCTAGCTTCTTTCGTGACCGGTTCATGGCTCTGCTAGATTATGGGATCAGTTATTTTCAAATTTCAGGGAATCTAATAAACCAGCTTTCAGGTAATTTTTTTCATTCTATTCAAAAAAAAGAAGTTCAATAATGTAAGCCTTTTTTCAAACTTAATAAAAACAGAAATAATTATTTAATTCCACAAAGTATTTTCCGTTTCATTTTTATAAAGCTCATCTTTTCTCATGATAAAAATTTATGCTTCATAATCTTACACAAATAAAAGACAGACAAATCGAGGAAAAGCTACCGCCCTAAACACGCCCAGATGCATAATAAACAGGCAAATATTTTTCTTCATCACATTAACCACGTCGCAAGCCAATGAAACTTACAGCGACGCTTAGAAACGAAAACGATCCAGAAAAGAAAGTAAAAATAATTTGTCCATCGTGTTGGGGCACGGCGCAGGTGATATGCCATCCCGGCGAAGGATTACTTCTAACGAGAAAATTTCCGTGCTCAGGTGGCACGTCTCGGGACGTTCATCCACACTCGAGCGGTCGCTTACTTTTTCGCCCTTTTCGCAAACCCACAAACAAACCGCTCTGCAAACCACGTCGGCCACTTTCGTCCAGCCGGATTAGTGGATAATTGAGTTGATGAGCTACTTTGCCGTAAAAATGATGCCGACGGGGAAAATGGGAAACAGCGCAACGAGAGTCTGCCTGGTAATGTCCTTTTGTTCGCACGTTCGCAGTGTCCTTTCGGGTTGCTGTATCTTTCGTTAATCGTCTTTTTACCCACCTTGCTGGAAGGCGGTTAAAGGTGGAAAGTAATCTTCGAATTAAGCGAAAATAAATCATTCCTGCTTGACAATGGATAACGTCCATTATATTTATAACACTGAATTCAAATGCTTTACATTTATCAACATTTTGAAATTATAACGATAAATTGGTATATATTTTTATATTACATATTTTGCATACATAATTATAACGCTAAACGTTAGAACTCTTATCAATATTGTTTCTGTATGAATAGTAACGAGAAATAATATTGACTAAACTTGATTTAACAAACCAGATTTAAGGATTTAACAAATCAGACTATTTCATATATCACATCAATAATATCGTTGAGGTGAACTACTTATTAATCCGATAACTCTAACCTCTTCATGTATATAATGATCCCACCTTACATCCCTGCCTAGGATTGAGACAAGGTTAATTTTTCTATCTCTGCTGTTAGCAACAACTGATAAATCTCATAACTAAACAAACTCTCACGTTTTTGTACTAAAACCAAGTTACTCATGACGCGTCATTGGAAGTTGCAACTCAATAATTCCAAAACAGAGAAAAAGTTTGAAAAATTTTGATCAAATTTAATTTCAACATCAAACATCACATCACATTACATCATCAACATCACATTGCATAAGTTTAACAAACGTGGGTGTTTAGGTTCGCTTTACCTCTGGGTCATTCTGCCCGGCAAAACCCGGAGTATGCCTACCCCAGAATGAGGACGTTTCGTTTTTCGTTCACGCATCAAGCATGAGGAATAACTTTATTTTCAATTTTCTTTAAAACTATTTAAGAGAAATAGATGAAAACTTGCACGCTTGCGATGTCTGTCTTTTAGTAGTATTTGCATACAGAGCTTATATGAGCCATAGCCTATGAGCTATGACGTTATTTGTTGATAATACAAAATTTCTTGATTGAAAAAAACATGATCATCAGCAAAAGCATTCGAGAAATATTTCCACAGTAATAAATGACGTCAATAAACCAAATAACCCTTTGCCCAGCTTTACCGAACGAAGCAAACGTGCGATTAACGAAGCTAAAACAGGTTTAGAAGAATGGGCTACTTTTTTCGGGTTTTTTCCAAAAAGGTTTTTAGTGTTACTTCTTGTCAACATCATCGTCGTCGTCTCAGACGACTGTCCACCCGACAGTGTGATTTTATTGTTCTCGAGCTACAGACGTCTCGCAGTGTCGAAAATGATGCGAAAGGTTGGTGTTATTGTGACGATTTGGGTTTTATCCCTCTGTCCTCATCTGATCGATGGACAGGGTAAAAAGTTTGCCTGTAGCTTCAACTCACAAGAAGCAGCTTCTATCGGTTTCCTTCCCAAATACGTTCCAATGGAAATCTGTACACATGTGATCTTCAAGTGGTTTCGCTTTCCACGGTTCGTCGGTCGTCAAATGTTCTTCGATGTAAGTCTTGGCTTGTGAACTGGAGGTAATCATCTCGAAAAATGTGTTAATGATTAACGCTCGTTGAGGTGTAGGACAACGACAAGATAGCGTTCTCTCGACTTGTGACGAGCGTTCGGCAGCGATCAAGCACGGGGCGCGTGGTGGCATCGATCAACGGCACGGGAACAGACTTTTCCGGTGCATCGGAAGCGAGCGTACGAAGGCGAGCGTTTGTGCAGGCCGCATCGACATTGTTTCTCGAGCTAGATGCCGACGCGATCGAACTCAATTGGGAGCGACCCGGCATACAACATGGCGGTAATGGAATGGAAACCGATCGGCGCACGATGGTGACACTACTGCAGGATCTGCGACAGGTGGTGAACGCGGCAAGTAGCCTCATGAAAGGACGCCCTCGCGAGCTATGGATTCGTGGGTCCATCCATCCTTTACTGATCTCGTCCTCCTACAACACCTTTGACGTATGCGATCTGGTCGATCAGGTGACGCTCGATGCGATTTGGACCGGATCGCTGTCACACGCACCTATCCATAGTTCGAGTGTTACTATTAACCATAGCGAGTTTGGGCACTCTGGAGATGGCAAAATCGACATCGGAGATGGTCTGGTAAGTTACATAATCCAATCGGTAGAATTCTCTTTAGATTGTATTTCTTACAAACCGACTCGATTCACAGACGGGTGCGACAAAGACGTGGATCGACAACGGTTGCCCTCCGAAGAAAGTCCTCCTCGGGGTTGGTTTGCATGGTTTACTGAACGCGGTTTCATCTCGTAAAATTAATAACTTTGGGGAAGATTTCTTTAAATGGGGCTCAGGTGACATAAAACGAATGGCCTATCGAGAGGTGAGTAGACAAATGGGCCTTTTTTTACATAGCTCACACGTACATGACGGGTTGGGCTATGACTTGTTCTAGCTCTGCCAGAGCTTCGGTCAACGAGGATGGTCCTTTGGATGGGACCAGCAAGGTTTGACACCGTACGCCACCCGATCGCTCAACAACGGACAGACGGAGCGGCTCAGCTACGAGGACGTCAACTCGCTTCGCTACAAGATGGATCTGGTCGAGCAGAAACGGCTCGGAGGCGTTTACGCGGACTATATCCACTCGGACGACATCTACGGCACCTGCGGACAGGCGTACCCACTGTCGAGCTACATTGCTTCCCGTTTGCAAGCGATACCGTCCGACATTGGTTTTGCCATCGAGTGGAGCTAGAGAAGTGGTAGATGTTCCATGCGTTCATACTAAGTTCGGGAGAATGTCAAATAAATTGCCTTTGCTTATTCTGAATTCACAAATATATCATCAAATGTCTCCATTTTAACTCGTGATCGATCGATGTTTTGATTCACTCTAATTCAATTCTCGCAAACCGGTTTTTCCCAACCGAAGGTATATATTATTCGCTGAGTGCGTCAAACTATCGCCAAGGCCAACGATACATGACATCAAACAGCTGTATATCAGACTTTGGCCGCACATGATCGGTTCATTCACGCGAAATATTTTTGGTGAGAGTTTTGCCGATCCTTGTGGTTCTAGTCACTGTCGAATCCGTGGCTCGTAACGGAACGGATCGCAATGGTGATGGTTCTAGGACATTTACCTCAATCAGGCAAAAAGGATCATTGATGGATCTCCACCGAAGAGGCTTATGCTAGGAATTGGACTGGTTGCCGTTTTTTTGGGTAGTTTTACAACCTTATCGGGCAAGACTTTTACGTCTGGAGGCGTGTCAATGATTATCGGGAAGTAAGATAAGATTATTGAACAAAATGTTTCTTCTGCCAATCTAACCTAATTCATCTATCTCGTTGAAACTCTGTAAAGCATTCAAACAAACGGTATGGAATCCGTACCGACTGGCCAAGTACAACGGTAAAGCTACAAGAATTTTCAATCACTTGGCCATAAGATCGTTACGTTACGAAATCTCATATAAAAACTATAAGCTCTCGCAGCTGTACTAAAACCAAGTGACCAAGCAAATGAATAAATTTAGAAAACTTGCGTGTTTTGTTTCGGGGCATTCTTCCCCGCATGAACCGGAGTATGCTAACCGCAGGATGAGGACGTTTTAACAGTCGTATACGCAGCAAAAACTATGCATCGGGATCAGGAATTACATCTTTTTCAACATTTTTTCAATAATCTTACTGGTGAGGGATGAGAACCTGCTTGGCTGCAAAACCTCATTCAAGCGCTTAGCGAGTTCTTTCATGGTTTATTATTGTTCTATGATATTTCGATAATGAGCCAAACTTAGGAACTACAATTTTAAATGTTGAGCATGCATATTTCATTTATTGATGTGTTGTTAATTTTCATAATTCTTCTAACATATACCCGGGCATCTTATCCTGTTCTCCCGACACGATATGAATCATCAACATAGACATTCGAGCATATAAACCACGTGAATTAGATGACGTCATCAAACCTCAACAAAATAACCCATTGCCAGCCTACCTTTGTGTAAATGTTTCCTTGCGGATCGTTTCCCGAATGTAGCGAAAGTGTGATAAACGTAGAAAAATTCTTATTTTAAGTGAGCAATCAATCAATTCTCGCAACAACCTCACGATCACCTCGCGCGCGTGTTATACGTGTGTATTTACCAAACATCTTCCAAACAGGTTTCAGAAGAATGTGTGACTGTTTGTCAACATCATCAACATCGCCGTCGTCTCAGACGACTGTCCACCCGACAGTGTGATTTTATTGTTCTCGAGCAACAGACGTCTCGCAGTGTCGAATATGATGCGCAAGGTTTGTGTTATTGTGACGATTTGGGTTTTATCCCTCTGTCCTCACCTGATCGATGGACAGGGTAAAAAGTTTGCTTGTAGCTTCAACTCACAAGAAGCAGCTTCAATAGGTTTCCTTCCCGAGTATGTTCCAATGGAAATCTGTACACATGTGATCTTCAAATGGTTTCGATTTCCACGGTTCGTCGGCCGTCA
>KE525143.1:311318-322103 GCA_000441895.2 Anopheles sinensis | reverse complement strand
ACGTCAATGCGTCATCCACCGATGGATGTCCACCGAAGAGGCTCATGCTAGGAGTTGGACTGGTTGCCATTTCTTGGGGTAGCTTTACAAGCTTATCGGGCAAGACTTTTAAGATTGGTGATCGTCTGGAGGCGTGTCAAGGACTATCGAGAAGTAAGATAAAATGAAGAAACACTCAAGAAATTCAAGATCACACCAAAGAGAACACCAGCTACTTAAAACAATTTATTTGTATCTTGTCAGCCTATATTTCAAGTGAAGTAAAATAAAAGGTAAAAAGGAATTTAAAAAAAGGGTTCGAATTCTGTAGTTCATAAAGCAACGATCGGAACAGCGGCAAAGGATTTAAAGAAGGTTTTATTTCTGATGTTGGATGAAAGCTGTTCTCTGATGTTGGTAAAATGTGATCAATCTCATATAAAAACTATAAGCTCTCACAGCTGTACTAAAACCAAGTGATCAAGCAAATGAATAACTTTAGAAAACTTGCGTGTTTTGTTTCGGAGCTTTCTTCCCCGCATGAACCGGAGTATGCTAACCGCAGAATGAGGACGTTTTATACTTCGTCTACGCAACAAAGACCAAGAATAATTTTCCAGGTAAAGGATGAGAACCTGCTTGGCTGCAAAACCACATTCAAGCGCTTAGCGAGTTCTTTCATGGTTTATTATTGTTGTATGATATTTCGATAATGAGCCAAACTTAGGACCTACAATTTGAAATGTTGAACATACATATTTAATTTATTGATGTGTTGTTAATTTTCATAATTCTTCTAACATATACCCGGGCCTCTTATCCTGTTCTCCCGACACGATATGAATCATCAACATAGGCATTCGAGCATATTAATCACGTGAAGTAGATGACGTCATCAAACCTCAACAAAATAACCCATCGCCAGCCTACCTTTGTGTAAATGTTTCCTTGCGGATCGTTTCCCGAATGAAGCGAAAGTGTGATAAACGTAGAAAAATTCTTATTTTAAGTGTGCAATCAATCAATTCTCGCAAAACCCTCACGATCACCTCGCGCGCGTGTTATGCGTGTGTATTTACCAAACATCTTCCAAACAGGTTTCAGAAGAATGTGTGACTGTTTGTCAACATCATCGCCGTCGTCTCAGACGACTGTCCACCCGACAGTGTGATTTTATTGTTCTCGAGTAACAGACGTCTCGCAGTGTCGAATATGATGCGCAAGGTTTGTGTTATTGTGACGATTTGGGTTTTATCCCTCTGTCCTCACCTGATCGATGGACAGGGTAAAAAGTTTGCTTGTAGCTTCAACTCACAAGAAGCAGCTTCAATAGGTTTCCTTCCCGAGTATGTTCCAATGGAAATCTGTACGCATGTGATCTTCAAATGGTTTCGATTTCCACGGTTCGTCGGCCGTCAAATGCTCTTCGATGTAAGTCTCTGCTTGTGAACTCGAGGCAATCATCTCGTTGAATGTGCTAATGATTATCACTCGTTGAGGTGTAGGACAACGACAAGATAGCGTTCTCTCGGCTTGTGACGAGCGTTCGGCAGCGATCAAGCACGGGACGCGTGGTGGCATCGATAGACGGCACGGGATCGGAATATTCTAGCGCATCCGGGACGAACGTCCGAAGGCGAGCGTTTGTACAAGCCGCATCGACATTGCTGCTTGAGTTAGACGCCGATGCGATCGAACTCAACTGGGAGCGACCTGGCAATGAAAACAGTGGCAAAGGGATCGCAACCGATCGGCTTACGATGGTGACACTACTGCAGGATTTGCGACAGGTGGTGAACGCGGCCAGCAGCCTCATCAAAGGGCGCCCTCGGGAGCTATGGATTCGTGGATCCATCCATCCGAATCTGATCTCTTCCTCCTACAACACCTTTGACGTGTGCGATCTGGTCGATCAGGTGACGCTTGATACGACTTCTGGCTTAGGATCGCTGTCACACGCGCCGATCTATAGCCGGAGTGTCACGCTGCCTAACTTTGGGTCCTTCGCTGGCAACGTCATCAACATGGGAGATGGTCTTGTAAGTCAAACGATCCAAAGTAGGTCATTACAATCAGCTTGTTTTACATAGAAACTGACTCGATTCACAGACGGATGCGACACAGACGTGGATCGACAACGGTTGCCCTCCGAAGAAAGTCCTCCTCGGAGTTGGTTTGCATGGTTTTCTGAAAACGGCATCTTCATCCGGCCGTGGGTTCTTCGGGAACGATTTCTTCTCATGGGGCGCAGGTGATGGAAAACGAATGGCCTATCGAGAGGTAAGTATACAAATGAGCCTACATTTTACGTCCGATGACGAGTTGTACTATGACTTGTTCCAGCTATGCCAGAGTTTCGGTCAACGAGGTTGGTCCTTTGGATGGGACCAGCAAGGATTGACACCGTACGCCACCCGATCGTTCTTCAACGGACAGTCGGAGCGTCTCAGCTACGAGGACGTCAACTCGCTTCGTTACAAGATGGATCTTGTTGAGCAGAAACGGCTCGGAGGCGTTTACGCGGACTATATTCACTCGGACGACATCTATGGCACCTGCGGACAGGCGTACCCACTGTCGGGTTACATTGCTTCCCGTTTGCAAGCGATACCGTCCGACATTGGTTTTGCCATCGAGTGGAACTAGAGAATAGTGTAAAATAGTGCAAATAGTAAACAAATCAGCACTTTGGCACATAACTTTCAGACCACATCAAAAAGAAATCGTGCGTGCTAGGTTCCGATTTTGAGGAAGGAATGTTTCTGCCAAGCGCGGTTTGACACTAATCGGAAGGACAAAGATGAGAGATAAAGTCCTAGTCTAACATGGGTTTAACTTCGAGAGAATATCAAATAAATTGCCTTTCATTAACATTTCATCAACCACCTCGATTTAAACTTGTTTGCTGATCGATCGTTTTTTTAATGTGGTTATGGCTTGAAGATGTTTTTCCTCTTCACAGGAACAGGTCGTTAGTGGTGCTAAAGGTGATCGCACCGGATCGGTTCCATTCAAATGTTTATGGTCGACGCCTTGCGGATCTTTGTGGTTCTAGTCTCTCTGCCTTACCTTGCCGTGGGACAAGGAAAGCAGCTTGCAGTTTCACCTATCCGTAGGCCATTGAGATTGGGTACCTGCTCGGAAACATCGTCTTAGACCTGTGTAAGCATTTTATTTAGGCTAACAATTGGTACTCCATAATCGAAACAGTGCATCACCTAAGGCATGGCAATATTAACGTTCTACAAAGCCTTATTTAACATCTAACTTATTTCAGCTACCATGCGGTAGATGGTAAAGACAGGGTAAATAGGATATACTGGATGGTATCGTCCCTTTTAGAGTGCGTGTATCCGCCTTTGGGTGCGTGGCTTATTTCAGAGTGATGGTCCTAGAAGAAGCAGAGTGCGTATTAGAGATAAACCGATAAGATAAGATATTCAAAGTTGCTCGTAATGAACAAAATTCGTCGAAAGAGAATATTGCTGATGTATTGACAGTTGATTTCATCTGAAAAGGGTGCCAAGTTTCTATCATTAAGCCTGCGTTTTCCCCAGAATGAGGACGTTTTAATTCTCGTTCACGCGGCAAGAACTATGCGTCAAGATCAGAAATCAAATTATTTACAGCATTCGTTTACTAATATTTCAGGTAAGGGATGAGAACCTGCTTGGTTGCAATATTTCATCCAAGCGCTTAGCGAAATTGTTTAAGGTTTATGATTTGTTCTATGTTATTACGATAATGTAATAACATAACGTACCAATTGTCTGCGTACCAAAATCTGCTTTGTTGAACATACATATTTTATTGATTGATATATTTCTAATTTTCATAACCTTTTCTCACTAGTACATCTTATCCTGTTCTCCCCTACACGATGACAATAATCACGTGATGTAGTTAAGGTCATAAATCAACTAACAAAATACCCCTTTGCTTAGCTAACCTTTGGGTGTATATGTGTGTGTAAAACTGTGATAAAATTAGAAATATTCTTCTTTTGAGTCTGAAATCAATGAAGTATAGCAACTTCCACACGATCACCCCTGGTAAGTTGCGCATGTATGTTTCCTAAACATGTTTCAAACAGGTTTCAGAATTTGTGTTAACACAATCAACATCGCCGGCGTCTAAGACGATTGTACAGCCGACAGTGTGCTTCTATCATTCACGAGCAACAGACGGTTTGCCATATCGGGCATGATGCGCAAGGTTGGTGTTATTGTGGTGTGTTTGATGTTATCCTTCTGTCCTCATCTGATCGATGGACAGGGTAAAAAGTTTGCCTGTAGCTTCAGCAAACAAGGAGCAGCTTCCATCGGTTTCCTTCCCGAGTATGTTCCCATGGAGATCTGTACGGACGTGATCTTCAAGTGGTTTCGCTTTCCACGGTTCGTCAATCGTCAAATGCTCTTCGATGTAAGTCTCTGCTTGTGAACTCGAGGCAATCATCATCGAGGAACGTGTTAATGATTAACGCTCGTTGAGGTGTAGGACAACGACAAGATAGCGTTCTCTCGGCTTGTCACGGGCATTCGGCAGCGCTCGAGGACGGGACGCGTGGTGGCATCGATCTACGGAACGGGAGCTGACTTTTCCAGCGCATCCGGGACGAACGTGCGAAGGCGAGCGTTTGTGCAGGCCGCATCGACATTGCTCCTAGAGCTGGACGCCGATGCGATCGAACTGAACTGGGAGCGACCCGGCAACGAAAACAGTGGCAAAGGAATCGCAACCGATCGGCTTTCGATGGTTACACTACTCCAGGATCTGCGACAGGTGGTGAACGCGGCCAGCAGCCTCATCAAAGGGCGCCCTCGAGAGCTGTGGATTCGTGGATCCATCCATCCTAATCTGATCTATTCCTCCTACAACACCTTTGACGTGTGCGAACTGGTCGATCAAGTGACGCTTGATGCTACCTCTAGCTCTGGATCGACGTCACACGCACCGATCTATGGCCAGATTATCACTTTGCCTAACTTTGGGTCCTTCTCTGGCATCGTCATCAAAACAGGAGATGGTCTTGTAAGTCAAACGATCCAACTAGGGAGAATTTGTCTTTAGCTGGCGTAACTAAGAAACTGACTCGATTTATAGATGGATGCGACACAAACATGGATCGACAACGGTTGCCCTCCGAAGAAAGTCATGCTCGGAGTTGGTTTCCATGGTTTCCTGACAACGTCATCTTCATCCGGCCGTGGGTTCTTCGGGAACAATTTCTGCTCATGTGGCGCAGGTGATGGGAAACGAATGGCCTATCGAGAAGTGAGTAGACAAATGAGGCTACATTGTACGTCCGATGACGAGTTGTACTTTGACTTATTCTAGCTCTGCCAGAGCTTCGGTCAACGAGGATGGTCCTTTGGATGGGACCAGCAAGGATTGACACCGTACGCCACCCGATCGCTCAACAACGGACAGACGGAGCGGCTCAGCTACGAGGACGTCAACTCGCTTCGCTACAAGATGGATCTGGTTGAGCAGAAACGGCTCGGAGGCGTTTACGCGGACTATATCCACTCGGACGACATCTACGGCACCTGCGGACAGGCGTACCCACTGTCGGGTTACATTGCTTCCCGTTTGCAAGCGATACCGTCCGACATTGGGTTTGCCATCGAGTGGAACTAGAGAAGTGCCAGATGTTCCATACATTCTTACCGTGTTCGAGAAAATGTCAAATAAATTACCTTTCATTAACATATCATCAAATATCTCGATTCTAACTCGTTTGCTGATCGATCGATGATTTGCTCTTGCTATGGCTTGGGTTCCTTGTCCATGTCTGCAAAAATTCTCTCAAACAGGTTTATCCCCACTGATGGAATATATTGTCCACTGAGGCGTCAAACTATTGCCAACGCGTTTAGATCAAGCAGTTGTATATCCGCTTTTGATCGCACCGGATCGGTTTTATCAGTATGTTTTTGTTTATCGACGTGCTGCGGATTCTTGTGGTTCTAGTCTCTCTGCCTTACCTTGCTGTTGGACAGAGGAAGAAGCTTGCCTGCAGTTACGCCCATCCGCAGGCCGTCGAGATTGGATACCTGCCCGGAAATATCACCTTAGACCTGTGCACGCACGTGATCTTCAAGGGTTTCAGCTACCCACAGTTCGTTGGTCGACAGATGCGTTTCGATGTAAGTTGCATGACTTGAGCTATACAGTTTCTGTTACTAATTCTTAATCGTTTGTTTGTCCAGGACGAGGAGAAGAAAGCGTTCACTCGCCTGCTGACCAACGTCCGCGAACGATCAAGTACGGTTCGTGTGGTGGCATCGATCGGTGGTTCAGCGACTGAGTACGCCCTGACTTCCGTTAGCGTCGCACATAGGCGGTCGTTTGTTCAGGCGGCCGGATCACTTCTGCTCGAGCTCGATGCCGATGCGCTCGAACTTCACTGGGAACACGGTGAATCGTACGATACGGGCGCAAGTGTTGTGACTGATCGGCTCGCCATGGTGACGTTCCTACGAGACCTGCGTCAAACTGTCAACTCTGCCAACGATCAATCGGAAGGACGCAACCGTGAGCTGTGGATTAGTGGTACCGCCAACCCGCATCTGATTTCGACATCGTACAATGTGTTCGAAGTTTGTGGATTGGTCGATCAGGTGACACTCGAAACGGTGTACATTCCTCGAGGGGCATCGCACGCGCCTATCTACAGCAAACCAGTTTCGCTTCCGAAAATTGCTGGCCTGAACGTGGAAAACATAAGTATTGGGGATGGAATAGTGAGGATATTTCTTTAACCAAAGGTACTTAAATAACAGGCATTAATATTTTTGGCACTATTTCACCACCTTTTAGATTGATGCCACCAACAAGTGGATCACCGATGGATGTCCACCGAAGAAGCTCATACTAGGAGTTGGACTGATTGCCATTGGCAAGTCCTACATGAGCTTTTTGGGTCAATTTTTCAACCTTTTCGGGCAAGACTTTTACGATTGGGGACCGGTTGAGAGGCATGTCGTAGATTATCGGGAAGTAAGTATAGTCGAACAAACTGTGTCACTTTCTTCTGGTAATCTAACGTAACTTCTATGTCTCGTTGCAGCTCTGTACGGCATTCAGACAACCAGGATGGTCATTCGTATGGGAACCGCACGGTTTGATGCCGTACGTCACCCGGCAGCTACCGAAGGGCCTAGAGCAACGGTACAGCTACGAGAATGTCCAATCGCTAGGCTACAAGATCGAACTGATCGAGCAGCAGCGTTTGGGAGGTGTGTACGTCGACTTTCTGCACTCGGACGATGTTGACGGCCGCTGCGGAGAGACTTATGCTTTAACGAAATTTTTAGCATCTCGTTTGCAAGCGATTCCGTCGGACATTGGTTTCGCGATTGATTGGATATAAACTTATTAGCAAAATAGAACATGAAAGGTGTCTTTCTTTGTAAAGAAAGTACGAGAATGATTTTATTGTAACTCTGCCAACCAATCACAAATGTCCAAGCCACGAAGGGGAATAAATATGCAAATTCGTTTAAAGACATTTGAAATTAAAACGTGCTTCCCCACGGTCATAAAAGTTTGAGGTCAGCGATCTTTGCTTTTTCCTTACCAATATTTTTTCCAAAGAATGACCAAAACCGGAATCGGCTCGTTTGGCAGCATCATTCCTTTTTTTTGTCCCAAAACCCATTGCCGATGATATGGGAAATGGTCATTCGGTGGGAAATTAGTAGCAATTAATGTAGCAGAAAATTAAAAGTATAAAACAAACCGTTCGCGTGCTTGTGGGTGCATTGGTTTCTTTTTTCCCCTTTCTACTCTCTGCTTTAGAAAGAAAGCCAAATTTTTTTCCTTGTTGTGTGTGCATCTTTGAAGACTATTCTATCAATTCTTATGCAATTTCCCCCTGGGCTCGGTTAATTACGCTCGAACGATAGGAATCGTTCTTTCCAGTTGGCTCGTTCGTTTTAACTGCGCGAGGCGAATTTGTGAATATTTACGATCGAAACCATTTTTTTTGTCCTGTCTTTTCGGAAATTACAGGCGCTCGGAGGAATTAGAGCTAATTTTCGTGGGTCGTTGGGTCATTTTTAAATAAACACAAGAAAAAGAACACATTCCGAAGATCGTTGCTTGTCACTGGGGAACAAACGTTTCTGTTCCCTCGCGCCTAGTTGTTCCCATTAGCCGCCCGTCGAGAATTGTTGGCTGAGCTTTCGGTAATAAACATTTAATCCCATCCAATTTGCATACACAAACAGGTCGGGAGTTGCGCCTGGGTGGAGGGGAAAATCCCACCCGAGCCCCGATCCGGACTGAGGAGCCTCTAGGGGTCCCGAGCTGCACCGGTTTTCGGTACGACACTCGGTAATTATTCATCTGAAACTAAATGTTTTCTCCAACCGCTAAGCCACCCGGGTTTGCTGTCAATCCTTTGGTCCACCCGTGCGGGTCCTGGCCATCTTTTGCCTATTTGTTTTGGTTTACCAGGGAAATGGATTTCCACGTTGTTGGGAGGAACGAAAGAAACTCAAGCACGAGCCTCGTTGGCAAACACAACCAACCAAGCCCAGCTGACGGCTGGTGTTGTGTTAAAAATCGTATTTACGAAATAGAATTTTAATAAATTTTATTCAAATTTCATAATCGGCGCACGGCAGGGAAAATGGATCGAAGACGAGTTGGTGGAAGAGCCACTGGTTGTGAAAACAAATTGGTGCCCTACAAGGGCACACCAATATGTGTCTGGCCGCATGTACACACAACACAAATCCAGCTTCCAGCTTTGTGACACTTTTCCGACCCGAGCTCGGAGAGATTCCGGTTGCCGTTTTCCCTCCGGGCCCGTCCCCTCGGTCGGTTATATTTAAATCATGTTTTTCACAACATCCCACCAGCAACCGGAAAAGGAACGTGGTGTCACGACGGTTTCCCTGTATGCAAATATCCATCCGATCCGATGCCTCTAATTTGCCTAAACAAACATTGATTGAAATGTCAGTTTTCTTTCTGCATCCTGCTTTCTCATGTGGCATAGGGAGATTCACGTTCACTCAGACGCACACACAAACCCACTATGGTTGCCAGGATTTCCCGATTCCGATCTCATCATTGCCTCCTCGAACGAATCGTCGACGTGCCGTCGTTTAGTTTGCTTTCCACTTTTTTTTTCCTTGCTCCCCAAAGGGGCGCGAGAAAGGGGCGGTTTCAACGGGCGCGAACCGAGAGTGTAATGACTTATTACGGAGATATTTATTTATGTATGCAAATTAATCAAAACATAAATTGACTTCGCCCGGGCGACACAGCCCGGTGGCTGCGAACGGTTGCCGCTCGGTGGAAAGCCTACAAGCATTTCGAAGCGACGAAGTCGAGTTTTTCCGCGATGGCACGGCGGCGAACGCGGGATGCGCAGGAAGGAAAAATGATAATAAATTTTCACAACCGTTTTTCGTGACAGGCGCCGGGCGCGGGAATGGCAAACGCATTGGCAAACAACGGTTCGCAATCGCGCCGAGTTTGTAAAGTAAATTATTTTTGTTTCTCTTTCCGGGCGGTTTGTCAACTTGCAGGCCACATTGCGCCTGTAGCGTATGCAATCCAACAACGCACGCTGAGAATGCTGAAGGAAGTTTTGTGTCGGAGAAAAAGTGTACTGTTCAAACTTTCAATAAAATCTAGGTTTTCTCTTTTTGGATTGTTTTTATATTTATTTAAGTTATTCGTAAAATTAGGATTATCAGATCTAAGAAATACATATTTCAATGGAAATAATATTAATTTTTAGCGTAAATCAAAGGAATGAAAATTTTAAAATGACTGATGGACTTTGCTATCGAGAATTTGGTTCTGTTCTACTTATTCTTAAATCGTCGCTACTTTACCATCAATTCTTATCTCAGACAAGTCTTATTTATTCTCTTTTAACAAAACATGATGATGGAAAAAGTGCTTTAAATAAACAACCCCAGCACACTTTGCTCGTCTGGTTAGTTATTCTTCCGTTTCCTAATAAGCAAACCAGTTCTGTTAGCATCGAAAATAATGCTCCCAAATGAATCACTCCATCCACGAAAGTGATGACGTACAGTTGCCGGAATTGAAACTTGAACATCCATGTTTCACTTCCTTTGGAAAAGGGATTAAAGGCGCATCTCACGTACTTTGGGAAATGAGCACCAACCTGAACTGGCTCACATTCACGGATGGTGAGATAGAGAAAACGGGAGCCGGTGAGAAAAAGCCGAACGAAAATGTGCACAAAGAGAAGACGAAAACAAAATGGTGTAGCCATTGCGTCCAATGCGAGCTCATCGGCATGTTCCGGTATGTTTCCCTTCTCGCAGTGTGTTTCGAGAAATTCACCACGGTCTCTCAAATGCAACCGGTTGTTTTCGCTTTTCCGTAACCGTTTTTCATCACTGTGTGTGTGAGTCTCGTCACCATTGGGCGGAGTTTTCCCAACGAAACCTGTTTCCCTTTCCATATCGCAACGACAACTTCCCCTTCTTTTGCGATGCACTTTCGTTGCATTCTGCACCCCTCGCTGTATGTGTGAGGTCTGATGAAACCTGCGCACACATACACCAAGGGTGCGCTTGCCAAAAACACACATACACACAGGACGGAACCTTGGAGGGCTCCGAGTAGTCGAGGCGCGCGCGCTCTTAGTTGGGAAGCGTACGCCTGAAGGCTCGTACCGAAGCGAAAGCCACCCGCGGGAGCGCAGCTGTCGGTTTTTTGGTTCTCCATCGCACGCACGCACGCGTTGAAAGGTGCCGGAATCGCAATCCCAACCCCCTCCACTCAAGTTCCCCACACAAATAAAAAAAA
>KE525143.1:257049-296570 GCA_000441895.2 Anopheles sinensis | reverse complement strand
TTGCCAGGTAATTTAGATTGTAGGGCAGCGTGTGAACATTGGCGAGGAAAAGGAGAGGGAAAGCCAACGCGGGTGCATATGAAAATTTCCCAACGACATGCGAATCGATCATTAGCAGGTATTCACTCAAATGCGGGCAGTGGTAATGGCTTCACTGGGTTCACTTTCGCCCCGGAGGTTCCGGAGACCACCGCAAGTTTGGTGGCGAATTTTCCCCGGCACTTTAGGAGTCGGTAGAATTGGGTTCCCGGACCACCGACGACGAAGATGGACGGGATTTCGGTTGATTCGGTGTCAATCTGACGAGGGCACGCGTGCTGGTTTTAAGCACCCGAGGTCAAATTAAGTCATTTCGGGATCCCCAGCACCATCAAGTTCGTGAAAACATTTCGAAAACATTGGTCGTGGAGTTAATGGAACAACGTTTATTTGTTCTTTTAGTTTCCATACTCCGCACTTCTAGTAGCACGCGCTTCATCGAACGCAAAATCGCAATCAAGGCGGGAGCCGGGCCGGGGAAGAAAGGAAGCAAAAAGACAAATTCACAAAACTCACAAAATACCACCCCGAAAGGCTTTTCTTTTTTTGGGGAGGGCTAAGAAACGGGTTACCATACGCACACGACAAACGCGCCACCGAAGCCACCGAAGATTAATCACCAGCGCGAGTGGCGAGGTTTATTCTCATCATAAATAAACATCTACTTAAATCCTTCCCCGGGCGTTCCGGGCAGTTTCGCTGGCGCAGGACCGCAGGATTCCGGTACGCTTCCGATGCCGAAGAGGCCAGGGTTGGCAATGTTCGGAGCCAGTCTTCGCCTTCGGACGGGTAGCCCGATGCGAGCGTCGATGGGTCGCTCTGGCGTAAGAATAATGACTATTTTGACGTTTCAATATAGGTACACAAATATAAGAATAACGATGCTCATTTGTTACGCTTCACCAACGCCTCATCGCACTGGAACATTGGAGTTCACTGTTGGGACGCATGGACACATTTGTTGGAAGATCTTTTTCTGAGTAAAGGTTCTCATTGAGGTTCTTTTCGCTGGAAGTTATCGTTTTGAAATAACGAGAAAAAGGAATAAGAGGTTTCAAGAGGTCTTTTCAAAGAGTCTAAGAGACTCAAGCCAAATTTTCATTTAATTCTAACATAGAACGGAAAGTTTAGAACGCTCCTTAAATATTTATTAACATTAATTTCCAGTTAAGGCAAAGTTAAACCCATCGAAAAGACGTACCCTTAGATCGATAATTGAATAAAACATAACCAGTGGCCCCCTCTAGGGCGTTCGGAATCGGATGATATCACCCTGACCGGCGTAACGAATCGATGGGACAAATGCGAAGACGATGCTGCTCACTACACACCACCTTTGTGCGTGTGTGTAATCGTATTATCCTACGTTTTTGGGATTTTTTCAATTAATTATTTGTTTGGAATTTTAATTTCGTTCCACCTTCACAAATCCCGGTCGGGTTTACAATCTCGCGGGGTTGAAAATCGAAAGGAAAGACACCCAGAATCCGGAGGGCATTTTGGGTAATTTTTGTGGAAGGCAAAATACCCCCGGGTGATGGGAAACAAGGGAGAGGACAGGGAAAATATGACACACAGAGCGAAAGAAAAGGGAAACGACAACGAGCGGCCATTTGTAGCAGCAATTTTATGGCCACCACCGCAAACACCTTGGGCGCGCGCACAGCAGGATCGAAACATGGGGGCCGCATGCTGTGGGTCCAGTGTGTGTCCCGGAGGGATAAATATTGTCACCTTCGGGTTTCCGTTGTGGCAGGCATTGTCCACCGGGTGCCGAGAGGAACCGGCCGAGAGGTGTCGGTTCGAAGACGTTCTCGAGAAAAAGCGGACGCAATAAACAAATATGAAAAGTTGCATGAAAGAGCTGAACAAATGTACTCGTATTTATCACGCTTGTTTGGGGTTTGCCATTGCGGAGGCCTTACGGACTTCTTGGGGTTCGTTTCTTGTTCGGTGTGCGGTCAATTTCTTCGTTCGGCGCGACGTTTCCGTACCAACAAGTGTTGAAAGACAGATATGGCCACCCACGGGCTCCCTCCGTCCCAGGGAGTGGATGAGCACACAAGAAGCGGATTGGTTTGGGTCAGGAAGCCGATCCCCATGGATCACCGATCCGGATTCGATTTTGTCTCACACTTCCAAAGTGTTTTGAAAAATTAGCTAAAATTAGAGGCCCGAAATTATGGGTTTCACTCATTTTTTTCCTCACCTAATTTGGTTCTTTTGGGATGGGTATGGTCTGCCTCGACGACGTTTCCTTTCAGTGCGCCGGGATGAACGTTTCGTTTAGGAACAGAGGCACCGAGGAACCGATATAACCCGACGATTCGGTTCAATGGTGATGACTGACAGGCGCGGCTCGGTATCGACGCCAATCAGGGTGTTCCCGGAATCCCGGGGCCATCACTCAAAAACAAAACTACAAAAAAAAGCCAGCGTCCGGAGGACATAACCGAAACCGCCGCCAGGCAGGTCCAAGTTCTTGTGCGGTTCAACGTCGCAAGAATCAGAGTGTTGTGTCGAAAATAGTGATTAGTACTTTTCGGGTTCGTTTTGACGACTTCCCACAGTGGAGGGAAGTGTTAGAAAAGGCGTTACCTTGGTGCTACGGTGTGGCCACTTTATTATCATCAATTTCCGCTACCCGGAACAGGGCAGAAGGGGGATTCGAGGAGCCGATGCTCATCTTGCTAGCGAGAGAGCGGTTAAGACATTTCGATCATTAGCGGGATAATAATATAATTTCGGAGAATCTCTCGTTTTTTTCCCTCGAAACTTCCGCGCCTTTGGGATGGATTGACTTCCTTCAGTGTCAACGATGGTGGTCAACGAATGTGAGGTAATTAGTTCTACGTAGAAAAATCCATCGACAGCTTGGGCGAAAAGAGAAAAGTTTGGGTGGGACTGAATAGCCTTTAAAAACATAATTTAATAAACATAATAAAAATTTCGCAACATATTCACAAATTCGCTAATTTTTTACTTTTTATTCTTTCAAAACCTTGTCAGCTTCATTGGGCGGTTACAAGATAGAATTACAGCCATGGCAATATGGTTAATTACGGTACACGTTCTAGCATGGGCTCATTTAGTTATATATCGTAGTTTCTAAGATAGTGCTTGTGTGCTTCTATTTAAATCTGTGGTACATCCTATTGAAGCTACATATCACCGACGAAAGTGGTTCGTTACTAGCGTATAGATTGTTGTGCCTTGCTGTCATCGTGCAGGGAGTACTACCTTGCGGTCGATCGTGGGACCTGGATACAGACTTTTTGAAGTAATTACGGGGCGTCAATTCTTTTTTTAACAGTTTCAACATATACATCGCTGTGGCTCTTTCTCTTCTATCCTCTAGTGTTTCAACTCCTGGCAATAGAAGGTTAGATACGGTAGATATTTTCACACTTGCCCAAGTGTCCTATTACTTTTCCTTCAAGTACTGTCATAGTGTTGTAAAAAGGTTAATTTGCTATCTAGTAGGACTCATAGATCTCGAATTTAGTCAGTAATCGTAATTATTGCTTGTCTTATTTCATAGTCAGCATGTTCAGGTTTTTTCAATCAAGTAAATGTTATAACTGAGCATTTTTCGTCACAAATGACTAGAAAATTGCGGTCACACCTGTCGATAAACTTATCTAAACTGTGCTGCCAGCTATCACAATCGTTGACGCTACTTATTGGCTGAGAAGTTCAACATTATCCGCGTACATTAGGAAATTACCCCCGATAGAACTCAACTCCGCCGAACTCTGGCCCTGGACAAGAAAATGTCTGAGCAAGATCTACCATGACATAAGCATGAGCACTGTGGAACAAACCATTAAAATATGACAGAAGTGCTTTTAAAGAGTGTAACATCAGCAGCACAGGTGCTGGCCTAGAAAGCTTGTAGAACGACACGTTGAAAAAACGCTCATAATTTAATGCGAAACACTTTCCCTGTCGGTACTCGCTGGAACGTACATTCTTCATCCGATAACTTGTTTACATGCATTTCTGGAAAAATTACCCAACACATAGTAGCAGCGCATCGTTAACCTTGGCCGAACGTGTTACGCAGTCGCAGCAGAATTCCTCACCTTGTGATGAGCTGAGGGAACAGCATATCGTTTCCAAATGAATTTACAAAGTCGTTTATCACCCGATATCGTCCGGCGTGGCACATAACCGACCGACGTACATCGAAATTCAAACCGAAATAACTTCATCAACTTCTGCCACCAATTCATTAACCGGGGACCCTTCCCGACGGACTCCTCGAAGGTGAGTTCATAAATATGTTCCCCAGGTTCTTAACCGTTTTTGAACGAACTCGGAGGGAAGTTGGGTAACGAAAACCCGGGGGGGAAGGAATGAAAACATCACCACCTCCTTCGGTTCAAGTGCACACATTTATAGACTTGTACGCATGGTGGTTTTCTTTCCGATAAACTTTAACTTCATGCGCGCAACATGCTCAACAACACCTTGAAGCGCATCCGCGAGCGCATCGAAAACAGCATACCTCAGGGTCATAATTAATTTACAATCCCTCCGACCCTTCCTCGTTGTTGCATTCCCTTCCCCCATGGTCGGGAACGAGTGGCTGAGTCCCGTTTGGTGTTCGCGCGCGCGCGCTCCTGAGCATATGATGCATATCCAGACTGGCCGCTTGTTTTTATCCACCCGATCTTCCCGATGTGTGCGATTATCATACGCATAGTTTGTGGCCTTTTATGCTTGTTTTCCGTTTTTATTGCCTTCCGAAAAATTATAACCGAACCCGTTTTTTCTACGTTCTCCTTTTGTTTGTCCCGCTTTCGAGTGCGTAAGGTCAAGCGACGATCCGTTTAACATAGTTCGAAGTTGTAAAAATTTGTTCCATTTCAATTTTTACTCACTTCAAAGTTGTCGCCCCATTCGAATGTGAGGAAAAGGAAGGGGACGGTGCGGAAGGGAACGATCGTTATCGAGGACCTTAATAAATGTAAATGCCCCAAACCGACGGAGGGATCAACGCAACGGTCCTTTCCACCCAAGAATAGTGTGTATTTACGTTTTAACATTTTTTTCCGTTTTTATCCTCGAGCGTATGCTTGTAGCATAACTTTTAACGCCTCGTACTCACATAATCCCGTGTGTCTCCTCTCTCACCCTCTCGCGATGGGGACGCGGTGTTGAATGTCCTCGCAGACACATTCACAATTCGTCACCCGACAGGTGACTTGGAGAAAATTGAGCAGCAGAACTAAGAAACGGGAAAACGAAACACATAAACCGATGTGGCAACGGGCCCAAAACGGAACACCCGTCGAGGTTCCGATGGCGTAGGTTTATTGTGGCCAACAGTCCGCCGGTGAGTGGCTTTTATTTGGCCAAATCCTAACGTGCAGACACTTGTTGCGTTCCGTCGAATTAATTAACCTTTTTGGCAATTCGGTTGTTCCCGCTTTCCGATAATAAAACATCCCACAAGCGAAAATAAAGAACACGCCGCGGGTTAAGCGAGGAAGGATTCATAAATTTCTAAGATGATCCACGAGCTGGTGGGAGGAAGAATAAATAAATATTTGCACATATGAAGCTGAAGAAGAGACAGAGAGACAATGCAACAGAGCCACCCAACAGCCACCGGAAAGCATCGAGTCTGCTTCTGCTTTTCCTGCCGTTTCCCGCTAAAAGTGGCAAAACGATGATGGCATTTAATTAATATATTATTTATTATAACTAATTTACGATCTCTTTGCGCGCCACCGTCTCGCCGGATGCAAACGAGATGCTGTTTTGCATGCATGCATCTGCATGGTGCAACCTCGAACGGCAGGTTTCTTTAACTTGACTTCTCTTTCCCATGCAGGTTGTCTTACTTCACACTGAAGGAAGGCCGATAAACATTTACGATTTCCCTAAACGATCAGTTGGTCCGAGCTTCGACATGTTGGGGACGTTGTTTTGTTTTCTCTGCTGCTGAAGAAGGTGTGCGATTATTTACACCTCGTCGACGGTTTCGGAAATTTATTTCTTATTTTTTATCGCCAAGCAACCAGCTGAATATCGATAGAAACGAGATTTAGTTAACAACAAACCGAGCGGACCGGTGGTTCGGTACCGGTTTTTAATTTTCCGCATCATAAACACTCAGTCTTCCGCACTTTTTCTTTGTTAGATTTCGCCCCTTTCGCAGTGTTATGTGCACCTATCAAAGGGAAAAATGGACGAATCATTACTTTGTGACGACAGATGGTTTTAATGTGCTCACCGAAGAAACGATTTCCTTCATATGAGGGTGTTCTATTAAGGCTGGCGCGATCTAGGGTGATTTCATTGGCCGTTTCGTCAATAAGAACATGTTCTCTGGTGTCGGTTTTTGCCACAGAAGGTTGTGATTGTAGCTAATAGAAATTTCCTCGTAGATAATCGTCTATGAATTGAAATCATGGAGCTCCAGTTTCGATTTCCTTTCGGAATGAAGATAAGTGATTTTAGATAACCAGAACTCATGTGATACATAATCCATACGTTCCCATTGTCTATCGTTTAATTTTCCATGCCACACCACTCCAGCGTGATTGAAACCCATTCCGTTAAATCTAACAACGTATGAGAGCCAGCGAGGAAAAGGGAAAACCGTTCTGAAACAAATGATTATGTTTAATCATAATCATTCGGTGGTAAATTGAAATCGTTCTCCCAGCGCGTACGAAGGGCGGGGGGAGAAAAGAATAATGCGGATACCGAAGAGGCAAAATGTCAAGCAAACGGCGATTGAGAAGGCAATATCCGTTAACGGGCCGGAAAAGTCGGTGTCGAGGCCGGCCATCGGTTTTGGAAAACGCCGGGATAATTAGCCGGATATTGCAATGTGTTAAATCGAGGGAGAAAAAGGACGATTAGCTAGCCGAGCGCATTCGATTTTGTAGAGCGTGGGACAGAAAATATCTAAAAGCGAAAGAAGCCTAAGCCTAGATCCGGGTTTTGGATAAGTTGAATATATTGATTTTTTTTTGAATTCTACAAAAGAAATTTTTTAAATGAACTTACCACATTAACCCATTTGTAATTCGAAATTTTTTTCTCCGAAATTCCCATTCAAATTGGCTTCATATTATAATTTTTCATAAAAATGATTTTGCAAAACCATTTTATAGAACAAGAGAAAAACCTAACGGACCGGCGTCCGGTCATGTGAGGGAAAATTTCAATTTTACCACGTCAATACAGACACAGGCCAACACAGGCTGCTTAAGCTCTCTTGCTACTTGCTTATGCATACGGGTAATTGAAAATTACCAAGCCAATTTACGTCGGCAGTCGGTTTTTCGATTTTGCGACCATGCGCGAACTCGAACAGCGAAGTGTTTTCCCCGGCAAGTGGCTCGAAACGTGCCCATTCATTCTAGGAGAATAAGAAACATAAGGGTGGAAGTGTCCGCGGAGCTCCAACGGAAGATCGGATCCGTTCGGAAGTGGCCTCCGAGGACGGGGGATGGAAAGAAGAGGGTAGAAAAGATAAAGATCAGCTTACCAGTTTTTCTCCCTCCGATCCGATGCACATCCATCCATCTATCCGTTCATCCATTCATCCCCTGCGTACTTGTTAATTTAACAACTTGCGAATGATCGAGCACATTCTGCACGATCATGTTCGAAAAAAAGGGTGTTCGAACACAGCTCACTTCTATGAGCTGGTTGAAACTTTTCCACATGATTGCCAACAGTAAAGAAGTCTTCTGATTGTATCACATCGCAGCTTTTAGAAGGAAGTAGGTTTATTACCATTTTTTTCACCAAAGCGTGGTTCTTTTTTGAGAGATCAATTCCGATCCAAAATCGTTGCCCGAAGCGGTACTTTTGTGCAACACTGTTTTTGGCAGAAAAAGCTTATTTTGTTGCACATCAAAAGGCGACCGAAAAGGCGAAACGAAACCGAATAAGAGAAAAATAACAGAGCAGATGCAACGCCAAACGACGAACAATCCGCGACAAAACCGGGGAGCAGCGGTTTCGGAAGTCAAACGAAATTAGGGAAAATTTCCGCTCTGATCCGCCGCCCGGCAAGCGACTTGCAAACTGGGGTGAAACAAACACGAAATTGAAATTAGCATAATAAGCTTCCTGTTCTTGTTCTCGGGCATTAGGAGTGTCAGTTGTTAGAAGGCACGTTTGTTGCATTCGGGTGCTCGTACTCCTTTTTTCACCCATTTTCTCAACGAAGGACGGAGCTAATGCAGCGTCGCTAAGGGCGCAAAACATTACTGCACTAACTCCGAACGCCAACTTTGGGCAGGTCTTAATGGAGCTAAATTGTTTTAAGTCGTAAAAGCGTGCGCCTTATGCTTAGGTGCGCGAGGATCACATGAGAACATGCAGCCGGGTGGTCCTCTTCGCTCGCTTCGCTTTTCTTTACGAAGGTCAATCGACGCACGGGGGTCAACGGGAAAATTAATGGCCGGCCCGTGTGATTAAGCTGAGAAATGAAGGCAAGAAAAGGAAGGAAAGGCGTTAGGGCGATATGTTTGATTTTGTAACTCTTGTGATTCGGGTGGAAAATAGTTATTTTTCCTCTTGTTCAATGCGAAATTCGAACGGAATTTTAAACTTGAACAGAAACTGTAAGTTCAATGTCCAGGACTTCGAAAACTCCACCGTAAGCTGCTGACGCTCGATTAATCACGGGGGTTTCTTTTTATTTAATTTAGGTTCCTAAATGAAAAACCACACAAAAACCAAAGTCAAGAAAAAGGTCCAACCTCATCGAAGCGGCACATGAAAAATGTCAGCTGGCCGATGATTCGTGAGCATTAGCGGATGTCATCCGTCCATTTCGTGGCGAGCAAAAACTGCAGACGAAGGAAAAAATAACAAACATCACCTAGGCGGAGGGTGGTTGGACGGTTCATGATTAAAATATGAGCAGTCTTATAAATCATTGGTCAGCGAGTGTCAAACCGCGCCTTACGGTCCCCTCTTGCGTTGGTTTTTCGACCTACCATTGGCTGAGAAGCGAATGAATTTTAGATTAGCTCTGTGTTGATGCGATCCCACCTCGACCTGACGCTGTAAGTAGCAACCAATGGTTGTTGGCTGTTTTATTTTTCTTTTGACATAATTTTCCAACCAACAACCCCGAGTGGGCGACCAAAACTCTTCAGCATATAAAATATAACGTTGGGTTGGCAAATTAAAAAATAAACCATCGTCAACTCACAAGCTCAACGATTGTTAGCGTGTCAGCGAGGAGTTGGTTTTCGGCATTTTTTCCAGCGCACAATGAACTTGTTAAAGTGTTTTATGATGTCTGTCTGTGAGATGCAACGTGAACTGCATAGTAATAGATAGGATAGGAATAGATTTGTATAATAAAACACATTTACAAATACATCGCCTCGTCATTGCCTGTCACCATCAAAATGGAGTCAAAAGCACAAGTGCATCGAAAGACGAAGAGAAACACAAGTTGGTCACTCTTTATTTACTTCGAAGTTGTTCACGTTTCTTTTTTACTTTGTGTTTGTTACATTTTCACCCCGAAACGTTCCGCCTTCTGGTGGGAAGAAAATGGCTGCTACTTGTGTTGGAATTTTATTGGAGATGTGCTTTTTTATTTTTGTTTTATTCTTCTGCGGCGACTTTAACAATTCCGCGCTCAATTCACCGCACGGTTTCGGTTTTAATTGGAACTCTTCGCCGCCGTCACGCTTCGGTGATGATTTTGGGCAGTTTGTGATGAGATGAAATTGACTCACAAATGAGACACCTGATCAACACACAACACACACCCCTATAGTGTCCGGTTTCCAGAGCCCAATCGGAGCCCTCGGATTCCGGTGAATTCACCCCAAGGATTGTTTTTCTTCTCAATTAAAACTTATCTTGCCTCGGGAACTTCAAAAATCAACGGTACATTTTATTTAAGACGTTTTGAAGTGGAAAAGGATATTGCACGACGGTTTGTTTGTTCAGCTTTTGCCGCTAATGTTTGCGTTAATTGATTGTTCCAATTGAATAGCCATACTTGGTGACAAAAGCGCATCGTCGCGCTCGAGTTGAGAATCGGTTGCGGAGTTTTCATCACGTAAATGTTGTCAAATTAACTACATTTTCTAGTTCGTTGTTCAATTCGATTGGAACCACCTCCCCTTCGTTTTTTGATTCGAAGACAAAGTGTGGCTTTCCCCAAGGTGATGTGTCATTACATTATTCCTCCAACGCGTTCGTTTCGTTATCTTTCCTCACCGGTTCCGTGACACTGCCATTCTAGGTTTTTCTTTTTTGCTCAATTAAATGACGCCAGAAAGAACAAAGGCAAAAACAGAACCTGGAGTCGGTACGGAAGCAACATTAAACAACAACCGCTATCCGTCGCGAAATCAGGTCGCAATGCATTCTACACATAATTATCATCATCATTACGAATAATCGCTCGCCAAACCGGCCCGAGCGACAAACGTTACAATTTCCCAGGGAACAACAAAATTAAAAAGAAAAAACATACGGAAGGTGTAGAAGAGCCGATTCAAATCGTGCCGTGTGCAACGTAATGCATCTAACAAAAACATTAAAGCTGTACCAAAGGAAGCGGGAAGGGTTGAGGGGGAAAAGGGTAGCTTAAATAAACACCTAACGAACCCGATACACACCAACACACACGAGCATAACGATCATCATGCGAGCGGGAAAGGGTGTAGAGGTGATAATTTTTATTCGATTAGCAATGCAACTGCGAGTGCAAGCTTTAGTTTGCAACAGTTTTTTGTTGCCCGCAGCATTGGGGTCCATTGTTGCCGTGGTACACAATCGAAAGGGGTCGAAGAAGTGCAGTTGTTATTTTTGTCACAATTTCTGCGACGATTTACGCCCAGTTTTGTGTGTCGCCTTCCAACCAACCCCGTTTTCCAACGCGGTGGACAGCAATCCAGCGAAGGAAAAGTGCGGGCTTATCAAGGGCAAGAAAAACGGCCAATTCGAGGCGCGTTGTGGTAGTGGTGTAGGAAAGCGGACACTTACTTAAAATGCCCATCACAGTAGCTGCAAGAAGATTACACCATCCGTAACCCTTGCATGGTTATACTTTACCTTTCACAAGGATTTTATTGTTGACATGAACAACCATTAAGAGTTATTGGAAAATTATGTTAAAACTATTCTTGATGAAGGTTTTTCTTTGGTTTGACCTGCAACTTTGTTATGAACTGCGAAACGTTTTTCTTTTTAAATTACATCAACATGTTTTTTCTTTTCCGAGCATGTCCACACCATCGAAGGGTTAAAAGTGCATAACAAATATGATGCGGCCGGAGCCAACCAACACCATTGCACAATCTCTTGAGCTGCAATAATAATTGAGCCCATTTCCTCCCGCCCCTCACCGCCACCCCCCTTTCCATCCACCAACGTTCCAATATACCGGCGATGAGGGCTTCCTTAATTTCCCTTCATCGACTTCGCATGGGTAGGATGGACAGGGTGGAGCGAGGGAGAGGAGCCGGGTGTTGGTGAAAATTAACACTGCAAATCATTATCGCGATCGGAAAGCTGTGAACAAGCGGCAAAACATGCTTCTGCGTTCCCTGCGCCATCATCGGGAGGTGTTTGTGTTGTTTCGGTGTTCTTGCCAGTTCTTCTGTTTTTTTTTCGTCCACTCCTGCACAACCACTACTACTACTCGGTTGGGGCCCGGTGCAGTGTCCCGTCCCGCTTCGCTTGACCCCCTTTCCCCCAGTCGTAAAGCGGATGGGGAAAAGGGAATGGGGCGGGAGAAAGAATAAATATACCTACTGCATCGATGCAGGCCAGCAAACTACAATAACCGTTGTGAGGCACACTTTGCAAGTAAGTTCTAAAATAGTCTGTTGCGTGCGTGCGTTGCGTGCGTGAAACCAGCTCTCCCACTCCCTCTCCCTCTTTCCTTCTCTCTTTCATTTTAACGTTGGAGATGCACTTGCAACGTGTTGCAACGAACACCCAACCGATTCCCCAGGTGTGTGTCCCCCCGTAGGGGTGAAGAAGTATAGAATTATTTCGCGATCGGAAAACCCGCACCTTCTATTCTGTACAGTCCTCCCTCAAGGGCACATTTCCTCCAGGAAGGCTTTAGTTCCTTAGCTGGAGCGAGCAGACGGAATAGAACGTGGTAGAAGAATAAAATGAACAGAAAATAAAACTACCTCAAGCTACCTGCGGTAAAAGAAACGAGTAATTATTTTGATTAAGTTCCGCACAAAGGGAAATAAGCGACCTTTGACGAACGGGGTATACGGGCCTCTGCCTTAAGGACACGCGGGCGAAAGGAGTGAAAAAAGTGTTGAAGAAGCAGAACACTTTGATTGATGACATAACTCCTCATGTTGCTCACCTCTCCCGGGTCTCCTCGATGGCCAACAACGCTGTTGGGTGGTGAAAATGTGTCAATTGCTGGATAATTGATGTGCGTTTCGTCGTCTGCCGGACCCCAGAGGCCCAAGGGAGCGGTGATTTTAGAAAATTAAAGACGCATAATGAAGATGGAGAACCTCTTCAGGAACTCATTCACGCCAGAGGATTATTTATTAGGTTTTTCTTAAGGGTTTTCAACTGAGTGAATTTAATGTAGTTTAAATAAAAGCAATGTAAAAAAATAACTTCATTGTAATTACAAGCTGTTTTTATTTTCAAACTAAATATTTCCCACAAAAGCATTAATCAGGAGCAAACTTTAAACGAGTTAAAAACAAACCCTCGAACAAGGAACTCCTAAATTCAGATCATTTTGAAGGCCGCACCGAATCTCCCCAACATCAGCAGCTTCGGCAGCCGCTGATTAAGTTAATGTGATAATGCTTCGTTTTCTCATCTAATTTATGGCCGCACGCACAACCCGACGCACAACTACACCCAGCGTCAGTCGACAGGCGTTGCTCAGCGCCCGTTTCATCGAAACCCGCGGTACCTCAGGGGTTCATTAGGAATATTTTTATCACATGGCCAATAAATAATAAAACTTTGCATCTCGAAGCGACCCTTTCCGCGGCCATGTTCGGTCCACGACGATCGCACCGGGCCGGATCGGTGAACAATGATCAATTATTCAGCGAGCAGGTGACATTGATTATGCTCGCAAGCATTTGGTGGCGACGGTGGTGGCCATGTTTTTCTGCGCCATCACGCGGTGACACGATGACGAACGGTGGCTTAATTAAGTGACACCCGGCCCGGGTCGCCGGAAAGTTTACTCTGGGTCGGGTTTCTTTTCGCCGTTGGTGGTTTTATTTGGCGGAAGTGCGGTTTAAGAAAAATAAAGAGAGGGAGAGAGATAAAAGGCGACGAACCCGAAAGGTCCATCCTGTTCACCGCCGGGTGACAATTTCTGGTACAAAACTCTTGCGCCACGGGATGAAAAGCCCTCGCGACAGCTTGTCATTCATTTGTCTAGTTACACGTCAGCCGTGTGGCAGGTCGGAAAAATCGGACGTTCGCGGAAAACGCAGCCCTTGTAGTGATGATTGTTCTGTATTGTTAAGGCGTTAGATTGGCGACGGCTGAATCGGGTGGTTCTCTAGAGGGTTCGGTTGGGACGCTATGGATGCTGAAAGTTGATTCGAAGGGGAGTGAAAGAGAAGAAGAGTGTGGAAAAATCACTTTTGACAGCAGGAACAATAAGTTTAATTGGCCAGTACAAAATGTGGCAAGAGAATAAGAGGCTGTTTTGGGAAAAGCATGTAAAATAATAACAAGATAATATTAACTTTATTTAAGCAACAATCTAATGTTATCAAAGGAATTGAAATGAATGAGTACTGAATGAACGAAATTCCTTGCAAGTCTATCATTTTTATTCCCTCAAAACTAATCAATTTTCCAAGCATTCCACCTCCAAAAGCCAACCACATACCAAACCCCTCGAAACCACCCGCTACAAATCTGGTCACATTTTATTGTGTCATGCTATCTAATGAAGTCATCATCGTCAAACCGCATCGTTCCGGCCATAACCATCCGAGGAGGCAAACATCCTCGGGCACGCAACCATCCGGATTTATCCCTTGTGCTTCAAACACACGCCGGACTTGGAAAGGCGTCGTCCTCAGCACGGATTCGTTCCGGGGTGACCAGCTCTATTTGCCACCCCAAAACCCTCTCCCTCTCGAGTGGTCATTCCGGTGGTGTGACAACACGACACCCGACCGAAAAAAGGGCCCCGAACGGAGGGCGCAAAATTTATGACCAATGTACGATAATTTTGTCCAATAATCATAACCTGGCTAATCTTTGTAGTAAAATCTTTATCGCTCCACACTAGTGTTGCGTTGCTGCAAGCTCATGGTGGGGAGCGAGGGAGGGCACCAAGTTAGTCCACCGAGCACCGAGGCGTGTTACAATTCGGTGGCTAAAATCGTCGTCCCAATCTCGGACCATTTCCACAGCATTTCATTGTTGCGGGGACGAAGGGTGGAGTCCGTTCGCTGACCAAAGCAAATGGTGACCGTTTTCGGTACACCCTTACGCCCCGCAGATTGGCCATAGTGTTGCTGGGCGTACACCCACACCCCTGAACCGGCGAGTGAGGACATAAATTTAATTGAATAAAATATCCCCACCGGGAGCGCGAACAATGCAACGTTCGGTGAAACGGACGAAAAAGGACGTAAAAGAGATAGGGAGAGTTACTCCACACGCACACAAACACACACCCTGGCACACAATCGACACCCAAATGGGCGCTAATATCTCAATCTCCACCCGGAAAGCACGGGGTTCACGAGCACAAAAGGCAAGAAAGGACTCGACGTTTATCAACCGGTGACAATCGGTTGGCACTGCATGACAAAGGAGTTTTCCCGTGGGGGGGTGGCGTAATGCTGGGGTTAGTTTTGATTTGCTATGCACATTGTAGAGGTTGGTTCTTGTATAAATGATTTTACTGTGGTAGTTTTGTTTAGGGTGACACAATGTTTTAAATTGGAACTAATTTAATTTAATATTAATGTTTAACGTAATTTGCTTTTTCATTGAAGCAGTTGTAGGAAAAGGTTTTAATTTTCTAAAAAGAATTATACTCGTAAAGATATTCAACATTAAATTCCAAATTTCACAGAAATATCTTTATTTTATTGCGAACATTAATTCAAAAAACATGACACGATATTGAAAAACATATTTTTCATCAAATATTTCACCAAAATTGACCTACAAATCACTGTATCTTACACATAAATCCTTTAACGTGCACAATACCTCACAGTGGTGATTGATGAAATTAGTTCACGTGATCGTGAGCATTACCCCCCATTTTCTTCCCCTTTGGCGTGGAGATTAAGAGACCTTACCCTCCTACAAGGTGTTGCACCGTTGGTGGGTGGTGGCTTTGTTTTGTTACACTTTTCAACCCGATGGCGTGCGGACTGTAATGGTCGGTTTCTTAGTGTACTCGAGACCCAACCCAGTCCTACCTCCCCGCACACCACCCAAAAGCGGACGTCTAAATATGAGGTGTGGATTTTCGTTTTTCAGCAAAAGCATTAAAAGCTGTCGTTAAATGGAACAGTAAGAAGGAAAAAAGTGGCTGGTTTGATTTAAGGCTTGGGCTTGTAGCTTTAAAGCTAGGAAAGGAGTTACCCAGAAGTTTCGAGGACATGCAATGGCATGGATTTTATTGAAAGAAAAAGGTTTTTAACAAACACCCTGTAATTCGTTGGACGAAAAAACACGTTGACCACCCGTGAACGAAGAGTTATCCATGCGGAAAGATACTATCGATCGGTTGTTGTCATATTCATAAGACTGTTGTCATGCGTTTCCTGTGGAACTAGAGACGGCGTTTTGCATGTTAACGGACCTGATGTAGCTATTCACAAACTCTCCCTTGAGGGGCAATCCGTTGACGAAGTCCGGATCGGTTTTGTGCAGAACTTGTTCAGTTTGCCACTTTCGTGTCGTGTGCGTGAGCCGCGCGGGAAAGATGTGCGCCTTCGGATAGACTTTGCGCATCACTGCACCGATGCAACGTGTCGATTAAGAACAAGTTAGAGACGAGGGAGCAAGTAAAAATAAACTAAAATAAAATAAAAACAGACAAGTTGTGAAGGGTTCAAAAGCGAACGGAATAAAATAAGATACACAAACACACATACACACAACAAAGGCACGCACAACTATCACCACCGTCGTGGCAAAAGGGCTCACAAATTAGCAATTATGAATTATGTTGCTTATCTGCAATTATCGCGCTTTAGTAAAACCTGCAAGGGAGAGCAGCAACAACGAAAACAAAAAAAAACCTACACACCACCAACAACTGCTAACGTTACACGAAAGCTCACAGGGTGTTCCCGCGGTTCAAACGGAATAGTTTTACCCGAACCTCCGATAGTCCAACGTGTGCGTGAAGGGTGAAAGCGGGGTTTTCGAGGGTGTCGGGGACCACCTTTGCGGGTGGCCACCACGGGTCCATGGTTAGGGACGCGATGCTGCTTCTGCTACCTCTTATGCTGCTGGATAGCGTGCCGGTTCGTATCGCCGCCGATGGACGGCGAGGCTGTTAATTTTCAATTTTTGACATCCACATTCCGTTCGTTTCGGAAAACCGTTCGTTTCCATGTCGAATTGACTGTTGACAGGTTCATGCCGGAGAACCGGTCGGTGGGACCGGGAAAAAAGCCGGGAGCATCGAAGGAAACAGGTTAGCCTTCCGTTACGCTGTCGTAACGTGTCGAAGGTGGCACGAAAACACGAGCATTCCAGTGAGCTGATCTCCTTTTCTTTATTAGACTTATTTTCCTCGGTTTGTTTGCGACTTTTATTCTTTCCGTTTATTTTTGCTATGTTTAGATCTATTGTCTTTACTTAAGATGGAGTTTTTTTTATCTACCTATCGAAGTTCTTTGATCCAGATAAGCAAGAGTTTCATTTGAAGCAAACAAAGTCTAGACTTGGAACACACAAACATCGATCGTATAGCAATAAACTTAAGCTCCATGGGTGGCTCCTCGGACAGGAATTTCCTTCTAAAAACATGCTAACCACCTCCTCACCCTTTTTCTCTCTCTCTCTCTCCCCCCTCTCCACAGACGCATGTTCCCGACGGTGCGCGTTTCCTTCTCCGGCCCGCTGCGCCAAATCACGCCGGCCGACCGGTACGTGGTGCTGCTGGACGTGGTCCCGGTTGACAACCGGCGCTACCGTTACGCGTACCACCGGTCGGCCTGGCTGGTGGCGGGAAAGGCGGACCCGCCGCCCCCCGCCCGCCTCTACGCCCACCCGGACACCCCGCTCGGGGCCGATGCCCTGCGCAAACAGGTTATCTCGTTCGAAAAAGTGAAACTAACCAACAATGAGATGGACAAGAATGGGCAGGTAAGTCGGATCATCTCCAGTCACTCCAAAAACATGCACCCTCCACTCTAGAAGGAGACCTCACTAACTCCCCATCCACCCCTCTTGGGGCGAGTAATTTGATACGATCTTATAAATCACGGCAAAACCTCGGCAACAACGATCGAGCGTCGCGATCCCGATGACGATGACGTACGGGCTTTGGACGGGAGTTGGAAAAGTTGATTAATTTGGATTCATTAGCCAGCGGACAGGCAAAACATAACCTTTCGGTGCTCAACCCGTGGGGCGCACCACGTTTCGGGGGTGGGGATCGTGGCGAGGGGTTCAGCGTGAACGAAAACAAATTATTTACACGATTTTTGTCTGTCAAATTATTTCAAACTGACTTAATTCCCGTCCTTCACGTTCGGGCTTGAAATGCGTCCCCTTGGCGCTTGTGACGCGGGACCGACCTGCCACAGCACCGGTAGTTCTTATGTTTCAGGGCAGGTCCACCCAAAACGAGCTACCCGATTCTTCGTCACTTGATCATGATCGAGGGAAGAAGGAAGGCAACAGGGCAAACAAGGCCGTGGAGTCAAAGAAAAGAAGCAAACAACCCCACTTTTTGGAGGCAAGAATGTTCGAACGTGACACACCTACAGGTTAGATCAAAACTCCTCCGGCACAAACTGTCACCGCAGAGAGGTCCAAGATCAGCAGCTTCTAGGAAAACGAGCCGGTGCGGGATGTTATTTAAATTTTCCCAGAACTATCTCCATTGCCGATGAGCTGGGGGAGGGCGAGAACCTTCTGGTGGCGCCTCGACATTCGTGCAGTGATACGACTGAGTTCATCTGTTCACTGTTTTGACAGATGACAAGTGCATCGTGACACGATCCATTAATTATGAGACGCACAGACGCTCCCTGGAGGATCGGAGCAAGTCTTTTTTGTGGGTGTGTTGAAGGCGTTAGACGATCGTCGTGCATTCCATGGGTGAATGGTATGCTTCGGGGTCTGTTGCATTCATTTGTTCGTTTTCGGTTGGTTACTTTTTGTTCCATCGCTAGAAGGAGAATGCTACCGTTCTCCAAATCAGCTCCTTCACAAGAGATTTCCGTGGAAAATTTAACAAGCTCTCCATGGTGATTGGAGGGGAAAGAGAAAATCATAACGAAATGTCATTAATAATCAGCCTCATTAGCCAGGGGAAGCATCACTCGTCAGTATGGCTACGTTTTGTTGATTGCTAGCGTTACCAAATGGTTTGATTTTATTTTGGTCACAAATCTTGATCTTTCTCAAAATCTTTCATGTTTATCACCAAAAAACAAAGAAGAGAAAAATGAACTCAAATTTATCGCGAAACCTGCAGAACGTTGTCACCTTTTGGATTAAATATTGATGCATATTTAATTATGAAAGACGATGCTCATCAGCGTTCCAGCATCAACCAGTCGAACGAAGCAAACCTACAAACTCTCCGTTTCACTAAATCTGTCTGGCTTTAGCAGACCGTCTCAAACTGGTTGGAAGCTGCAGGCGTTTCAGTAGCGTCCAGGGTGCTGAAGCATGGTCCACCTAACCCAACCTCTGTTTACCTGTTCCTCCCGTCTGGCCACCGTTTCCTCCACCGGCCAGCGCGATGTGTTATTATTTATTGAAAGGATACAGCCATAAAATGTATAGAATTTCTCGCGCGTTTATTTATTCGCTGAAATTTTAACGCTCCATTGGCAGCAGTCTCAATCCGACGGACCGGACGCAAAACCCTCGCTATCCCCACCCTCTATCCTCAGTACCCTTCTTCGGCCGTCCAGCTTCATGGGGACCACACCAGAAAAGGCGCGAAGCGTAAATGGTGATTTGATGAAACCGATATCGATCTTTTCGACGGCGCTGGAGAAAGGCCAAACCGGGCGAAACGCAAATAGTAGAGCCCGTTTAGCAGCGCGGACGATGAAAGGGGGATGTCCCCGGTAGGGAGGGGTGGAGGTAAAATAAATATCAATAATAAAGATATAAATATCTAAGACATCGATACAGTGTGCGAGGTATCATCGTTCATGTTTCGAATTTATGACATCCTCCTCCGCATATTTTCTCGTAATCTTTTCCTACTGCGGACGGACTCGAATCCGGACTCCACCACCCTGTTGCCAGACACAAACGAACACACATACAAACTCGTCTTTACCCGCCCGGTCCCGTCAACCCCCTAAATGGCATTCCCTAACTCAGCTACGATTCTGACAGGGTAAATGTGTGCGCTAGAGCACGCGTCTAGATTACGTCTCGCGAATGGGCAGATTAAAAAGGAATTACATCTCAGTCGAAGCTGGATGACGGGGCGGGAGAGGACGAAAAGAAATGGGAAGATATAACAGGGCTAATCTAAAACAATCTCTCTCCCTGGGGGAGGGATGTCATCCTTTATTTGCCGCTTGTGGCTTGAAGGGTGGCCATTTTGTTTTGAACCCTGGATTACAACATTTTGTTGGACAAACGTTGGTCAGAAAAGGTGAATTAGTTTAGTGTAAAGAGAAGTTGTTTTAATCATACACTTAACCATTGTTCAACATATTTCACTCAAGTGTGTTTCCCGAAGATAAAATATTATCGAAAATGTAACACAACATTGTTTCTCTCCTTACATCCCAATTGGCACCCCTAAATCGAGTTCTTACATCCCTTTTTATGAGCATCACACCTTGCTCGTACAACACACACGCAGCCTAACGATATTCCGTTTAAAAATACATTCTGCTCTCAATGTTGCCAATGTCCGCCCGGAGCGTCGGCAGACATTTCGAGGGGTGAAGAAATGTTGCTACATAACCTTAATTCAAATGCCCACAGGGTGATTATGGCCCACGATGGATGGTGTCGGTAGATCCACTTACTCCTAGCAATGGATGAAACAGACAACCAAGCGAGTAGGCAAACAGACAAACAAACAAACAAACAAACAAGCCAACAAACAGTAGGGCGAGCAGAATGGAAAAGTGAACAGTATCAAAAAGGGAAAAAGCGACACCGTCCCTATCACGCGACGAGAACAACAGACAACCACTACAAACACTACGCCAGCCGGTGAAATACGTGTACGGTTGCGTGTTTTATTAACCCCCGGGGGTGGTTTCGCGCCTAATCGTCGAGTAAAATGGCGGGATGAGGGTACATAAACGACCTTCCTGTACAAAAGGAGGGAACAAATAAGATAGGAAAGAACAACACAAATGGATGTAATGCTTCGATGGGGGAAAAGGATATGCGAGCTGTTATTGCGATGGCGTTTTTTGGTAAAACATGATGTAATGTTGTTTAGGGAGTTTCCCTTGTATTGATGAAGATTATCCCAAAATAGACTTGTGTAAGTCATCATTGCAATTTGAATTTCAGTACATGAATAATGTAAAAAAATTGAGGATTTATGCAGTCAATTTATCTATGATTTAAATCTACTTTAAACCGGTTTGATTTTAAATATATGATTGTTTTACAGCAGTACTCTCGACAAAATAAATTAAAGCCACCTTTCGACACTTAAATATCCTTTTTACCACATTGTACTATTTGTGGTCATGTCAAAGCTATTCCCTTGAATGTCGGCTTGAATGTTGGTAGTGGTGAACCTTATGTCGATGCCTTGATGTTACCGTAAGCATGCGCACAATAATTCTTTTCCATTCTTTTTCTTTCAATATGGTGAATTATGGCAGAAATCACTTTCACGAAGCACTAAATAAAATTCTTTTTCACACTAATAAACGAAGAATGGTTTAATATAAACCCTCTTTATTTATCCCACAGATTGTCCTCAACTCCATGCATCGCTATCAGCCACGGATACATCTGGCCCGGCTGGGCCCGGGCCAGAGCATTCCCATCACACCAAAGGAGCTGGCCGACGTCGACCACAAGACGTACGTTTTCCCGGAGACGATCTTCACGGCCGTGACGGCGTACCAGAACCAACTGATAACGAAGCTGAAAATAGACTCGAATCCGTTCGCCAAAGGCTTCCGGGACTCGTCGCGGCTCACCGACTTCGATAGGTGAGTTGGTGGAATAATTTCTGCTGTTTGTGAGTGTGTGCTAAAATTGTTCACTAAACGAGAGAATCTAGCTTATGATATAGATAGTATTTTGCACTTGTTATCTTACCCTTCCGATCAACTTATGGTTATCAGAAACTTTAAGCTACCCCATTTTACTTTGTACGTTCTCAGCGCACAAGAAAGTAGCTCAAAAGCCACCGGCGTCCGTTCAAGTACTGAATTTAAATAAGGGCAGCTTTCCACCGAGAAGTGAGGTGTAAAAGCGGCATGTAACGACCGTTCAGCTTGTAAAAATATATAACTGTTTACTGCTCAAAACCTATAATTTTCCTATCGATGCACCTGCGCGGTGCATTTTAATGTTACTTTTGCACCTCGCAATGCTTTTAGCGCGTGCGGTCGGGGCATAACACTTTTTAAACGTCTGATGATGATCGGTATTACGGTAGGAACAAATTTTTGCCAGACAACACCATCGGCAAAAATCAATTGATCTCGAGCCATTCGCGCGATGCAAATCATCTGCTGCTTCTGCTGCTGTTTTTGCAGTCGCTTCGGTCGGGGATTCGCCTGACTTGTCGCTAATTGGCCGAACATAAACAATCAATTTAAGGCCCCGGCTCGGGCAAACATAGACGAAAACATGTTGCAAAAAAGGTAAACACAATCACATTCACGCCACCGTTTTCAAGACGTTGCGGAGCGGTGTTGAGACAAGCCATAACATTTATTTCTTACACCTTTTTTGAGCAAAAAAGTGGACTCGAGAAAAAGGAACGAAAATGGAAATGAAACCCTCACTGCCAGACGCTACGCTGTTCAATGTTGTACACCGTACAACGAAACAGGTTCACCCGATAAAGGCGCCCAGGTGCCGTCAAAGGCGACGCAAACCACAATCCGCAAAGCCGAAGTCCGAAGACGTTGAAATGCTCAAACAAATCATCAACTCAAACGCCGCCGTTCATCATCATCATCCATCAAGCCGCGCGGTGGCACGATTTGAGGTTGCGTGGCTTTGATGTGCCCTTTCTGTTTTATGCTGCAACTGCACCTCCCACTTTTTATGCTGCAACTGCACCCACCTCGGTGCAGATACGGAAAGCATGGAAGTCGAGGAAAACACCTCGAACCGTTTCTAGGCAGAAATAAATACTCGGGACTATTTTGAGGTTACGAGCGATTGAGTTGTGGTGCAATTTGAAAAATACTGTTCGCAAACGAATTCTTCGAGAGGCGCTTAAACGATGTGTGGAAGTAGAGTAACAAACGAAAGAAGAAACACATTAACGGTCAACTGATCGGCGAGCTCAAAGATCATTTCAACAGCAATAAATATAAAGTGGAAGCGTACGAGTGCGAATTGTGGACACGCGTGTTGCGTTCGGACAATTATTGCGTCCTTTTGAAAGCGAATTCTTACCTCTTTGTTGCTTGCCGACAACTTGACTTATGAGGCCATCGATAGACCTTCAGGAGGTCTGGTCTTTTGAACTAATATTAGGTTTACCTCGTGTTGATTCTTTTTAAATATTTTAGGGTTAAAAGCCAATGCTCTCCATAGTTCTTGAGTCCGGTTTTCAGAACGCATAAAACTAAAGAATCATAAAGTACCTAATGATATTAGAGAAGTATCAAAAACTTTATGTGAAAAATTACCTTTTTAAGTTTCCTAGGAACATTTGGAACGAAAATTAAATTCTGCCTGGTAACATAGTTGGTTCTAAGAAAATTTTTATTTCCTCACAAACCTACGAAAAACATAAGCAGAATGTTCCTTAGTTCAATCCTTCCGATCCACCACAATACCATTTCCAAAGCCGCTGATTTGTTGCAATAATGAAACATCACTTCGTTCTCGTTTGGCACGGAAAAAAAGGAAATCTCTAGGGGCAGTGGGAGGGAAAAAGGAGCGAGAGAAACACAAACCGAACAACATTAATATTCGCTCGCCACGTTTTGCGCGCGGCTGCCACCACTCGCGCGCACGGGGTCTATAATTAGGGTCCGAAAAGCCGCCAACATCGCGGAATCACTTCTCATCCCGGCAGAGCCATGCGGTTTCGCCCGGCTGCGTTTCCATGTTTTCGCTTCGAACCACCCCGAACTCGTTACAACACGCCGTTAAGTATATGGCGCGGGATCGGCACCGAAACTTGGCTGTTGGAACGCTTTGGTTCCAATGCATTTCCGCGAGCCCCCGGAATCGTCATCGAGGAGGGTTGCCTTGAATCAATTTTCTTCTACGACGCGTGCAAGATTGTTGTGAACGGTTCAACGAGCGGGAGCGGTTGTATTATTTTTCCACTTCTTGTACTCCACTTTTCCGGTTCTGTCTTCAAATGGGCCGCAGTCGCTTTTCCAACCTGTTCGATGTAGTTTCGAAGTTCGTTTTTCACCAAGAAAAGGCACCGCACGGTGTCTTATTGGGAAGGTGATAAAAAATCTCCGCATCATTGCCTGGAAACCACCGCCCGAGAGGGAGGAAAATCGAACGTTGATTAATGGGGCCGCTTCGAGTGAAACTGCGCCGATCGATATCCCATCATATCGTCGTTGGAGGAAAATTGAGAAAAATATCTACATCACAACCACCAGCATCGATAAAGTTGACCCGGTACATTGTCGTTCCGTCTATAAACATCGCCGCGTGTGTGCTTGTGTTTGTATCTATATTTTTCTCCCCCCAAGCGCTAAAACAATTATTTTGCAATGAACACAGTTTCACCCTCACAATCGGAAAAAAGTGGACCCACCGGCGATGGCGACGGTGGGAAATTTCAATCAACTGTCGTTGAGGAGAGTTCAGGTCCAGGCCAGCACTTTGCCGCGTCTTCGTCTTCACAGCTTATAGCGACCGGCTTTGTATGGTGTGGATCGAAGCGGCTGGTTGGCGGGAAAAACCCGAGGAAAATGCCGACACTAATGCCGCGCGGGCATGATTTATTGGGCCAATTAGTGTTATTGATTACTTTCTGATTGTTTTCCTGCTTTTCCGATGGTGCGGGGATTTTCGTTTCTTTTTCTCACCTCTTACACTTGCAGTTTTACTTGAAGACGGAAAATATTAGTTTTGTTTCGATGATAGGAAATACTAAAGAAAAATCGCACATAGGAGAAATAGTAGTGAACTTTTATTTATAAAAACTTAAACGGGGTTTCATGTCTGATTCATGTAGAAAACATACCCCCACTTAAGGCTACAAATACCCCCATCAAGAGCACCACAAATAGTTTCCTGCGAAAGCAACGGATTGAGCTGTTTAATAACACGGCAAGGGAGCATAATTATTTATGACAGTAACCACCGGTGTCCTTCGTTTGTCGGTAGTTTTGCCCTTTCGGTAAGATCAAACCGAACGCCCGGCAGCCTTTGGACAAATCTGGAGCACCAGCATCGGCACGTCAAGGATGGGTAATTTTAGCAAATTTGCGCACCACTTTCGGCATTGATTTGCCTGCGACAGCGAAACAGCAAGGAAAAGTATGCCGAGATTGAACTGTAGAGAGGATGTGTTCACTTCTTTTTTTGAACAAGTGTCGTGCGTAACGAAAGCATCAAAATGAAGAAATTTTGTAAAAAAAAACGTATTCGCCCGTGAAGTGTTAATTTGAAGAAAAGTGCCAGCAAAGAAGGTGAAGGTAGCTCTCGTGGCAGGTTTTGGTCCGTTTCGGGTGCATCTGCATCGGTACTGCTTTTGATATGACCGCTCTCCCTTTTGGGTTGTGACGGAGAAGGTTCAGTAAAGGTATCGAACCGAAGCGTAATTAACGCGTAATTTGAATAAATTGTGAACAGCACTGGACGAAGCAGCAGGAATGAAGAAGAAAAATCTGAAACATTCTTCAAAAAGGAACGAGTGAAAGGAGGGTTTACGAGGGGAAGTTGAGAACGCAAACCGTTTGCATGCTGCCAAGAACTGATCGATCGGCCAGGACAACCTGTCCTTCTTTTACCAACCTGCTCGACCAGTCCTTTTCAAGCATGGTGAGGTGTTCGGTTTGCGCGATGTTAATGCCAACTTCTTCCAACAAAAGTCAGCAAATGTGCGAGAATGCGAAAAGAGCACACCAAGGCGAGAACCGCCAAAGCCGGGGCATAATAATCATAAAACAAGAACAAAAAATGATCGCTGGTCATCCTGCACGCTGGCCACGATAGCGGGATTTGTAGCACCACCTTTTCGATGTTTTTAACGATTCATTTTTTCCCGTTTTTTTCACTTCACTTCCGCTGCACTGGCACAAAATTATGCACCGCCGAGCGGTCCACGGTAGCGGTCAAGGCAAGCCGAGGTGGCATATAAAACGAAAACAAAAAAAGGCAGCCCCCTCACACAATAATAAAAAGAAAAAGATCAACCCAACACCTTATGCACCGCTCCACTTGCGAGCAGGTTTGGTGCATTTTTTATTGTACTGTGGGTTTTAATTCAGTTAAAATTAACCTCAACATGAACAGCCATTAAACTTTCACTCGATAATGCCGTTAGAATGCAGTCTCGATTGGCCACTCGAATCGGTGTGTGCTGCCCGGTGAAAGGTAAAATGATGTAATTGAGCTCGTATTGCATGCGCTACCGCAAGGATAACGATCGTTTGCAACCGTGTTGGAGAGGAAAGGAATCACACTTGATGATGATGGTGAAATTAAATTTAAAAAGTATAAATTCGCCCAAAACATTTGGAATATTTCAAAATTCCATTTAATCAATTTTCTTCTAAACGACATGTTTCTTGGGTTATTTTAGACTGATTTTTCGTGACAAAATATTTTGTCCGATTGATTAACACACTCAGCCCACTGTACACTGGCGAGTCTAAATTTGCCGCCAAAGAAAAGCCCTCCTTTTTCGCACCTTAATTTCATTAAATTTTCACCTCTTTTCGCTCAAACGCACCGCCTCGGCCTGGAGCTCGCGGAGTCTCCATTTTAGCGCAATGCATTGTTTTGGCACGAATGCACTCGCCCCTGCCAAGGAGCGGAAGAAAACAACAGCATAAGAGACCCACACACACCTTCCCCCGTCCAGTTCGTTTCGGAGGAAAATAATACGCGAACGTGGTGAAGTTCATCCTTTCCAAATGTGATGATTACAGGGCGGCGTGCAAACTATCAGCCCCACGGTTTCGGCCCGGGATACTTAAATGGTTGTTAAAAGTGGTGCGTAATTATTCTGACACTTTAGGGCCGCACTTGCCTGTCTTCGCATACGGCCAAAGCGCGCTGTTCAGCTCCGGCGACAGGAGAGCTGATGCCAATGGGAAAAACCGTGCGCCAGAGCAGGTCGAAGCTATAGTTAAGAAGCGGAGAGAAACCGAACTGATGCGAGATGAGATGAATGCCGAAAAAACATAAATTATTATGTTGTCCGTGGACCATCATACATCATCAGCGCGCCACACCGGTGGGTAATGATTGATAAAAGTGCATGCCAACATGATGGGTGCCCTGTTTTCCACCGTGCTCCGTCTCTCCTGCGCGGCCAATTTGGTGCGCGGCCACCGAAATGATGAAACCCGAGAACCCCGAAAACCCGATGAATGCTCATTTTCAGCAGCTTCTGCAAAACTGCTCGCTCGGGCTTATGCTCGGGCCTTCCCTGGCCATGCAGCGGGCTGCTAGGGTAATTTATTCGAAATTGATGAATTTTAATGCAGAACTCGTTCGGAAAATGTGCATCCTTCGATTCCTGCTGAGGACGGAGTAAAGGACTGGGGGAAAAAACGCACTGGTCGGAAAAGTGAACGGCATTGAAGGATCTCTGAACGAGAGAAGGATCGAAGAATGTACCTCAACCCGGTAATTTACTTTCGGCCGACAATAACTTTGAAGCGGATGCTTTAGTTTGGGGATTTTTCTTTTTGTTTTCGAAGAATCGCTTTTATCGGGCCAGACGATGTGGCGCGCTGGGTTCCGAGCGGTTCTTAAGTGTAGACAGTATGGCTTTTTCGAACCGGTTTCCTTCTAAATTGGCTCAACCTTCTCATTAGTTGAGGTATTTTAATGTGGTTCCGTTTAATTCTTTTCGATTCATAACATTTTAAAAATTCCTAGAGTGCTAAAAGTCTGACATTTTTAAGGTGACACAAAATTAAACAGTTATTTAACTTCCAAAGTAATCAACAAAAAAGCATACCTTTGAACACCCATTTCAAACTTTCGATGAATTAAATAAAAGTGAAAAAAATCTGACCACAATCTCTCCACACATGAGACCAAAGTGATCCTTGCCAAATCGCAGCCTGTCAAAAATGTTACCTCCGGCTGCCGGACCAGACACGGCCGGTGCTGATGATAATGATGAAGATTGCTAAGGTGTGAAGTTGTCCGCCGCACGCAACACAAACGCGACGGGCGCGTGATTGGAACCAAATCTGCTCCAAAACCATCATCACACTTACCGTAGCGGTTTTTGTGTCTCTTTGTGATTTAGATTGGCGAAAAAACGTAATACTTTTTAGCCCTTAAAAGAAAACGATATTTCGAGATATCGGAACTAATTGTACATCAATTTGTTGCATGCGATAATGCTAAATATAGGGGAACATGAATGTAATCTCTGCGAAAAGGATGAGGAAAAACATGAACACAAACAAAATGAATTTTGTACTAAGTTACTTAATCCTATTTGAGAACCTCAAACTCACTTTCTTCAACGCAAGAATTAATTAAAACTTCAACTTACTTTAAATTCTATTTTGCTCCTTTCTTTTCTTTACTTTCTTTATGATAGAGACCCCATGGATGCACTTTTGCTGGAACAACACCTTCGATCTCCACTGCGACTCTTCCCGGACCCACTGATGGCTCAGTTTGCCACAGGTCCTGGGCACGACCTGCAGGATCCTTCATCGGCTGCCCTGCTGGAGAAGGCCCGCCAACACCTCCAAATGTGGGGTCGCTCACCCTACAGCGAACTCCTCCTTCCTCAGATGTACCAGCGTCCACAGAATCTAGGCGCCCTAAACCTTGGCCTCTGGCAAAACTCGGCCGGTTGGGCGACCGCTCACCAACTGCCGCCCGGATTCATAGCGGCTGCGGCGGCAGCAGCTGGAGGTCCTCGGTCTACCCCTCCTCCAAACCAACCACCACCAACACTGGGACCATCAGCGACCGTCTCCTCAGCGCCGAACGCCGCACCGATGACTCCGACCAGTTCCTCCGGATCGTCACCATCTCCGGATCCGCGAGCGAAGCACTTCACGCGCTTTACTCCATACCAAATTCCGCAAGCATCGCATCATCACCCTCAGCCTCAGCCTTTGCACCTCCAGCATCCACCTTCACATATGCCGGCGGCTCCACCACCTCACCCTTCGCCAAGTTCTCCCCGGAGTTCATCAAATTGAGTTTTCTCAACAACAACGTGAATGTGGGTCCGGATTGTCGGAATAGTCATCAGTGTATGATTTCTTTACGAACTCATCAGTATTAAAAAAGAAAATTCCGTACGAAAAAGGGTGAATTGGGTTCGAAGATCGTTAAATTTTTAATAAACTCGATGGGTGTTGTATTCAGTGTCGAATCAGTGTCGTTCTCAATCATTATCATCGTGCTTTAATCACTTATTTAAAGAAGGAATATTTGAGTTGATGTTATAAAACATTCTAAGGTACATCATCAAGAGAAAATCGTAAATTATGACAAGAAATAAACGTATCCAAGGTCGTACATAGGCAGGGCAAACATAAAGCCCATCGATGGAAGGTGTTTGCAAGTGATCGAAACTCGCATTAAAATATGCAATTGTACGAGTAACCACCAAAATTGTTAAATCAAGTTTAACTTAATTCCAAATAAAAGAAAGCTTACCATAATTATACACATGAATCAAATTGTTTTCCTTACGAGTTGTTTGGATAAGGTCAAAGGCCTGACTCATACAATGAAAAAACAAGTCGATGACAAATCGGAACGTCTGAAAACACACAAAGTAACACCAAATCGTAATCGCTACGCGTATCGAAGCATCTTAATTCATTCCACGTCAATACACACTGGACCGGTTCTTTCAGCTGCCATCTTTGCCGAGAAGAACTAATCATGTTTCTTTCCGTTAGACGCATGCTTTGTATACTCATTTGACATCGATAGCCAATCTTTTGCGCTACCGTAAAGCGTTTTCCGGACACCAAACCCTCGTGTCCTCACCGACTCCGGATGTTTCACGTCCCGAAAAAAGTCCATTATCGCCCAAAACGCGGGGGACGTCTGCGCCACGAAGAGTCTGCGCAAAAGACAAACGATCGACGGTGCACTCGGTCGGGGAATGATAAATGATGCACCCGTCTCCCCGACGATGCAGCTCGCTGTGCGATGTGTGCGATTGTGCGAATGCAGCTCGCTGTAATGTGATACTTTTTTACGCCCGTACATTACTGAAAATGGCACCAGGTTTATTCCGGAATCCTCGAGCTCGGTTCGGTAGCCGGATGGTAGAGCCGTGCGCAGTGAAGTGTTAAACAACTCCGTTCCCTCCACCCGTGATCGGTGTTGAACTCTTACGGAGTGGTAAACCCGAAGATGCTGATCGCGATGCGCTTTTCACACCCAAAACCTTGGAAGGAGTCACCCCGAAAAAGTCGCAAGTACCAAATAATAAAAAGCAACCAACTGAACTCGTGATGATTGATGACAAACAATTAATCAACGGAGCGAGCCAACGTGTACGGCAGTATCTTTTTCCTCGCTTTTGACAATTTTGGAATTTGAACAATCTTCAATCTGATTCGTTTTTCTCCGTGGCAAAGCGGAGGAAAAAATAGTCACCCATTACCTCTCGGGTTCCGGAATTCAACTTCAAATCCACATGGTGAGGGACGAACAAAGCCGACGATCGTTACGATCGCTCCACGCGAACAATCCCGGCGAACTCACTTTCAGCAAGCCCAGCATAGATTCGAATAGACACGTTCGTGCTTTCGATGACAGGGAGCTGATAATTTCATCAATGTTCGATCCACCCAATTGCGCGTGATCGCTTCAGTGATGCTTTGTTGGATGAATTCGATGAATGGATGGATTAAGCATTCCTGGCATGGCTGGCAGCGGAGTTGGGATGAATGATTGCTCGAGTGACAATTGAGGCATTGTGGAAGATTCACAAAAAACTACCCGATGGTTGCGTTGGGATATGCTTTAAACTTCAGCGATCTAAAGAAGTGTTCCAGTGACAAAGGATCTCGTTGGTCATCGATTATGGAGTTTTTGTCACGACACTTGGAAGTTGTTAAAAATCACTTTCACTCTGCGTTTTGGCTTTCAACAAACAATTGTCCCGTTGATCATGAGTCTGTTGAGGATCAAAAACAGGAAATGGATTGAAGAAACATTTACGAGATGCTTCATTCATCGATTACTCGATATTTATATAAATGGATCTTGACAAAATGTATCCACTTGAGCGTTATGTTGCTGGTATTATTGCTTATATGTTCTTCAATAAATGATATCGTTAATACAGATCACATTGCATCGATCAACTATGATAAACAAATACGCTCAAGTTAACCATTGAATTTATGCAACTTGCGACGCGCGAACGAGTGTTTTAATCGGACCTCGTAACGAGAGTGTTAATGGCCACTTCCATTTCCTGCTAACGATCAGCGAACACCGGGGCCGGATTCGCAAGATATTCGAGGCGGAAAACGCGAGCCCTCGCTAGTGTCCGAAACCAACGAAGCCCACCGAAAAAGCCTCTCCTGTTCCGAGTCGTTGGTAGAATAAAGTAGATCGACCAACGCCAACTTCCAGGGTACTTTGAAACAATTTTCTTTAGCGCCTCTCCCTTTGGCGAACCTTGCCGCCACTGAGGAGTAGTTCTGAGCGCAACCTCTGGGAGTCGTAAAACCCGGTAACCGGTCGGTCGGTCGGTAGTTTGTTGTAGACGCCGCAGACACAGAGGAACATCCACGCCACTCCCCGCTGCGTATCGGAAAAGTCAGCGACGCGAAGCGAAAAATCATAAAATGCAATAATTTATGCCGCTAATTTGTAGCGACGCATTTGGGCGCGGCCGGAACGGCTGGCCATCGGTTGGCAGGGTGTATCTGCCATCAACATCACCATCATCATCATCAACGCCGGTCGGTATCTGCGTCCAATTTAGCCTACAATGCCGCCCGGTCTAGTTTTGATCGGTCAGTTCGTGTGCGTTTTGTAGTTGCGGGAATGTGAATTGTGATTCCAAATTGTAAATGTATTCAGATGGTTGGTGCGTGGTTCTAAAATTCGCCGTAGGAACGGATGTTAATGTGTAGATGGGAATCTTTCACAAAAATTATAGACCATCAAACATCACAGAAGCAGATGTAATACATTGCATGTTGGAGTTCAGTCAGTAACCGGACATGTTTTATAGGTGATCTTAACAGGATTGAAACCCCAGGTGCGAAGCCTTTGATGAACTGCAAAAGTACGTGGTTATGAGGTTTGACTCTTATCAATAGGAAGTCTCATTTTCATCTCTTACTGCTAATAAAAGTTTTACTGAGAAGTTCAATTGTAAAGTCCAATGTAATTCGATTTCAGCTTAAAAATGTTAAGACAGTCCACAATTATTGCAAACCACCGTCTGCGGGTCATTCAATGAACTCTCATTAAATATCGCAAAGTCAAAACGACGATCGTTTCGACGTCTGCAAGCTCCCGTGCAGCTGTCTCATTTAATCCGCTTCATGCAAATAAAACGGCGATGGCACCGCTTATCCTCCGTTCGTTCCTAATCCGGAATGGATAAAACCCCGGTAAAAGGCGCACAATCTCCGAGAGCTCCGTAGCTTCGAAGAAAGACCCGAAGACGGCCGATTAACTCGCTAACCGTGGCGCGCCCAGAAAACCCCGGCTTGAGGCTTGAGGCAGCTCCCGGGCCAGGACAACCTTTCGAAAGGCACATCCACAACCTCACACCATCGGGTGGTGCCATAAATCGATTCGCTGTTTATTCTTTATAATTTTAATATCCTCCAGCCTTTTGGCGTGAGGTTTCACTCGCTCCTTCGCCGCGTTCACCCTTTGGAAAGTTCTGATCTAGAGCTTGGCAGCAGATCGTGTGTCTATCTGTGTGTGTTGCCAGTGACCATTAGGGGCTCTGTTTTCTACACGCGCGGAAATCTTGACGAAGGCTTCGACTGCGTTGTTGGCCACCCGTCGTGAGCGCTCAAACGGGGAAGCGATTCACCAAAACCACCATAAACATCGCCGAAGTCACAGACGGAGGTGGAATATCTCATCGTCCGTGAAAGGAGTCACATTCTCGGGCACACATCGTACCCAGGAGGGAGACCCCATATGGAGATCGACGTGTGTGCCTGCGTTCCTACCGCCTGGTCCCGGACTTGGCACCAGCTAGCTGCATGTTCTGCTGGACCTCGTGGGCCGGTATCAGGTGACGCCGGAGAACCAGAGTCCACTCCAGCGATCGGATCTGCATGACCACCTACGTGCGTGCTCATGCGAGAGAAAGGCGATCAACAACAACTTCTGCTCCTGCTGCGCCTGGACGCAGGCCTTACTGGGCGTTCCTTCCTTCTACCTCGCGCACGGTTCTACAAATTATGTCTGACTTTCTTCGTCTTGTGGCTAAGGTTTCGTGGTTGGATTCCTTCCAATTGGTGAGATGAATTATGGGCTCTCAAGTGAATGACTTCTTTTCGAACCAGGGCTGGTTAAGGGCAAGAACCAACTCCCAAAAAACGCTCGAAAAGGTGAGTCACCTGATCGGAAGATCTCTGCACAAACATGACCCTAAAACATACCCGGCTCACATTCACCTCCCGCTTGACATGTTTCCCGAAGTCCAAGGCACCTCTCGTAACCAGGGCTCGATCGAACCACCCTTTGCAAGACTCCAACGCGACACGACAGCTGATTGACAAAACAATAAAACAACAGCACACGCAAAGTGCATCCAAGACGCTGAAGTTTGCACATAATTGCCTTTGATTGAGTAAGATAAAAGAGTCGTTTAATCACCGGCTGAAGATTGGAGGAGTTGTCCGGTCAAGTGTGTGTGTGTATGCACACACTATAAGTGTAGTACCTTGTGTCCATTTCTCACCTAGCCTCACCTGTTCGACTTCCATCACTCACCCCGGCTCTCCGTGACATGACAAATGAGTGTTATTCACGCTCATTTACACGTAATTATTTCCCCCCCATCGAGCTCCTCACCCACACCAGGATGGATTGCAGGCTGCACCAAAATCTGCAAGTGCATTCTCTACCCTCTATGGGTTGCTACCTTTGTTTTGTCCTAAACCTTTTGATTTGTTAAATTTTATTTGTAACGTACTTCGTCAATCTGCGTTTCTTTTGTCACGAGGTTTGCACAACTCACCTTTTCTTGACGCGGGACACCCGGTTCCAGCCCAGTGGCTTCGTTCAATGGGCTGTTTCAGCATAAGCCTTTTCCCCTTGTAAAACCCCACCAGCATTTCCTCCCTGTTCAATCAGGGGACAAATTCTTTACAGCAAGCACCGTCGTCGTCGAACGGTGTTAAGATAATTTTCCCGCTTCAAGGGTGGAAAAACAAAGAAACCGTGCAAGATTCTTCCCGAGCTCAGGCTGAGGGAGCACTTGACACAACTAGCCGGACCCACACAAGCCTCCCTTGATGGAGGAAATGCATAACGGTGTTAACATTGTTCGTCTTTGAGGGATGCGATAATGATAGGGTAGGGTGTATTGTAAAACTTACAATTTAGCGGTGTAAAGTTCAATTGAAGCTTCACGCGCGTTTTGCAACAATGTAACGATTGTTGTCGGGAGCATGTGTGTGGTACGCATGGAATGTATGTAACTTATAATTAATATTGCAAAGTTTTCATCAAATAAAGTGTTTCTATTAAAAGTTTGTGTAAATTGTCTTGAGTTTACTTCAGATTTAATTTGTAAGGTGAAATGTGTTATTTATTTTTGTTGAATTTCAAATTTAATTATTCAAACATTAGAGGAATTTCAATTTGAACCGAAAAGTAATTTAAAAGAATATTGTTTTAATAATCGCCACATCACACAGGAAACGTACTCTATTCGGATGTAAATTGTGAACAGATTTACCACTAATTACGCACTGAAAAGCGTCCCACCCGGAAAAACGCAACCCCTCCTTATACGACACATAATTCCAGCCCTTCACATTGGAATCGTTTCTCCGTCAGCTCATCACCAAACCATCCTCGGGAGAAAAAGGACTCCTCTCTTCGCCTTCACTCGCGTCACACGCACACACACACATTGGTTTGAGTATCCCAATTACATAAATTACACTTGTTCCCTTGCCTTTGGAATCCCGACTCTACCGACACGATCACAATCGCATAATCATCCCTCTCCTCTCGTCGTTGGTGCGTCCTTCCGGGTGCGAGATTTTATTAACTCCTCTTAATCTATTGACGCTCGCCCTCGGAAGCGACACTTTAACTTTTCCGGTGTTTGGGATTGGGTTACTCACAAGCGCACACGCACAGACAGTTGTACACTTGATGGCAACCCACCGGGATGCTGCGAGGGTGAAGAGGTCGAGCATTATCACGGGCTGCGCAATTTGTGAAACCGACACTGATAACAATCTTTCCCGTCCCTAAAATCTGCGAAACAGGGAAACCAACGTCGTGCCGAAGAGGGTGCGTCGTGTCTCAATTTGTCTCCGTTTTCCCTTCCGTCCGGGCTGGGATGTTTTCCCGGGGGAGAAAAATCCCAGCGGGAAAAACCGTATTGTGCAATATCGTTTTCACAGCAGGATACCGATTCCAACAGGGAACGCGTTGGGCGTCCTCAATAATGTTGTTTTTATTATCGAGAGTGAACTTTTCCGGTTCCTCCATTTGACCCTTCTCCTTCCTCTCACTCGCACACCCGTTCATCAATTCATTCTAGGCCGAAAATCAACCACCACTTACGGATGAAATTAGTACTCCGGGAAGCCTTCTGAGGACGTTTGGATATGGGCTTATGTTCTTGATGGTGATGCGCACTTGATTCAATTTTCTAACCCTCAGTGGAAAACACAGTTTCGCCACACGACTTTTGTCGCATACTTTTCCTCCTTTCGATTGTTGTGGTGCCCGCAAAGAAAACTACCCCCTATTCAATCGTCGTTGTAGATGCACCACTTCCCGATCGAACTCCCGATGGTCTCCTTGGCTCGATCGGCGCAGCTAGGGATCCTTATCTTTCCACGAGAAACGGCGACCGAAAGAAAAGGCAAGACTCCTGCTACACGCTTTGGGTACAATCGGCGAATGAAATAAGTGTGATTTTGTTTAATTTTATTACCCTCCGAATGAAATAAATTGAAACCGGGGTTTTGGCGTACGGCCCATCTCGATCTCGGGTTCGTAGCTCGATGCATTTGGGTGCAAGAACTAAACGACAAAACTGCATCGGGAAGCAAGCTGTCCAGGGGGAAAACACCATCCTACTGCATTGGCGTGCGGATAGAAGACGCACTTTCCACAGCATGCAAACATTGCGATGGCAGGAGGAAAAAGCTTGTACGGATCAGAACAAATGCCGTTGGGCCGTTTGTTGTCGATGCACGTTTGTGCGTCGGATCGAGTTCATTGCAAGTGAAAACCGTGCAGGAAAAATCTTACGCTTCGCATTCGATACGGAAAGCCAACTCAATGTTACCGGAAGCTGCTGGAGAATGCAAAAACAAGCTGAAAATATCGAAATTTATTATCAATTATTTCTCACTGATAAACCTCGGCCTCGTGTTAGATATTTTATTGCGATTGCCATCAAGTGCATTGGAAGCGTGCTTCTGGCGAGTGCTCTCCAGGGAACGTTGCGTCGTGGACTAATGCCGCAAGGATCAGCGATAATGGACACGCCGAACATAAACTCATTGTTTAAGGATTACGTCAATGATTTAAAGGGACAAGAAGATTTTTTGTATCTACTTAGAAGGCCCATAAATTAGTACAGAGTACATTTGTAGCATTTGTAAGGAAGCCTGAACATACCACATGCGTCTCCACAGATGAATAAATTGATATCTTCGCTTGTATGCTCTCGGGGAATTTGTGATTTGTCTTTTTTTAAATACCTTATACTTCTACAATTTCAAAAGAAGACTTAAGAACCGATATTCAATTTATTTATTATCTGTAATCACCTGTTTCAATTCCACCAACACATCTTTCCATTCCGGTTGGTTCGAGGTGTGATATAATTTCCCTTCCATTTGCTTCGTCCGGTCGTCAAATTAAGAAGATTCCATGCACCAAGGCAAGAATGCCACCCGCTTTGAAGTCAACAGTTTGATTGACGGATTGATTTCATAATTTCCCCCATCAGAAAAACCTTCGGTCGAGCGATGAGAAGTGAAAAGTAAAGCAGGAAACAAAGCGACCGATCGACGGCTTACGGATTTTACTGGAAAAGAAAGTAAACTGCAAACGGAGAAAACGATGATCCGAAGGATTCGGGTTGTCACTTTTGATGATAGATTAGGGAAGGGACACCGAAAAACACCTGAGGTGATGGTTCAAACCGATCGGGTTAGTTCCCAGGACCTCGGTCGATCATCCTTCAAATCAATGCCACAGCGACAAGAACAAACGCCGATTGTCGACGAGTGACGATCTTTGCGCTTCAACATGCATGCACAAAAACACGAGAAATGTAAGAAAGAAAGCACATGACGTGCCGCCGGTTCTGGGTGATCCGTTTTCTCACGATCGTGGGCTGCTGAACACATGTTGTGGCATCTGAGAGCGGCCTCCAGCGAACGCATTGTCGAAGGTTATGGTCGGAAGTGATAAAAGAGGGCGAATGAGTAATGGAAGGTACCGGTGGGTTTGGGGAAGAGTTTATGCTTTCCTTGAAGCATAAAACGGGTGACCGCGCGAACGAACACCAAACAATAACGGAGGTCGCTTTTAAAAGTCTGGCCTCGCGCAAAAACGTCCTCGCATGTGCGTCGCCGAGCGAGCCCAAAGGAGCGGATATTACCCACTAATTAAAAATTATCGCCATGTTTAATGACAGCGACCGAGAAGATTTACGGGTCGCGTTTTGTGCCGCGTGTGGAGAAAAAACTGAAGCATTCTGTGCTGTTTTGCTTGAGGTTCTTTTTTTTTTGCTAACATGCGTCCGCCTTTTCCATTCGGTTCTTACGAGAAACATTTTCGTCAAACGGAACCGATCGACTTGAGAATGGGGCTACGGTTATGTTGTTCACATGCTCAACTTCATTGAGTTCGACAATGTATTACAAAGTATTTGGATTGGTGCAGTTGACTCCACGTGCAAACGACAACCAGCTGCGACAATGGTCAGTCTTTTCATCGCTTAATCATTGTCGCCCATTGAATAAAATCTTGCTTGAGGAAAATTAAGATATCATATTCGACAGTTTACTGCTATTTTGTTGGTTATATTACTAAATCATTTGCCTCAAACGAAGCAATTTGCTGAATAAATGTGTTAATTTAACTATGTAATGTCTATGTTTGCTTCTTCTTCATGCTTCTAATACAACGTTAGCACAATTCATTCCTTTGATGGCACGTCTTAGCCCTTACGCACTCCTTGCTCGTCATTTATTGATGTTGGATACAATTTGGTGCTTTATTTTATGCCAATCGCAAAGCGAATGCATTCTTATTCAGTGGGTGTAAAGAAAGCACGCCCCGTTCCTTCAACGCAAAAGATTCAATTAGAAATGAACTTTATCGCGTCCGGATTCGTGCGTTTTTGGAGGATTCGGCTGCTCGAATGTCTTATTAAACAGCGAGTCAATCGAGCCTATAAACTATTCGATTTATCCGGGCTATAAAGTAATCGAAATCGAATAAGGAAAAACCCCCCACCGGTCGATGGTCACTGCTCATTTCACGTCGTGCAGAATCTCCAGAATGGGGGCACGGATTGTGCAATAAGGCTGGTTGATTGGTTGGTTGGTTTTTCTTCGGAAAGAAATTAAATAAAAGTCCGATAAAAAGTTCTGTCGATAGAAAAATCAAACAAAGAAAGGAAGAAGAGACGGAGGAAAATTAGCTTACGCGTTGGAAAAGAAACATTCGAATTGGAAAAAACGAGTCCTAGAAACGTTTTCTTCGCTTTGCGCAAATTGAAAGCGAAAACGCGAGATCATGCGCTTTTCGGGGAGTTTTTATTTTTACGACCACGCCATTTTCTCCCAACGGACCAACGGAGCGCGCGGCCGCCAAATCAAGTGCCATTCGAGTTTTTCCGGCAACTTACAGTGCCAATATCGAGTTTGGTTTTACGAGCCCACGAAGGCCCAAACGCAGTTCGCAATGCAATGAATTTGATTCGATTACTCGAACGGAACGCTCCCGGAACGAACCCTACTACATTTTCCTCGTATGGCACTCGGTTCGGTTGGTGGCGGAAAATCCGTCGTCGCCTCCGGGGAGGGTTACGCGAAGTGTACGATTTGCGGGGGGAGTGGTTTTCGCACAAACCAATTCCGGCAAAATAACAATCGACCACAAATCGAGAAGCGAAAGCCGATAAATTATACCCGGCTTGTTTTGGGCAAGTTTTCGCCCCGCGCGGTTCGTCCCGGTGGTATCTCGTGTAAGGATTTCTAATTTGATATTGAGTTCGTCCATCTCAAGGGACATTTCGGGCGGTTGGTTGAAGTCATTAAACATTATCGAGCGAGCGCATTGGTATTTGATTGCCAATCGATGAGGGAATTCAATATTATAAATTGAAATTGTTTTCTCACGATGCTTGGTGACGTATTGTTGGGGATGAAAACCGTTCCAGGATTTGAGGAAAATTATCTTTGAATTGAAAAACATCCGAAAATTATTTGCCCATGATTCTCCCTATTTCCGGAGTCTAAAGTAGCTGAACTTAACGGTTCCAAAAACCATTTCAATTGAACGACCCTCCAACTCGGTCAACATCCACCGTAATGTCGTCCGTATATCGAAGTACCGACTGACACCCTACGGACTGAATAACCTCGATCCCATTGCACCTGCCGGCCATCGCCAAAAGGGGCGGCCGGTGGAAAAACGGTAGAATCGATCCACGGTTTACCCTTTCATTTTCACGCTGCTCCGAGGCACGTTATTGGAACATTTTCGGATGATAAAATTTTACGTCCTTTGCCGACACGTCGTCGCGCGTTCGTGTTTTGCCGCCC